>OZ020189.1:146919575-147201027 GCA_963971165.1 Philopedon plagiatum | reverse complement strand
TAAGGGTTAAAAGTATAAGTCAAAACATTCAAAATAAGTTTTTATTCATTTTTCAAGAAATAAGGTTTAGTCGACTTTGTCTAATAGATCTGGCCTATCGCATGTCATGAGCCAAGATTTCGCTCTGAAAATAAAAGTACATTATATATAGAGGTGGTACAAACTGCTATTTTTTAATAACAGTTCCGTTTCGTACCTGTTCCTCTTACGGAACAGTTCCAAAAACCTGTTACTTTTTAACAGTTCCAACGTTGGAACCTCGAGATTCTCGGAATAGCTTGTAACATGCAACGGTATTGAAATTTAAAATCAACAGAACGCGGAATAGGAATACTACTTAGAATTACGACGGATGTGTAAAATATCTTCGGATTTAAAATTCTTCTTGTTAAAAAGGAGTATATTGTTACTTGTCATGTACGTATTAAGTGTATATTATTTGGATTGTTTCGTGAATTAATTCTTAGGACTGTTATTCAAGTGTAATAATTTAAGGTAATTCATTTTTTTTAAATGAGAGAAATAAATTTGTCGAATATCATGTAATGACCAAAATAAACTTTTATAGAAAATAAATAACAAAAAATGGATTTTAACAATATACAGGGTGTTACAAAAAGATGTTGAGAAATTTTAAGGGCAGATTCTACATCTACAACTTTGCAAGAGTTAAAACAAAAAATCCGGGAATAAATTAATGGAATACCAGCTAAGATATGTTTAGCAGTTTTTGAGCACATGAAGACGGCATTGCCGTGTAGAGTGGTTTGACTGAAATGGAAGGCACCTCGACAATATAATTCTTAAAACATAAAATCCCCATATATGGTGTATTTTTGCCTTAATAAACTGTTCTTAAAACTTCAAGAAAATATTCAATTAGCCTTCAAAAAGGAAAACCCATTCCTGGATACCTTGTATTATGGACCAAAATAGGATTGACTGCCTCCGTTACTAAATTCTCTTGGCCGCCCAAACGCATTGGCGAATCAGTCCACGTCCTCGCATCTCTACCCCTATCGCTGCCTATTATCTTTCTGTCAAACTTTTAAGAAAAATGAACTTGGCTCTCGATTACCACCCCGTTTGCTCACGGCTCGATTAGGGCCTCTTAATGAATAAATATGAAGTTGTCATCACAAACGGGCCTATTTTCGCCCCGCAAAGGATAAATGGTCAAAAACCCCGGTTTGTTTTCGTTTAACATTCTATGCGTGATCCTCTTGCACGCCATTTAACTTTTTGTATAGTGCGCGATATTAGATCTTTTCGGAACTTGAACAATATGTTAAAATGGTACTCTTATTGTTTGTGGAACTTTGTCGTGAAGTTTTATATTTATATTACCATTGGAAAAAGTTTTAAAATTATAAATTTGTACTAGAATTTTCTTATGGTATGGTATGGTAATACCACAAGTATAAATAAAAAACCAGAAGGATAACTCTCGAAAGGCACGTTTGTTCTAAGCCTCTAACGCCGAGGGACCTTAAGCCAGCGTTGAAGCAAAATTTTATGATATTGCCATAGGCGTGCCTAGGAAGTAATTTATGTTGTAATGTTACATTGTTAAAAAAAAATGATTTAGTTAACAGTTGATTAGGGATAGGGATGAGGTAGTGCGCATTGCCTTATTATATACTGGGTATCTATCTATATCCCACGGTATTTTGGCGTATTCCACACAAATTGCTCTTTTCACACAGAAGTTGTTTACTTGGAATTATATGGGGAATGAGGAAAAAATAAAAACTCTGATTTTTAGGCATTAAATTGACAAAAGCGGATGGATTGAAAAATGCAGGAAATAAAGTGTACTTTTTATTTTATTTCGAATTATACAGGGGTCGGCATGTCGGCAATGATAAAATATTGTAAATAGAAAAGTTATTTGAAGTTAGGTCAATAAAATAGGTGTTAAGATAATAAAATAATTTTATTGGTGTCTCCAAATCAACATCTTACTATTTTTTAGTCAAAATTTCTATTTATAAATTTAAGAGAGTTAAATACCCTTACTCTACCATACAACATAATCAAATACTGGTGCGGAAAACTTTTGTCAAGGATGGACAAAGCGGCTATCTTTACAAATATTTACAAAATGGGTAATAACGTCATTTTTAAAAAATTTCAAAATTCCTTTGAAATAATATTTCTGATAAAGATATATAATTTACAAAATCGTTTTGGGGCATCTTTAAGTTAGCAAATGTATCTAAATTGACCTTTTATTGCGCTCTGTAATAACAAAATAACGATGTTTCGTCCAAGTTTTGGTGAGCTTTCGAATACATTACATTACATAATAATATGGCGTATTTATGAACAATTAAACATTTTCAGATCAAAAAAATTTAATTTAAAACAAAAAAAAAAACTAATTTAAATCAAACAAATCTGTTAAAAAAAAACATGTTTTTTGCCAACCCTGCTTTTTACTTAATTTTCTATAAGACAATAGACGTTTATACCTGCCTAACACCTTCAGTAGCAAACCATCTTTCTTCATCACTTGTCAACCCCCTTATCCCTTAAGAAAAATGGATGGGGTGCGCAGCACTCTTAATGAATAAATATGAAGTCCTAACACACATAACGGGTTGTCATCGAGATGATCTTATGAAAAGCCATTTCGGCGGGCGGCGGCGACGGCGGGTTGACGATAAATGAAACTGATGGTTTTATTAAAATTCTGGTCAGGTAACCCTTTAGCACGGGGAGTTGAGAAGGGTCGAAACTTTATGAATAGATGATGTACCGGAAATTAGTTAAAAATTACTTTTTGTGTATTTTAGATTTTCGGTGACAATTTGGGGACAAGAAGATTTAACACCTCGTTTTCACGTTCGTTTTTGAAAGCTCTCACATAATTTTATTATTTCTAAAGGGTGTTCCAATAAGTACTTTAGGATTTAAATTTGGCGCCGTACCACTGAACCATTTTGCTAATGTGAGAAAAGCCGTTATATTTGATGACTAGCATTGATTTTAGGAACCTTCTACTTTCAATGCAGGGATATTTCATTGGATGAGTTACGCATTAAATGCCATTTTATGGCTTTTTCGATGACCATACGACACTGGAATTTGCCATATACTCATTATGAGTCATAAAAACTCTTTTGACGACACATCCAATGGGATCACGTATTACAAGTTTCGAAATTCGCTTGAAAATTGGCAGTGCACAATCCTTTTTTTTTTTGTTAATAAAGGCCAAAATAAATGGATAACAGCAACCGCCATAAACATTTAATTAATGTATATAATTTAAAAAAAAAATATTTCAGATTTATTTGGGGTATATGCATATTCCCTATTGTAATAAAATGTTATTGACAGTTGACCTATTAGGACACCCGTTATTTTAACCTTAAGAATGAACAAAAATCTATATAAAAAAAACTGTTCTTTAAAGAAAAAATTCAGTAATAAGAAAAAATCCGTCTGTTCACATGACTTTGTCCTTGAAACCCTCATGTATTACATGACGCTCCACAGACTTTATTTGTAACAATTCCACTGATGTGTGGGTGTATTTATGAAAAATCCATTCTACCCCGCCCTCCCCGAAAATTGATAACATCTTATGGGCCCGGCATTGTTGTGAGAAAGATAACATCGTTTCGAAAGTTCAGGGACAGCGTGTTAAAAATATTGTATTCTATTATTTATTAGAGGATACAAAAGTGTAATAATAATGTTAATAAATAATGATACGTGTTGATCATTATCTTGTTTGGATTATGTTCCATAAAAGATCACCGATAGCAGTTGTAACGTGTACCGGATTTATTGGAACACATAATCGATGTTGAGTGATTATAGAGTAGGTTTATAATGTTGATTTCTTTTGATAAGCTCGGTCACATTCATATCAAACTCGTTTTGTTGCGATTTTGTCGTTACGAGGATAAGATAAAAAGTTTCCGGCCTAGCAAGGAAAACAGCGATGTACATAGGGTTGCCATCTCTAAAATTTTAAAACCAGGACAAGGCTACATAAAAATCCGGACGAAATCCGGACGGCGAAGATATTTCAAAAATCACTTGTAATAAAAAATGTGAGAGACTATGTATATAAATTTTTTAATCACTTTTTCAAAATACATTTTTTCAGTGAACATCTTTGTCGAAATTAAATATTTTCGGATACTAAGTAATTTACGGAAAGGTAACATACTAAACCTAAAGAAACCCGATCAAACTCAAAAAGGTGCTTTGTTTTAGGTTTGTTCACGATCTTTTTCGTGTTTTCTTCATTACCATTTTCCAAGCTACTTGTAGTTCATAATTTAATTTTCTAAATACTGTTTTCGAAAAAAATATATTTTCGGAAAATGTACTTATTTTTTAAAAATTATTTTTTGAAGACATTCTTGAAAAAATGTACTTTCGAAGTACTTGTTATCTAGAAAATATTTCATAAATCCATTTTCAAAAAAGCATCTTTGAAAAAGCTGTCCGGACATTTTTGAAAAAATGTACGTTCGAAATATGTATACCTATTCGAGAAAATACTTCTGAAAAGTTTTGTTAATTCGTTTTCGAAAAAGCTGTTTTTTGAAAAAAAATACTTTCAAAAGTATCTTTTTTGAGAAAAAACTATTTGGTTATTTGCTTCCTTTAAAAGTCAAAACGATCCGGCTCAAATTTCGATAAAATTGCAGTAGAGTAAGGAATGTTTTCAGAAACAATCAAAGAGCATGTAAATCAAAAATGCCAAAAAAGCGTGCGTGGTTTATAAAACAAATATTAGTATTATTGATCTGAATTCTTATTTTTGTGGTATAATATAACATTAATATAACACTAAAAAAAATTACTGACCGATTACGTTCGTTAATTGGCTGATTGTAGCATAGGTGTGTCATGAAAAGTCAGTCAACGTCAAGTCCCTTTACCAAGCGATCACGTCCGTTTAATTGATTGTTTTTGTAATCGTTGATGTTTGGAGAGTGAGAATTTTGCCAAGAGTATATTCACTAAAAGCTCTTTGACCCAGACAAATAATTTTGTTATCAAAATACATCAGTATTAAATGTTAAAAATATATTAATAAATTAATACCATATTAATAAATTATTATTAGCAAAAATTTAACTGTGTTTTCTGTTTCAGGTAAGAACCAATCTAGAATCGTCAAATAATTCTCAAAAAGTGTAGGTAAGTTTAAAAAATAGTTGCAGAAATAATTTTTCTTGAGTGAACTTGCATAGCATTTTAAAATCCCATTTATCACAGGAACCGTTTCATGTGAATCGACCTTAAGTTAGATATCCAAAAACAAACCCCCAGGCAGCGAGTTTGTTTATCAGACGGCTGATTGATGAGCGCCGATAGGGTCCGGGTTGAGGCCTTATCAGCGACGTGCATCGTTCGGGCCCGGGCCCCTTTTCCTCCCGCGGGCCCCCGTGCTTTCTGGGCCCGATATCATATCTTGCCGGAATCTCTAGACTGCGGCGGAGGAGATGCTATCGCGAATTGGAAAAACAGAGGCGGGGTAGATTTCTAACTCAGGTTGGCTGTGTTCCCCATAAAATAGAGACTGTTTCAGATTCTGGAAGTTTATTATAAAGGTATAGTCCTATCTAGAAAGTATCTGGAATTTTTTAATTTTGGAAAATTCCTGGCGTCTAGTATTTTTTATGTACTTTGTTTTGACAGTAGGCTATGAATGTACCAAGTGACAACAGTAATGTGTCAAGTATTGTTGATTGTAAACAACTTTTTCTACAACTGGTCTGAAAATATCTAAAAAACACACTACTAACTAGAGTCAAAATCAATCGTGTAAAGTACAATGGCGTTGGTGCCGGCGGAGGGAAATCTTTTAGTTAACCACTGGTTTTTAATGAAGTCTGAATCTTTCCGCCGGCACCAACGTCATTGGTTACACTGCGAACATCAAGTCGGCATTCTTTGTTTCTTCCATTTGTTAATATCCTAGTCTTAATTTTTTCATCCTCTTCTTTGCTCCTTTAATCGTTTCATCCACGACTACTGAAAATATAACAGGACTTAATATACAGCCCTGTTTTACTTCGACCCTTGTAGCGAATTCTCTAGACTCTTCATTCTTAGTCCGTACTGTGTTTAGATTATCCTTATACATAGCTTTTATTGTTTCTATTGTTCTTCTATCTACTTCTCTCTTTCTTCCATACTTATGGATGTCTTCTCTTCGGATTCAGATGGAACAAATATATTTTGTTCTTATTTATAAATTTTTCGCTTGCTTGTCTTATTGTGAAAATTAGATCTTGTGTGCATCTGTTCTTTCTAATTCCACATTGGGTGTCTTCTGTGTTGTCTCTATCTTATTTTTTAGTGTGTTTTCTATTATTTTGGCCAGTATTTTTCCTGGGATACTTGAAAGCGTTAGTACTCGATAGTTACTGCAGTTCCTCTTATCTCCTTTTTTGTATATTGGCAATATAGGTACTACCTGAATTCCAATCCTTTAGTAGTTCCCTATTACTTTATTTTGTCATTTATCAATTCTGTTAGCTGCTTTGAACCTTCTTTTCCCATATTTTCTATCATATCCGGTGTTATATTGTGTCTGCCCGGCGCTCTTCCTTCTTTTAACGGTTTTATCGCTTCTTCCACTTCTTTTTTTATTTCTTCTAGTTCATGTTGCTCATTTATTTCTGTTATTAATTCTTGACCATCTGTTTCAGTATATGTCAATTCTTCAAAGGATTGTCTTCATTTCTCCCATTTCTCTTTCGTTTTCATTCTTCTGTCGCATTTGTTTTTATGTTCCATAAAACGATTTTTGGTTTTCTCTATACATTTCTGTCATCTTATGACCAAATTTTTCCCAAGACTCCTGTTTTGCTTTTTTGATTTGTTTTTACTTCTTTTTGTTTTTCTCAGGTTGGGTTTTTCTCAGAGGGTCTCCGGTGGCCGAGTTGGTACGGCGTCAGCTTTTCAATCGAGAGGCGCGGGTTCGAATCCCGCTTCGACCATGGATATTTTGTGATTGGTAACTGTTGTAAGGTGGTAGAGGAATTCTTCCTCGACCGAGGTAGTAGGTAGGGCTGGTGAAATCCCCACGGACGTATCCAGCTCTGGATGTGTGAGTCGATTCCCCAGTACACCCACGGTACATAGTACTTAGACTTCGGTCTTCGTGGGCTGTCAGAAGATAAAAAAAACCTAAGAAGAGTAAATTATCTTTGAAATTTTCAACAAGACAACTTTGAAGATGTGTTTTTATATCTGATAAAAGCTGTTTACAACTGGGAGATAATAGCCTACAGATTTTATCAAAAAAAAAAAAAACGTTCCACCACACAAGTATCAAAATATCTTACCAAAGTGATGGTTGATTATCTTAGTTGTGTATCATCCAAGATGGATAAAACAAGGTATTACGAAGCTCTAAATGGCTTTCTTGTTGAAACTGCTAACGTTTTGCATCCGGAAGGATGGCGACTGCAGCAGAATAATGGACGATGTCGTACGTCTGCTCAGGTATATTATTAAAATTTGTCATTTTGTCAAAAAAGTGCGCTAAGTTACATAGCAACCTTTTACCAACTCTAATCCTGTAATAACGTAATTACCGGACTAAAATTAATGACGCAAAAATGGATGTACCGCAGAGTATGAAATAAGTACTTTTATCGATGGCATCTTTCATATTTATACAAACTTAACGGGTAAAAAACAGATTCGTTCATTATCTTTCTTATGAGAATAAATAATTACAATACCCAATTAAGATTGTTCTTACATCTTTGTTAAGAGACCGCGAGAAGAGCAATTAAATCCGCTAAAAAAAATTATTATGCAAAAATTGTGCTCGATAAAGATCGTTATCGTCGATCTGATTAAGTTAATTGACTTTTTGGATTAATAACTGCACTTAAGTTTAAAAATAATGGTAGTTCCACTAAGTTAATAAAGATAGTGTGTGTAATATTACAAGTTATTTCCTGCCCGTACACTGTATAAAATTTTAAATTTTATAGAATGTGCAAAAATTGAGAATAAATTCTCTAACCACCTGAAAATTCCTTATACAATAAGGATTTCAACAAATAATGGTAAAACAGCTATTCTCCGGGCTATATGCCCCTCCGAGCGCTGAATTACATACCAAAATTTGCCGTATTTTCTTCTAACACAGTTAGATAATAAAATACTTGTTTTGAATGCAAGAAACTACCAGGAAGAAGGAAGCTTTTTCTTTAGTTAGGATGTCGTCACCTGCAGACCGGTTTCGAACTCGTTGGTTCTCATCAGTACAGGATAGACGAACATACCAACCTTCCGAAAAAGTCATCCCTTAAAGCTACAACTGTCGTACTGCATAAGCAGTGAGACACAGGCAGCGCCATCCATTAGCAGTTTCGAGCATTCAGAGTAGAGTTTACCGTAAGGTAAAATTTTCAAACGTATGAATGAAAGTCTACTTGTCAGGGGTACATATAAATATGCAAAAATTGAGAATAAATTCTCTAACCACCTGAAAATTCCTTATACAATAAGGATTTCAACAAATAATGGTAAAACAGCTATTCTCCGGGCTATATGCCCCTCCGAGCGCTGAATTACATACCAAAATTTGCCGTATTTTCTTCTAACACAGTTAGATAATAAAATACTTGTTTTGAATGCAAGAAACTACCAGGAAGAAGGAAGCTTTTTCTTTAGTTAGGATGTCGTCACCTGCAGACCGGTTTCGAACTTGTTGGTTCTCACCAGTACAGGATAGACGAATATACCAACCTTCCGAAAAAGTAATCCCTTAAAGCTACAACTGTCGTACTGCATAAGCAGTGAGACACAGGCAGCTTATGCAGTACGACAGTTGTAGCTTTAAGGGATTACTTTTTCGGAAGGTTGGTATGTTCGTCTATCCTGTACTGATGAGAACCAACGAGTTCGAAACCGGTCTGCAGGTGACGACATCCTAACTAAAGAAAAAGCTTCCTTCTTCCTGGTAGTTTCTTGCATTCAAAACAAGTATTTTATTATCTAACTGTGTTAGAAGAAAATACGGCAAATTTTGGTATGTAATTCAGCGCTCGGAGGGGCATATAGCCCGGAGAATAGCTGTTTTACCATTATTTGTTGAAATCCTTATTGTATAAGGAATTTTCAGGTGGTTAGAGAATTTATTCTCAATTTTTGCATATTTATAGAATGGTTAGAGATCGTATCATTTTAAATTGATTGGATACTTGAAAAGCAGTCTAGTCCAATAAACGAAGATCAAAAAGAAAATTTAGCTCAACTGCTGTTTTGAGAAAAGATAGATTATTATTTAGATAGCGATATCTGACTCGCGCTTAACTAATTTTCAGTAATGCACTCTAAAATAAAGGTAATCTAATCAACAGCATAGCCGTATTCATAATTATCACCAAGTACCTCATTATGGCTCCCGATTACCGCTCCAATTTCAATTTTTAATTAAAGTAGAGCGCTTTTTTTGCTTCACCTACATTACCGTGTGCGAGACGATTCGCATTAACCCTTATCTTAGATTCCCGAGGCACCCCTTATCAGTGCTTATCGTGCAATTCTGCCCCAAAACGGGGGGATATCAACGCCGCCCAGCGGGGATCGGGCCTGCTAAACTTTCACGGAAAAAAGCTATTAAAAAACGGCATAGAAGTGTGTTGTGTGTGGTGTTCGTGAGTGTGAGGTTCCGTTATCACATTTGCAGGCTTTAGAAATGCTAATTAAATATGTATTAATTCTAATTATATTAAATGGAATAAAATATTTAATTTACAAAAAAAGAATTAGATTGTCGTATATAATTGATATAATGTGATATAATTATATGATATAAGTGATATAATTTTACCGGAAAATTTTTGATTATTGACGAAAGCTTGTTGCTTAGCAATTTCACGAATGACATTGTTTAAAAAATCGCGAACCGGAGCGGAAGCGGGATTTTGGATCAGGATACAGAACTGCCTGTAAAATTACAGTTTGGTTCCATATTTAATTTCTAACAGAAAATAATTTATAAAATATTTAATGTCTCAGAGTAAAGTAAAATTACAAATTAAATTATTTTTATTTTTCCGAGATATCATACGTCACAAATCAGCGCCAATTTTTACGTTATATGTTCTGTAAATCTGTCACGCCGGCGCCGCCGTCCGACTATACAAGTCAGTTGCTGACGGAATCGCATGACTTGTTACTGACTTACGGACACTTGTTACGGTCATTTTCTTGTAAATCTTCCAACAATAAACAAACATTTTGTGTAGTTCGTTGCTAGTTTGATTGAAATCTGAAAATTTTACGGTGTTATTTTTTGAGTTAAACATTGTGTATCGTATTTTAGGCACATATACCCTAAGTGGTACTAAGCGCTGAATACTATTCTTAAGCCTACAAATCTAAATTACTCAATTAATTCCTCTTTCTTAATCCACAGTTATATTAATAGAGCAACTAGTCGGTATAAATATTTGGGCAATTAAACAAAAACAATTTGTTAACAGGTTTTCGTGCCGGCTGTAATTAGAGACGTTTCGTAATCGCCTTCAATAGTGGATTCGTGAGAATGGAACAAATAAACAGGTCTTTAATATGATAAACATTTACGATACTTGTGTCCGTATTTGCACTTCAAATGAAGTGTTTAACTAAAAATTACTAAAAGTAATCACTAATCAGCTGTCATCTTTACTTTAGTATTTTTTTAACATAGTTGGCTAAAAAAACCAATGACAGGCATACAGGATCGTCCATAAGTACGTTCAAATATTTTAGGACATTCTAAGAAAAAAGTTCCAATAAGCCTATGTTCGCACTGCTCGAATTTTAAGGTACAGGGTGTTAAAATTCTTAAAATTATTTAAACTAGAGCGGTGATAAATCTTTCTTAAGAGTTTATAAAAACCTATTAAAGTGTTTAAGGTGTTTACCAAAAGAAACAAAAAGCAAGTAACTCATAGCAGTACCTACTTAAAATTAAGAAAAAGAAGGACTATACCTAAATGTTGGAGCGCCGTGAAATAAAACATAATTTTCATTTTTCTCAAAAGCAGCTGCTTATCCTATCAAAAAAAGAGACGAGACATTTTTGTGTAGTTTTGTTAGGTTTAATTGTTAGTACCATAAAAGCTCCACAGTTTAAAAAAAAAACAGTGGCATAACATTGATTCCCTATAAAACCCACACTGCTTACCCCTATCTACGACCATGGCTGAGTCGAAAAGTTTTAAATAGTCGTAAAATGTACTACGTTAATCACAGTTGTAGCAAATTTGAAAAAAATATATTTAAAGATTTTTAAAATATTAACAGGAATATATTTTTTAAAGAATTTTAACACCCTGTATCTTAAAATTGGAGCATTTGCGGACATAGATTTATAGGAACTTTTTTTCTTAGTATATCCTAGAGAACCGCCCACTAAAATATTTGAACGTACTTAAGGACCACCCTGAATAATTTATGAAAATTGTACACGGAAAAAATATTATTTTATTATTACCAATAATAGTTATTTTAATGAATACCAGGGGCGTGCGGTGACATTTATAAAGGGAGAACTAAAAATGGTCATAAGAGAACTTATAGGAACCTCCCACCTTCCGGTAAATACGCTGAGCGTCATCTGTTGATGTTAACCGATTTTCAAGATCATTCGTACGTGAACCCCCGATCCAATGCAGAATAAGACGTTTTGCGACGTCAAAAATTTTAGGACCGAAATTGTTGTTGAATTTCATTCCCTACAAGATTGTTCATGTTCATTAATGCGCTAAATTTTGAAATAAACGAGATGCAATAATTTAATTTCATAGGTTTTTTTTTCAGATTTAAATCGAGAAATATCGATTGTAGGCACAAAATTGTTAGAACGAAAGTTGTAGAGAATTAAATTTCCTACAAGTTATGTTATGACCATGGATTTATTAAGCTAGGATTCTATGTCCGTATACTGTGAGCGTATCGAACGTGAAGCCTTATATTTGTTGTTTGTTATGAAAACATTGCCCCAAGGGGTAGAGTTTACGAACTTTAAGGAAATACGTAATTGAATCAAGAATGGTAATAGAAAGAGATAAAATAGCATGGGAGTGTTGGAGCTCAGAAGTGTTGCAGTCTCTGCTGGGTGTTTAGGAAAACGGCTGAACCTCGGTCTGAACACTCGGTTAGGTACACGTACGTCTTCGTCTAATGAACTAGGAAAGAAAAAGTGCGATTTATAGATTTATAAATGACTCGGAGCGACTTTAAATAAACCTTTAGAAATAATATAACCTATAAATAATAAATCCTTTTTAACTTAAATTTATTATTATTTAGCAGAAAAATAAAATATTTTAGGGCTTTTATTACTTTTAGTAAATCTTGTGATGCTTCTAACGTATTTTTTGTACAAAAATACAAGGTAAAATAAGATGTGGCCAATGTTTCCAAATTGTGTTTACAGTGTCGCTTAGAATGGTTTGTTTTGGCTTCAAAGAATGTTAAATCATCCCGTATCCATTCTTAATAAATCCATGGTTATGACCAAATTATTCTTTTCTGGTGGCCCTGTCTACTTTTCAATATATGTAAGTGAGAAAACTCACAGAAACTCAGTCGGCATTACAGATTTAAATAATTTTCACAAAAGTGTAAAACGCCATGTCAATTTTAATTATTTTAATCGGATCGAAAACCAAAAAGTAAGACAAATTAAGACTTTTTAAATCCTCCATTTGAGAATATTTCCTTGGAATTATGTTGCACCTCACCAGCCGCTTACTACTTTCAAAAAACGAAAATTAAATTATATTTAATCACAATGATTTACCCATTTCCTTATTTAATCTGATTCCCAATAACTTGTCGCCTTGATTTTAGAGGCTCTAAAAAAGCCGTTTTCAATTTGTTAAGGCATTTAAGCGGGAAATACAAGCCACCTACATGGTCGCGATAAAATCTCGAAAACCTGTTTGTATGCGAACCAACCAGATAATTATTATTTCGAAAGGTTAGAATAAACAAGGGTCTCACTAACTAAAATTCCTCTTTGATGAATTATCTTTTGTCAAGTTGGTTACTATCTAAAGAATCTATATAAAATGTTAAAAAGGTTAATAAGGGAAATATAATGCTGAGTAAAAACAATATAGTTGTGTTGTAAACTAAAGTACTTTGAAAAATCTCTATTTCTTAATAATAATATACAATTTCACCTACTTAACTACTTAATTAATATACTAAGTGACAAAGAAAGGTAAACACCCAGTATTTATAATTTCATTGTAATAATTTTTTGCATGCAAATTGATTTTGGGTCAAATAAAAACTGATTAAATTTTCAGCCTTATCTATGCACTATCTTGTCGTTTTTACCCGGCTATTTTACACTGGTTTGAGCTGCATGCGATTGTACATAGTTTTAGCAATTTTTGTTCACATTTGTGGCTTGACTGATAAAAAGTGTTTTGCAAAGTGTTGTTTTAAGGCATAATTATGCCGCGAGTGCGTAGACTTGGTCAAATTCCTCAGCTTAGTGACTTTGAGAGGGGGCGGTTGTGGGCTTACGAGAAGCAGGTCGTTCAGTTAGAGAAATTAACAGAAGAACTAACAGATATTTACGCATTTTGAGATGTTGGCAGGCATGGACCCAACAAGCCCGTGAACACAGAGCTAGGGGCACTGGACGTCGTCGCAGGGGAACAACCGAGCATCAAGATCGTCGTTTTAGACTTTTGACTCTTAGAGACCGCTTTAGTACCAGTCGGGCGATTGCGAATCAGTGGTTTGAAGAACATGGAAGGGTGGTTGGGATGCGTACAGTATATCGACGGATAAGAAGTTTTGGTCTTTTTTCTTACCGTCCCCATTGGGTGTTGCCCCTCACTCCTGAGCATCGACGCAATCGACTGCAATGGTGCAGAGACAGACTACAATGGAACGATGAATGGAACAGAGTGGTCTTTAGCGATGAATCCCGTTTTTGTTTGGGTATGCATGATGGTCTTGCAAGGGTAAGAAGGCGACGTATTGAAAGACGTGATCCACAGTTTGACATGGACAGGCATGTTCATCATACCGTGGGGGTAATGGTATGGGGTGTCATTGCATATGGTAGCAGGACACCTCTAGTCTTCATTAGAGGTAACATGACAGCGCGCCGTTACATTCAGGAAGTAGTGGAACCACATGTCCTTCCATATCTGGAAACCCTCCAGAACCCTAGTTTTCAACAAGATAACGCCAGACCGCATGTAGCTCGACAAGCCCTGGACTTCATGAACCAACGCCACATTAATCGCTTACCATGGCCACCAAGATCACCTGATCTGTCACCGATCGAACATGTGTGGGACATCATTGGTCGCAAGTTGTTAAACTTACAGCACCCCCTCAGACTCTGGAAGCACTTAGACATGAGGTAGAGGTAGCCTGGAATGAGATACCCCAAGACGATATAGACCATCTTATCAGAACAATGCCCAGGCGTGTCAATGAGTGTATAAGAAACCGAGGATATTCGACACATTCTTGACCTTAATTCCATTGGTGTTTATCGGATTTGGCTGGAAACCTAATCAATTATTAACCATTGTCTACTAAACATATAAGCCAAAAATTATTAAAATATATTAAATATAAATGGGTGTTTACCTTTCTTTGTCACTTAGTATATACATATACATATACTAATACGTATATATTTACAAGACTCGCACTACGACCTCTATTCAGGGAAGTCCAGTGCGGCAATGCGACCGGTGTGAGGCCGGGGCTGGTGTTGGCCCTTGGTAGTCCCAGTGAAATGAAGGTGAGGAAAACGGCCCTTTCCGCGAAGCTTACAGGGCCAGTGAGAAACTTTGCTAAAATTGAATGCTAAATTGAAATGACCCGGGTACGTTTCAAAGTCAATCCCAAAAAAGTAAGAATTTTAAAATTGCAAAGAGAATATTATTACAAAGCGCTTCGTTGTTCAAATCTTGTTGGCAATATTATTCTAAAAATGAAAAATTCCTTTACGATTTTTTCGTCTTCGAAATCCAAAGGTGTTTATTTTTGTATCGTCGCCAATTTTTTCCCGTCAATCACGCAAATTTCCCGATGGCGGCGGTTCCGTGTGTATCAACCCGCGTCATATTTACGAGACGCGAGATAAGGCCCGTTCTGCACAATGACGGCACAGACAGTGACAAACCTGTCGAATGTGCGGAAATGATGCGATGCGAGCGATCTATCTGAACGATACCGTCTTTTCTCACACTAAATTTAACACTTTATATTGACGCAGAGGCGTAGAAATTGTATATTTTATTGCATGAATATACTTGCAATCATAAGTTATCAAACTGACTAAAAATGACCCTCAGCAAAAGGGGACACCAGGATTAATTCATTACTAGCATTTTGTTTGCTTCATACATTCTGCGTGTGTAGGACAAAGACCAACCGCTATAATTCCGAATTCAGTCGCGACGCGCCACCGTAATGACTTTGGAAAGACAGTTCTAGATGAAAATATTCCATTTTTGCACACAGCTGGCACTGACGCATCATTCCGCAAAGTTTATGGATAAAGTTTTGTAAAGAAAAATCAAAAATCACGTAAAATATCACTACACACCTAGGATATTCTGACCTGCCTGAAGAGTGCAAACAGAATTGCGCCTTTCATATTTCTTAATGAAGCAGAGGACGCGACGCGCCCCGTGAAGCGACGGTGCCACTCTCACTCTAAATTTCTTACCATCAATGGAAATAATTACTAAAAAATTTTGAAAAAAATTAAATCTTGTTAAATTACGAATGATTAAAACATTGTTTATTGATTTATGTCATTCGATTTATTTGTATATAATTTTTATTATATGCAAATAAATTATATATTTAATTATTGTAATTTTTTCGTAGTAAATTTGAACAATTCTAATACGTTCTTCCATCAGAAAATGATCCATAATAATGACTGGATCCCTAGATAGCACCATGCAAAATATAAAATTTATTGGTTAAGTTTATGAAAAATGCGCCATATTTAAATCCCAAAGTAACTATTGTGACACCCTTTATATCTTAGAATAGGTGTACCATAACGACGATGGGGTAAATAATACCAGATAAGCCGTATCCCTCGCATTGTAAATATTTCGCTATCTTCGGCAGAGCGTGGGCGGTTCGAGCGTCGTGAGTTTACGAAGAGGTATCTATTACCGACCAAGCCAACCGGTAATTTATCACCGGTAATCAGATTAGCGGCGTATCGGCGCGTCGCAACCGGTGCAATACCGGTCTCGAGGATGTGTTCAACATGCCTTGTTGCTTGTACCTTGTTACGAACTGATTGAAACGTCTGATGTATCCGGTGTAACTGTCTTACACCGTGGAAAAATGTTTACGGACACATTATTGCGTTGAATTTCTCTTTCGTCGCCAGTCTGTCAATTATAATCAGTTAAATAACGAATATGTTCGAGCCAGCACACCTATTTATAGAACCCCATACACCACTTTTGACAACTTTTATTTTACAATAATTCTTCTCAGTAGATTTTATAGCTTTCACAACTAACTATATTAGTTTTTAGGCGTGTTAAGGAATATTCTTTATTCTTATGATAAAAATAGTGGTGCTAAATGAACTGACAACCCTGCACGATTTTCACTTTGGCCAAATCAGAATCAAAATAAAATCCGTCCCATCAATATCCCATCTTTTATCATTGCAAGTGCCTCTCCGATGTTGCCGAATGTAGAATATGGTCAGATTGTATAATAAAATGGCTTGGGGTAATACAAGCTCAGCACATGCCTCAGATATATAAAACAGAAATAGTCAAACTCGGCACCGAGTTTAAAAGGGGATGAAATAGGGGTTCAAACTTTATATGGAGAGAAAATACTAGATTGTTCTATTAACTCCAAACTTCATGAAAGTACTCTAAAAAATAAATGTTTAAACGCATGTTTTCCAGTTTTTCATAAATCAACCCCTAAGGGGGTGAAATGGGGGTTCAAAGTTTATAATGGAGTAAAATTGATATACGGTTCAATTACCTTGGAACTACGTAAAAGTACTGTAAAAAATAAACACGTGTTTTATAACTTTTCAGAAAATCTAATTTTGCATAATAAATGTTAAGAAAATTAACGTGTGGGGGAGCTTAACGGAGGGATAAGAAGGCGCTGCTGGGAATTTCTCCAACAATGGTGGAGATATCATTTCTGGGGTTATTGAGGTCCGAAAATCTAATTTTGTCTAACATATGTTAAAAAAATTAACGGGGGGAGGGGGATAAAAAGAAGCAGCTGGGAATTTTTCCAAAAATGTTGAATGTGTCACTTTCGGGAATATTGAGGTCAGAAGATCTAATTTTGTCTAACAGATGGTAAAAAAAATTTTGTGGAGAGATAATATTAGTTGGTCCTATTAACTTGAAACTTCATAGAAGTACTCCAAAAAATAAATGATTAAACAGGTGTTTTAGAATTTTTAATAAATCAAACCCAAGTTTCAAAGTTTGTAAAAGTTTGTAAAAGGTCAAAGTTTGTAATGGAGTAAAATTGTTATATCGTAGACGAAGTCGCGGGCGCAAGCTGGTAAATGGTAATACATAATATACATAAGAAAAACATTACAAATTATAATTTTAATTAATGGCAAACATAATAATGGGATATTATGATATTTAGACATATTGTATTTTTGACAAATTATTATTTTTATATTCTGTAATTTTAAGATTAATAAAATCATGACGTTTCCTAGTGGCTGTCGTTTTAAATTTATGAATTTGGTTAATTCTTTCGCGTTTGATATAGATTTTGGTTTGTACATTACGAAGTGCATTTACAAAAATAAATAAAAAAGGATGTCTTTGGTACATGGATGCATTCAAATGTGAATGGAACGATTCGCAAGCATTGGTGATTTTCTTTAGCACAGCAGAGGCTTCAGCCCATATATAGGGTGGAAATTTCGAATTAGCTGTAAAATAATTTTCCAACAGGTAATCAGAAAACCTCTGATTTGTTTTTTAAATTATATTTTAGGTTTAAAAAAATTCAAATGACTGTAACTTTCTACTAACACATTTTTTTCTCTTAAAACTTAATAATTCTCGACAAAATGATGTAAAATTTGTTTAGAAAAAGCAAAAATTAAACTTTTTTTCGCAAATTACAAAATGTTTTTTTCTTTACCAAAACATTCCCAGTGGGCTCACTAGTAAAACCCCCTTCGGTATGGGTCCTGTAAGTAGGAACAGAGATATTACAACTTTGAAATTTCACCATACGCCTCTGGCAACAACATTCAACATGAAAATTTCTGGAACAACCCAAGTCAAAAGCTATAGAAAATGAGCATGATGTGAATAGTTTATGACAAAATTAGGTGTAAATTTCGCAAAAAACGACCACATCCGAGTTTTTTCAATCCAAACTATGCATCCTACAAAAGAAGTTTTTGTTTCAAAAATATTCGTTTTAAATATATTTGGTTTAGACTTAGACGAACCACATTCTTTTTATTTTTTGACATTTTGTATGTATATATGATTTAAACTCTGATAACGTTAAAAACGTTTTTTGTGCGTGCAAGAACTTTTATCAAGAATACTCAAAATTTTCTAAAAAATAGGAAATGAATTTTTTTCCATATGACGCGACTTTTATTGATGCCGCTGTACATATAAAGTAATAAATAATAAATCCACACAATTATTAAATCATTAGTATTGATTTTTGCAATTATTTTTTGATCCAATAATTAGTTAATTAAAAAAGCCTTGTTCTAAGGGACTACGTCACTGGTATATCTAGTTCTAGCAACTAAGTCAGGAATATTCTAAAACGAGATAGAGCACGCGTGATGTCTTCATGCCTATGACGCTTGTGGTTTTTTCTTGCTTGATTTATTCTGTAACAGCTCAGTTCACAAATTAAAAAGAGTATGAAACCATGGATTTATTAAGAATGGATACGGGATGATTTAACATTCTTTGAAGCCAAAACAAGCCATTCTAAGCGACACTGTAAACACAATTTGTAAACACAGGCCACATCTTATTTTACCTTGTATTTTTGTACAAAAAATACGTTAGAAGCATTACAAGATATACTAAAAGTAATAAAAGTCCTAAAATATTTTATTTTTCTGCTAAATAATAATAAATTTAAGTTAAAAAGGTTTTATTATTTATAGGTTATATTATTTCTAAAGGTTTATTTAAAGTCGCTCCGAGTCATTTATAAATCTATAAGTCGCACTTTTTCTTTTCTAGTTCATCAGACAAAGACGTACGTGTAACCGAGTGTTCAGACGTATTTCCTAAGCAACCAGCAGAGACAGCAACACTTCTAAGCTCCAACACTCCAATGCTATTTTATCTCTTTCTACTACCATTCGATTCCATTACGTATTTCCTTAATAGGCCAAGCAACAGAGCAAAATATTAGCGATTTTTTGACATTAATCTTATTAGAAATCCGCGTGTGCCATCATCTGAAAGACGATCCGTAGATAATTCCTGTTATAAATCCAACTCTGAAATTTTTGCCATTAATTTGTTATAAACATTTTTAAGCAAAAAAACGCGATTTTTTTAGTTTTTGGCTTATAAAATGAAAAGTAATGAAGCAATCTTAATGATGTAAATGGACGATTTAGAGAATAGAAATACGAACAAAATGAGAGGTCGAACGTCCCGATAGGATAAGTAGCAACGGAGAAAATCCGGAAAAACCGGAAAATTAAGAGTTTTTTTTTAATTCATAAATCGACCATTTTTAAACGTAGAGGGTTCAAACTTTGGGGAAAAGTAGTAATGTATAGCTATTATGTGTGCAAAACCCCTACGCTGTCCGACGATTAGTGTTGCCACAATCGTCATTTTAATTTTTCAACACACTATTTTGCAACAGGTCTGGATGCTCTATGGATCGTCCGATTTTAATTATTGAAACGGATTTGAAAAGTACAAGTTTAATTGAACAATATGTATATCTCAGTTTTTCCATAAAATGCTACGAAACCGGTTGAAAATGCACGTAAAGATGCGTGAAAATGGCCGAGCGCGCGAAATCGATCGAGTAGCGTGAGAGAAGCGGAGCGAAGGGGAGCCAATATTCGCGCGTTCGGCCATTTTCACGCATCTTTACGTGCATTTTCAACCGGTTTCGTAGCATTTTATGGAAAAACTAAGATATACATATTGTTCAATTAAGCTTGTACTTCTCGAATCCGTTTCAATAATTAAAATTGGACGATCCATAGAGCATCCAGACCTGTTGCAAAATAGTATGTTGAAAAATTAAAATGACGATTGTGGCAAAACTAATCGTCGGACAGCGTCGGGGTTTTGCACACATAAAATAGCTATACATTACTACTTTTTCCCAAAGTTTGAACCCTCTACGTTTAAAAATGGCCGATTTATGACTTTAAAAAGAAAACTCTTAATTTTCCGGTTTTTCCGAATTTTCTCCGTTGCTACTTATCCTATCGGGACGTTCGACCCCTCATTTTGTTCATATTTCTATTCTCTACAAATCGTCCATTTACATCATTAAGATTGCTTCATTACTTTTCATTTTATAAGCCAAAAACTAAAGAAATCGCGTTTTTTTGCTTAAAAATGTTTATAACAAATTAATGGCAAAAATTTCAGAGTTGGATTTATAACAGGAATCATCTACGGATCGTCTTTCAGATGATGGCACACGCGGTTTTCTAATAAGATTAATGTCACGACAAATCGCTCTATTGCTTGGCCTATAACGTTCGTAAACTAAACTGCTGGCCACTCGAACTTACCCATAGAGATTTTTAGGCAAAATTTAAAGTTCAATATTTTCAACAGGAATGCAAATTTTTGAACGCATCTTGCAGATTTTAAGAGCTAGCTTTTTTTCGGATTAAGCTGCATGACGTATATTTATCGTAGGACCATAGGTTTATTATATACGGGGTGATCAATGAAGTCATGCAAAAAATCAAAAAGTTTGATTGGGTGAAATTTCCGCAAAAAAATTTTTTGGTCGTTGCAATATGGTTCGTTACTAAGGTAACATCAATATCTCTAGACGTTTTTGTCGCTTTTTGGATTAAGGCCCTTAGGTCTTGTACACACTACTAAACATAAAATTGGGGTAGCAAAATTTTTAAAATGCTATAACTTGACATTGGATTGACGGTTCTTGATGATTTTTACGGATTTGGAATCCGTATTTCACGTAGATTTTCTATAATCTAAGCATTTTATTTGGGGGTTGAAATATACAGGTTGAAATTTACACATTATACCGGGTCGATAATAGACAAAAACGTAGCGACAAGAACAAGTTTATTACATTATATTCTACAATATACAATTTTGGTTAACAACGGCCAAAAGTCAATTCTTACAAAATTTCTAATTCTAAACCTAATTTACAGGTTCCTGCAATCCCTAAAAAAAACCGGCAAATATCAATGGAAAATTGCCAAGTGTCCTATCTTTAAATACCTAATCTTAGGTCATAATTTAGAGACAAAGAACTCTATAAAACTGAATGACTCTTTGAGACAATAAACTGGGGTGAAAGTTTTGGACAGAACAGTGAGAAGGACATTAAACAAAAACAACTTGAGGTGAGAATTTATTTTTACAAAAACTTAAATAATGTCAAACCGTAGAGCGCGTCGTACCCTACGTTTTCGTCTATTATCGACCCGGTACAATGTGTAAATTTCAACCTGTATATTTCATATATATTTATAGAAAATCTACGTGAAATAAGGATTCCAAATCCGTAAAAATTATCAAGAACCGTCAATCCAATGTCAAGTTATAGCATTTTAAAAATTTTGCTACCCAAATTTTATGTTTAGTAGTGTGTACAAGACCTAAGGGCCTTAATCCAAAAAGTGACAAAAACGTCTAGAGATATTGATGTTTCCTTAGTAACGAACCATATTGCAACGACTAAAAAAATTTTGGGGAAATTCCACTCATACAAACTTTTTGATTTTTTGCATGACTTCATTGATCACCCCGTATATAATAAACCTATGGTCCTACGACAAATACACGTCATGCAGCTTAATCCGAAAAGAACTAGCTCTTAAAATCTGCAAGACGCGTTCAAAAATTTGCATTCTTGTTGAAAATATTGAACTTTAAATTTTGCCTATAAATCTCTATGTGTAAGTTCAAGTGGCCAGCAGTTTAGACCTCTAGGGTAAATGATTTCATAATAAACAACAAATAAACAGGCTTCACGATCGATACGCTCACAAACACCGAATTCTTTCTAATTCACCCATGTATGAAACAATTTTAAAACATTTTTGTTGACTGAAAATTACAAAAAAAAACTAATTTTGTATATTAAATCTATTAAAACCTGCAATAAATAGCGCATAGTCTATTTTAAATGAACGACGCAACTTCCTTATCAACACCGTATAATAATAATGACATAGAGCTTACAGTTAATTAAGTAACGTTTTCCTGGAATCTCCCGTGCTACTGCAGATAAAAGGGCCAGCCAGCATCACTGACGATAAAAGATCCCTTTTCAGGATACGTCACCCTTAATGAAATATACGATTTTAATGTACTTTTTGTCCTGACATGGCCAAAAGAAGTATTCCGATAGGAATCTTCCGAAGTGGATGCTACTTAAAAAAATTATCGAGGTGATTATTAGTAGTACAATGGTTAATTAGGATTTCTTGAATATTTGTTTTGTAATCTTTATTATTTTAAATTAATTTTATTCACTTGAAGCTCATTTTCATCTTGGAGGTTATGTGAACAAGCAAACTAAAGTATATGCATATATTTTTTTATTGCTAAATCGTTGAAGGAAGTCATTACAAACAAAAAAAAAATTATTAAATTACTAGAATAATTTTAGCTACCAAAAATGTTTACTTCTCGGTATAATTTATTACAATTTAAACAATTACAAATTTATTAAAATTTAAGAAGCAGCCATTTGTCCTTAGCGAATAATGACGTCAGGAGATCAGCAAAAATAAGTGTCAATCTACATGTTAAAGTAAAGCTTAGCCTAAAGTCGAACAGGTTTGTTTTTCTTGGAAAAAGTCAGGGGGGAGCAAGCGAATTTTTTGGGTTGATAGAGGAATAGTGCAACTAGCTTCGGTAAAAAATTCAGATATACAGGATGTTTCGTTTCGGAGCTATTAGACGTCAAAGTCGAAATTTACAGGTCGCAAAAGTTATCGCGTAATCTTATTCTATTTGGTTTAAATTTTTAAATCAACAATTAAAACTTTTCGTTTTAGTGTTAGAATTACGGATTCACCAAATCTCAAAAAAAATCGATATTTCGAATCGATCTTAGATCGTGATTATGAAGATCAATTCACTATTTAGATCGCCTTAAGAGATCGATCTTTTAAAATATCGTTCTTTGGACAAATTTAGGCGTAGGAGAGGGGAGCCGGAAGAGTAAACAGTGTCCATTCCAAACCAATGCTATTTAAAACTCTTACGTTCAGATTCACTAAGAAAGTTTAAGATTTAGTACTGGTTTAAATTAAGATCTTATATAGTTGATCAGTTATTTTTTGACAGGTTTTTGTCCTGCCATTGTTAATAAGTCGTCATTAAAAACTTATGAATTATTGTGATATTTCAGAGATTTCCTTGATTTCCAAATGATGATCTTGGAACGAGTTGCTGTAATGAATTTAGTTCTGTTATTGTTGAAAGTACGTACTAAAATTGTCCTTTTTTTGATAAATTTGCGAAAAAGCTCAGAAATAAGTTCACAGTATCAAACTTAGTTGTCTTATTCTTACACTTGTCAGTTTAAAACCTTTGGTTGTCAAATTACACCGGACTAGCGTTGGAGAATCAGGCTGTTCAAGTACAATTGTGGTTAACAAAAGAGACAAATATTTAAATTATATATTTTTGTATGTTTATTTTTAAGTTATAGAAGGGTATAGAGGGGGAAATATTTGATTTAAAATGCTATCATGAAAAACATACTAATTTATTGAAAACTAATAAAATAGAAAACATTTGAACGAAAAAATGACAATTAAACGAAAAAATGGCAACCGTAAAATGACAAGCTGTCCATAGATACCGATCGACATGACCGGCTTCGCTGTTTCGTACGATTTCAGATTTGAGTTTTCTCTAGAAAATGTTAGATGGCGCAGTTTAACTATTTCCTTATTCCTTTCCTAATTCTTACTAGGATCGTTTTGTAAAGAATTACATATAAATATTAATTTCCAGTTATTAATTAAGTCTTAAAGTTCACAGACATCAAAAATACCAGAAGAATCGATTCTGTGTAAAATCGCCGATCTCCTTGCAGGATCGAAGGGTAAAAGATCGATTCTTAAAAATCGATTTTCATTTGGAAAAAATCGATCTTTCCAAGAAATCGATTTAGATCGTGAATTCCTAGTTAGAATGTATATTTTAAGATAAATGCAATTCTCCTGGTAATTCTCTTGCGAATAATATTTTTAGCTTTGTAATGTAAGAGATTTAGACTATTTTTGATTCTAGTCTTTGTGCCCTCCTGCTTGGGTCACGGTGGCTGATCAACAGAACACGTTAAACCAGCATCAAAATAAGACTTTCCTCCTTCCAAATTTAAAAAATCTTTTTCCGTCTTATAAATTTTAAACAAACCTTTAATTCTTGCGAGATTACTAAATAATTATACATTCTCTCCTTAACAATCGAATAAAACAATCTTTCAAATCATGACCCGCCTGAACCGTTGCGAACGTAATGTCTATTCAAAGATTAAAACAAACAGAACCCCACACCCTTAATTTCATAACAGAACTCGACAAATCAATCCTCCTTCATTTGTAATCCGACATAACAATACAAAATCTTAATTTCCTTCGAGTAGAATTAATTTTTAATAAAAATTTAAAAGGACCGCTAAGTAAAATAAATAATAATAATAGTTGCGTAAAACTATATAGAAATAAACAATAAAAGGAAGGACTTTCACTGTTGATTTTTAAGTATCAAAGCGGGTTAAAAGGCTCTGATTTGATCAAATTAACGAGGAGATTTCTGGGTTTATCGAGGTAAAATATCGCGAAGAAGGTGAAAGTGATACAATAGTCAATGGATATCCTGGATAAGTTTAGATATTTTAGAAAGAACGGCAGACACTGCATTGTAAAGATGCATAGAATGTTTAGATAGAACTGATTTTTCACTAAGTAGATGACAAATATTGTCATAAATTCATATTTTTCCAAATTTTGTTAGCTTTTTTCTCAACGTTAACTACTGAAATATACAGTCAGTCAAAAAAGTCCCCATGCAATAGCAGTTTTTTAAACATTTTTTTCATTAATTCTAACTAGATATTTGGAACTATGAAAAGCATGTTTAAGTAAAGTTAAGTAATTATCTTAATTTAAAGTTAATTAAAGCAACAACATTTAAAATGGAAATTTCTGGAACAACCCAAATCAAAAGCTATAGAAAATTAGAAATGAGCATCATGACAAAATTAGGTGTAAATTTGCAAGAACTTTTATCAAGAACACCCAAGAATTTTTTAAAAATACTAAATCAATTTTTTATATATGACGCAACTTTATGGATGCCGCTGTACTACATATAAAGTAATAAATAATAAATACACCCAATCATTGAATCATTAGTTCTAATTTTTGAAATTATTTTTAGATCCAATAATTACACCGGCACTCAAAAAAAAAGTGGTTTGTACATTTGACCAGACCCATCTATCTATATGTATTTTGATGCGCTGAATCCAAATCCGAAGTCCGTTTGGCCCGTACACCCTCAAAATTTTGAGTAAATTGCGAAAAACTGCTAAAAATAGCTAGAAATCGCAATTAAACTTCGGAGGACTGATTGCTTGTGCCTGTAACCAGGGCACCTCCACGTGGAGACGGTGGGCAACAGAACCGTCTGGCAGAGTTCCTGGCTTAACGGCGTGTATGCCGTCATGGCAGGCACGAGCGATAAGTGCTTTACGATGCAGGGATTCGGAACCCTAGTATCGGCGTCTGGTCAGGGTGAGAAAGCAGGCCCGCGGGCGTCGTCATCGAGCGACTTCAACTCTACATTAGTGGGTACCTTGGCTCTGTAGAGTATAATATTACAAGAAATCACTCCCACATACGTAATAAAAGTCCTCATTGGTACGTAAGAACAGTACTAATTTTTGCTATTTTCTGCTACTCATTGAGGCTATTTTTTACGATTTTTGATAAATATATGAATGATCGAGATTAAGAGATTCTGAATTTGGATTCAGCGCATCAAAATGCATAAGGGGCATTCTTGATCTAGTTCAATAAAATTTTCTTCATTTTCATAAATGCAATTTTTCGCAATTTTTAGCCATTCTCAGCGATTTTTCGCAATTTACTCAAAATTTTGAGGATGTACGGGCCAAACGGACTTCGGATTTGGCTTCAGCGCATCAAAATACATATAGATAGATCTGGTCAAACGTACAGACCACTTTTTTGTGTGCCGGTGTTATTTAATTAACCAAACCTTGTTTAAAGGGACTAAGCCAGGAATATTTTAAATAAAACGAGACAGAGCACGCGTAATGTCTTCATGCCTATGACGCTTGTTGCTTTTTATTGCTTGATTCTTACTTTACATCAACTGCTTGGTTGGTTCTCTCTCTTTCCAGCCAGAAAATACTTCTCCCCTTTCAACTGATACATTCTCCATGTTTCCTCAATAAGGCCTAACCAGAATACTGTTCTCACATTTGTGCAACAGCATCATTTTTGACTCTTAAGGTTCTTGATTCTATCCAAATGACACTCGACTCATCAATGACAAGGGCTATCCAAGATAAAAAAATAATTAACCGCCACACATATACAGTCGGGAGATAAATTATTCGTCCACCTATAAAAATTTTTAAAAATTGGGATCAAATTAAATCTACTCAAGTTTATTTGCTCTTTATTACAAAAATGAAAACAACTATCCATGTACTAAAAACTGTAATATAAAGTCCGACCTAGACAATGCCTTTCAAAAATATTATTAAAAACCAAGGGAGAAAAATTATTCACCCACCAACATTTTTTTTCGAAATTCGTCCCACCATGCCAAAACTAATAACGTGTGGGGTACCCTTTTGATTTTATAATTTGTTGTAACCTGTTAGGCATTGACTCTGTCAGTTTTATAACAAAACCTACTTCAATTTTTGACCATTCTTCTTGACATCTTGCTTTTAACGCCTCTTTGTTGGAAATTTTATGTTCTTTCACCCTTTCTTTGGGTTCCCACCATAGATGTTCAATCGGGTTAACGTCTAAGGATTGCGGTGGCGTTTCCAACACTCTTGGTACGCTATACACAGTATCCACTCTTAACGACCCGCGCTGTATGCTTTGGATGTCTTGTTGAAATAAGAAATTGTCTCCAATTCACATTTTCTCCGCGCTTTGTCTTAAATTCTTTTTTAAAAAATCCACGTAGGCGAACCGATCCATAGTTTTCTCAATAAAATGGAGTTGGCCCACTCCATACCATGACATACACCCCCAGATTAGAACGGAATCCCCTCCGTGCTTTACCGTTGGAATTAAATTTTTAGGTTTGTAGGCTTCCCCGTGCTTTCTGTACACCAAAACCTTTTTTTATTTTACCAAACAACTCAATTTTTATTTCGTCAGTATATATGATATTTTTACAGTACTCAGTATTTTTGTCAAAATGCCTCTGAGCAAACTCGAGATGCTTCTTCTTATTTTTCTTATTTACTAATGGTATCTTTCGCCCAACTCGTGCCTATATAATACCCTGGCTTCTTAAAAATTTTCTTATTATTGTTACATGGATATCCTTTTTGTAATCACTGGCTTAACTTTTCACTGTATCTGTCGCAGTAGTTTGCGGATTTTCACTAACTTTCTTGTTTCTCTCGAAAAGTGAGTACTTTTTCTTCCTCTCCCTAACAAAGTTTTTGTTGTATGGATTGTTTCATATTTTTTTTTATAATATATTCAACTATTGACCGGCTTCTTCCAACAATTTTTCTTATGTTTCTTTGAGATCTTCTTGATATAATTTTATTATCAAATGTCTGATTTTTGAGGCACTTCTGATGATTTGCGACAAATTTTAAAAATTCGCTGTATTCTTTAGACCACGAAGTCTCAAACTGCTATTAAAAATAATTTCGAATCTCGTATCACTATAAAAACAGATAAATACATTCTACATACATCTTTAAATTTTTTTGGAAGTGGACGAATAATTTGGTCGCCGATATTTTATCAAATTATCTTTCTTTTGTCTTTTTTGTCCAAGGGATGCTGATAAATATGAAGAGTTATTGTTATTTTTATTTCTCGGGACAAGATATATCTGTTAATTTATTTTTAAAATTTTACTAAATTTAATGTGGAAGTTGTATGTATATCTTTGAAAAATTACAAGTGGACGAATAATAAATCTCCCGACTGTGAATAAATAAATAAATATTACGTGAATATCACAATAATAGTCTAAACAAACTGCCACTTCAACTAACAATAAAACTCTCAAATCTCAACCCCACGTTAAAAAAAATCGTTTCGTGACTAACATAGTGCATTTCTCGTTCTATCTACAGGTAAATTCGCATTAAGAAGCATTTGCCCATTATCGTTTATCTTAAAACAAGGCGAGAGCGGCCAATTCTGTGAAACTCTAATCAAAACATACTTATTAAATCTTGATAGGTGCAACACTTGCTTAAGATAGGAGAAAAAATTAAAGTTTGTACAGACTGGGTAAGACAACATCATCAATCAAGCCGGCGTGCATTTTCTGTGTGGATGGAGAAATACCAACTTTTAATTGGCAGCGATATTAATTTATAAGTACTTATTTAATATAAAGGTGACGCAATGACGCAATACAAGTATCCTTGTTACGACATTAGCATTAGAATCCTGTAAAACAACAAACATTCTTTGGATGTTTTTTATTTTTAATAAGTCAAAAATGCTTTGCTTTTCATTATTCGATCTCGTTGGCGTCGCTTTCGAACATGATCTCAGCTGGCACAAACACATTACTTCAGTAGCCACATCGGCAGCTAAAAAGCTTGGTTTTCTCTTTCGAGCCAGAAAATACTTTTCCCCTTCCAACTTATACACCCTCTATGTTTCCCAAATAAGACCTAACCTAGAGTACTGCTCCCACATCTGGGGAGCGGCATCACCTTTGACGCTTAAGATCCTTGATTCTATCCAAAAGAGAGCCATTCGACTTATCAATGACCCAGCCCTCACGAGAAAACTCCCTTCTCTCGCTCATCGCCGCGCTGTAGGGGATTTATCCCTTTTCTATCGCTACTTCCACGGATTTTGCTCTGAAGAACTAGCCGGTATTATTCCCCCCTTGTCCCTAACAGAACAGCAAGAGGCGCGTTACGTATGCATCCCTTTACTGTCCAGCTACAAAAGCCTAGAACAGACCACTTCTCTCGCTCATTGATACCTAGGGTCTCCAGATTATGGGACAAATTGCCTGCAGATGTTTTCCCTTCCCGTCCCAACCTCCAATCCTTCAAATCCCGTGTCAATAGACTACATTTCCCTTCTCTTCAGACACCCACGGTACGTTAGTACTTAGACTTGAAGTCTAAGTGGGATGTCCTAGATAGAAAAAAGGGTAGAAAGAAATAACTTCTTAATCTTAATCCCGTTTTAAGAAAAAAAAATACAGTACAACATGATCACGTATTAAGAATCATAACCACCCCTCTTAAGTGATGCTTAGATTGTTGGTTTTGACTTCCGATCCCACTTTTCACATACTTACAAGGATGTTCTCCTGTTACATTTTACACACATCCTTCTTGCAGCACACGTCAACACGTGTCACCGTTTCCTGCAAATCAAGAGCCATCACTGTTTAGACTTGCGCTGTCATTGACTCTGCTGCTGCGAGCCGGATGCGTGTGATCCGATCCTATCGGCAGCATTTGCCGCTAGCTTGGTGATTGTTCGCAGGAATTGCAGAAAGGCACGTGTACTGCAGGACGTGGCCGGTGGGCTTGCATATTCGGTTACGTGATTGGGAAAGTGAATATGTTGCGGAGACGGCTTGAGGATGACGCGGAAGTTGATGCGGGTAAAGGTAAAGGATTGTTTTACACACAAATATAATCCTGAATAAATTAGATTAAATAAAACTTATAGTCTAAGCCACGACTGCAGTTTTCCCTACATCATCAAGTACAAGAAAACAAACTATTTCTTACGAAAAATAGATATCGCTAAAAAGTTGGCTTGCTTGTCCAATTTTTCAATAAAGGATAATTTTTGGATTAATTTTTTACGTCACTCTCTCTAACAGCAGGTTGCACAAAACTTTTTATCCAGTGTTAAATCCTAATTCAGTGTAAAAGACAAAATGTAGTCACTTTAAGTTAGCGTCTCGTACACAGGAACTGCCATTGTTCAATTTGTTTTGGATATAGAGAGGATTTAACTCTAAATTAAAGTAATTCTACAGCATGCTGGAATTAAATTTATTATTATTTCCAAGAACACACAATTACACTTCAAAATAATCACAAGACAGGTTAGGTACAAGTTTTTACTCTTGGCAGCTACACGATCGCTTCCGATTGCCGGAATGTAAACGCCGATGTTAAGCTGTTTCTTTATGTATTATCATTTAGCAAGGTGTTAGCTAACCTCGAATTAAATTTTCATTATGCAACCCGCTGCTAGGCTATTAACGTTAATGCTGTATTTTTGTAATATCCCTATTTACCGACAAAGAACAATACCTGAATTCCTACATTCTTAAACCACATTAATACATCATTCGTCAGTCAGTTCCTTTCAGGAAAAATCTTCCAAGCTCTTGTCTTTTCCTGCTCTCCTAATCCGCAGGTTGTCATCGCACTTTCCTGCTGCATTCTCGGCGGATCAGCCCGCCTGTCTTCGACACTTTTGTTCGCAAGAGTGGAGGCAGAAGAACGGCTGGTCACGTGTGATCGAGTGAGTGACACATAACTGACATATCTCGCGCGGCCAGCCGCAGGAGGTCGGACCTATTGTACTCAAATAGGCCGTTATCAACCATTAGATAATAATGTAGTAAAATGTGTTCTGTTTTTGTATATGTAGTACGTTTTCGTATAGATTAAGAATGGATTTGAGTACTGTAGTGACTTAATGATATTACTACGAATTGTAACGTATTAGAATTTTGATATTCTTGGAATAATAAAAAAAACAAGTTGGGAAAGTACCTCGGCTGAGACCGAGTTTAACTCGGGAGTGAATTCGTCTGATTTGGTATGACAAATTTATTTAGGGCGCCAGAAGACTCAAATATTAATGGAACATTCCTTTCCTTGAAAGAAATGAAACATCAAAAAAAATATTATGTTACATATATTGTTTTATCTTATCACAGTTGGAATAATAAAATTTTTAATGAAGGAATTGAAGGAAATTTTAAGATAATGTATTAATGTTTACTGGTCTTTACACATAATATTCTGCTTCAGATTGGCAATAATTATCGTTGTGGCCGGTGTCAACTCAACCAGCAGTTGAGGTCTTCACCTGATTATTGTCTTAGGACGTTGTTGTGTCTGGCACTGGATGTAGCTGCTGTCTCAGGACTTAGTGGCTCCAGACTTGGTCTGTAGTTGCACATTACTTGGTTCTTGACAATCCAAAGTGATTTCTTCTGCCAATCTCGGGATGTTACATGAAAGTATAAATCGTGGTATTAGACCAGAGGGAAAGAAATCGAAAGAAATTAACCTTTAATTTGAAAGTTACGAATTTTTACCATACACTTTGAGAAAGTTAACAATAATACTAATAAATTGCAAAATGTCCATACATCATAAATTACAAATGTTACTCAAGATTAGAAACGTCATTGTGATAAAAAAATATGAAAAATGTAAATACTTAAATTTGTTGAATGACTGAATAAAAAACTTGTTATAAGATGTATAAACTGTAAAAAAAAATTCGTGTCAAAATGGTGGAGAAATAATAATATTGGAAAAATAAGTGTATCTTCAAACAATATAAAGATATACAACGTCAAAATCAGTATTGTCAAACAAAGACAGTTAATAATTGTAAGATTTGTATATTAAAATCTTACAATGACCATAGCACTTAGAACAATGATTCAGATGCTCCAAGAAAAGCTAATACGAGATACTTATATATATATATATATATATATATATATATATATATATATATATATATATATATATATATATATATATATATATATATATAGAAAAATGGAAGATTTTTTGGCCTATAGGTAATATAATAACTGTAAATGCGAAGATTTACTTCTTCGCTAGTGCAGCGAAAAGGCCGTGAATGAAAAATAAAAATAATGAGGACTATCTTTGATTCTGGTCTGGGTGACCTCCTGCTATCGATTTCTGGGCCCTTACCCATCAGCGGGCAGGCTTACACCCAGGGTGGCTGAAGAACAGACCACCCAGACCAGAATCAAAGATAGTCCTCATTATTTTTATTTTTCATTCACGGCCTTTTCGCTGCACTAGCGAAGAAGTAAATCTTCGCATTTACAGTTATTATATTACCTATAGGCCAAAAAATCTTCCATTTTTCTACTATTGTTGTACAATGGTGCATTTGTACCGTCGACGTCGAGAAAATCGACATTCGACATACTTTCGAGTATTATTGTGTTAGCAGCCAAACATTTTTGGAGCAACACTGGGTAAACTAGTTGGCGCGAGCCACTACATCTTACCCATCCTTTCCGGATATTTTGGATATAAGGACTCTCTTTGATTCTGGTCAAATCGTGGTCTGTTCTTCAGCCACCCTGGGTGTAAGCCTGCCCGCTGATGGGTAAGGGCCCAGAAATCGATAGCAGGAGGTCACCCAGACCAGAATCAAAGATAGTCCTCATTATTTTTATTTTTCATTCACGGCCTTTTCGCTGCACTAGCGAAGAAGTAAATCTTCGCATTTACAGTTATTATATTTCCTATAGGCCAAGAAATCTTCCATTTTTCTACTATTGTTGTACAATGGTGCATTTGTACCGTCGACGTCGAGAAAATCGACATTCGACATACTTTCGAGTATTATTGTGTTAGCAGCCAAACATTTTTGGAGCAACACTGGGTGAACTAGTTGGCGCGAGCCACTACATCTTACCCATCCTTTCCGGACATTTTGGATATAAGGACTCTCTTTGATTCTGGTCAAATCGTGGTCTGTTCTTCAGCCACCCTGGGTGTAAGCCTGCCCGCTGATGGGTAAGGGCCCTGAAATCGATAGCAGGAGGTCACCCAGACCAGAATCAAAAATAGTCCTCATTATTTTTATTTTTCATTCACGGCCTTTTCGCTGCACTAGCGAAGAAGTAAACCTTCGCATTTACAGTTTATATATATATATATATATATATATATATATATATATATATATATATATATATATATATATATATATATATATATATATATATATATATATATATATATATAATAAAAATGCAAATAAATGTATCTACGCAATTCGCTTAAGATACGTGTACTTCAGTATGTGACAACAACATAACTTTGACAAAAGGCCTCTTGTCTTTTGTCAACGATGCGAATCAATCTAATTTGTAAGGTCAATTAAGCAACTAGAGCAGCCAAATAAAAGCTGAGTGCTCCGAAAAACTGAGTGCTCCGAAAAGCTGAGTGCTCCGAAAAGCTCAGTGCTCGCCAATACAAATCTATTTTGAAATGAAATCGCTTGAAATGATATTGACAGTTAAGGAAGTAGGAAATGAGCTGATGAGTTTCCCAAGATCCAATTTAAATTTTCTTAACAAAGAAAAAGAAAGAAAGACTGATTTTATATTTCGTGTAAATTGGAAAATTCCAGAACCTCTGCCAACATCGATCTGTTCAGCTTAAAAATAATGGAACAATCCTCGTCCCCAAAATCTGGATTAGACCAACGTCGTCAAATGACCGCAAAAACGAAAGATTGGCCACCAAAATATGTGCTAAAACATTAGAAAGCCAAGCAGAATCTCAAAATAACTAGATTTTATGAACCTTTGTTATAAAAAAACAGAAAATATATGTTAATTCATTAGAAAATTGCCATAATTGTTGTTGACGTTTTTTATAAAATATGAAAATCCCAAAAATATACTGACATAATTAAAAAATGTTGAAAAATATAATCGATCAGTTAAAGAAACTCTAAAACATATTAAGATGGCTTGAGTATTCTAAGATTATAATAATATATGCATGACAATACCTTATGGTAGCAATTTGTGTCATTTAGCAAATTGGCTTCTGAGAAAATATCATTATTTAAGGATAAATAATGAGGAAATACAAATTATGTCATATTAAGTTTAATAAGAAATATATATCTAATAATTAAATTTAAAGATTCATTTAGTAATAATTCAAACTATTTAAAGAATTGTAATGGCGGGGCACTCACCCTCGCAAAGGTATTTTCAAGGAGATAGTTCTAAATTTCGAGTCTGCCCTTTCACACATTTGGTCTCAGACGCAGAGGGCCAGCATTAAAACGACAGCTGTTTCAACAACAAGAAACTACTATTTATATATTTACAGAAATTAACAAAATACAGTTAACCTGTATTTTGGTAGAGACATCTTTGTATTAACATTTGTACTGGAAAAGATTTAGTCAAGAAATTGTTATTTTCGATAAGTTATTAATTTATTCTTAGATAGCTCAACAATAGCAGCAAAATAAGAATAAACCAAAAATAAACCAAAACTGTAACGGAATAGGCATTTATTTTGTTACAGTACTCTATTTCATAATGCACGAAAGATATAAATTTATTTTTGCGAAGACAGAACGCTTTGTCATCTTAAATTACCAAAATTCTAGCATTTTTTTAAATTTATATCTTCTGTCCATTTGGACTGATATATGAAAATTTTCCGCTACTGTTTTGCTTCTAATTCAGTGCGTAATATACCCACAGCATTTAGCCTTCTCTGTATACTTTCCACCAAATGGATTATACCCTCCTGAAGAATAGCTGCCCACTACTTTGAGAGTGTCCTTTGCAATTCACTCAATCTTCTAGATGCAGATGGTATTAAGCGTTAAATTATTCTACCGAGTATATTTCAGACATGCTTGATAGGGTACAATTCTCAAAAATTCTAGAAAATCCTTAGGTCCCCATCCCCTACAACACACAAGTTTCGCATCGGCAGGTTTTTCAATAGGAAATTGGTTTAGTAGGCCCTAATAGAATGTACGCGTCGTCGGTCGGTGTCGACGCTTATCTTAAGCGTCGCGCCGCCACCGACGCCCGATCGGACTATCGCGTCTCTCCAGCTGGCCGATGCGGCCGCAAGTCGTGTGGAAAAACGATAGCGAAGGGTTCAAACTCAAACTTGTCATCCGAAGTTATCTGGGCTGCCAGGACATACACGCATTCAAATATTGTTTATCTTTTTTAAGCAAAACGGAGATAAAGCTCTTTTTTTGGTATATGTGATGCTTTCTATACGTTTTTTTTAGGGGATAAGTTTTGAATTTTACGATGTCAATGCGTGTCTTTATTTTTGCGGTAGTGACGTTTATTGGAGTAAGTATAGGGAAGAAAGCAATAAACCTGCTATAACAAGGGCTTATATATACACAACAGAAAAAGTTTGGCACCACTCAGTTTTAGGGACTTTGGAGTCGTTGTAATACACTCTTTTAGGATAAGCCAGTGTTAGCACATGTCTTAAAAAAATAAACACATAAAACTGTTATATAAATTTAAACTAAATGAGAGACGTGTCCACCTTCCCCTTCCAAACATATTCTCATTCTTCTTTTTACAGCATCAAAAACATTGATGAGCACTTGGGGGGAGTTGTTAATCTCCTGAAATTTATTTGTAATTCTAGCCTGTAGGTCTTCTAAATTTTCACAAGAGGTTTTGAAAACCGAGAATGAATTAATGCGTACATTAGTTGTGTTTTTTACTGACTTTTAAACGACATTGCAATATTCGTCAAAATAAAAAGTTATTAAAAAATTATTTATTTTAAAGAAAGGGCCCTCTAGCGCCAAAGTAGCAAAGTACTTTTACCTCAGGATTATAGACTCCACTAAACTTTGTGCGCAAAATTTCCAAATTTCTTTTAAGAAACTACTACACCTATTTTTCCATATAGAATTACTCACACACAGAAAAAACCATGAATTTATTAAGAATGGATTCGATGTCCGTATACTGTGAGCGTATCGAACGTGAAGCATTATATATTTGTTGTTTGTTATGAAAACATTTCCCCTAGGGGTAGAGTTTACGAACTTTAAGGAAATACGGAATTGAATCAAGAATGGTAGTAGAAAGAGATAAAATAGCATTGGAGTGTTGGAGCTCAGAAGTGTTGCTGTCTGCTGGTTGCTTAGGAAAAATGTCTGCGAACGTTCGGTTACACGTACATCTTTATCTAATGAACCAGAAAAGAAAAAGTGCGACTTATAGATTTATAAATGACTCGGAGCGACTTTAAATAAACCTTTAGAAATAATATAACCTATAAATAATAAAACCTTTTAACTTAAATTTATTATTATTTAGCAGAAAAATAAAATATTTTAGGGCTTTTATTACTTTTAGTAAATCTTGTGATGCTTCTAACGTATTTTTTGTACAAACATACAAGGTAATGTTTACAAATTGTGCTTACAGTGTCGTTTAAAATGGTTTGTTTTGGCTTCAAAGAATGTTAAATCATCCCGTATCCATTCTTAATAAATCCATGGTGTGCACTTGGTGGAGCTGTTAATCTCCTGAAATTTACTTGTAATTCTAGCCTGTAGGTCTTCTAAATTTTCACAAGAGGTTTTGAAAACCAAGAATGAATGAATGAGTACATTATTAGTTGTGTTTTTTTTTAGGCTTTTAAACGACATTGCAATATTCGTCAAAATAAAAAAGTTATTAAAAAAATTAATTATTTTAAGGAAAGGGCCCTCTAGCGCCAAAGTAGCAAAGTACTTTTACCTCAAGATTATAGACTCCACTAAACTTAGTTTGTGCGCAAAATTTCCAAATTTCTTTTAAGAAACTACTACACCTATTTTTCCATGTAGAATTACCCACACACAGAAAAAACACTATCGTATATTGAATTGGATACCAGTTCATTCACTGAGACAATGACACCCTCTATTCCGTATTGCACAATACAAATTCGATTTCTTTCAATGTTTGGTTTATCATTATTAACCAATAGGTTATAAGATTGCTTACAATATCTATAAGGTTTCGTTGATTCGTTGGTTTTTGATAGGTCGTTTAAATGTAACAGTTATTTGATGCAGTAATACCCTATTCTAAATTCAATACAAAATATATCATTGGTTTCAGTAAACGTTTATCTGTACGAGTATAACAACTTATTTAATCGAAATACTGATTATATTATTATTGAAAATCTTTTTAGATTTATTTTACTTACATACTATAAAACACTAAAGTCCACGCCAGTCCACACAAACACTGAGACACTCCAGTTCCCAGAATTGCAAAAGATCTATTATTTTTGGCGTAACTTTAACGCAATAAACAAACAGGCTGCAAGCTTAAATGAGTATTAAACGAACAAAATACCAACAGCATAAGTTTAACCTCTCCAAAGGGTGTCCGCGAGCAATAGAAGTAAACCTTCAGCCAACAACAGAATATTTCTCTAATACCTTATATGTTTTACGGGAGTATTTATTTTAATTAAAATGATATAAGGATTATTCACTTAGTTTTGAGATTTTTTATTTAAACTGTAGTTTTTGTTCCTTTAATAAAATATATTGTAATTTGAATCACACCGCCTACATACAGCTATTTTTCGCCAAATTATATTTGAGCATTCTCATCAAATAGTTTAATTTTTTGGCCCTAACAATTCTACACTCTAAAGAATAATATTGATTTATTGGTTTCCAATAATATTTTGGTCATTGAAAAAATGGTAATATAGTTTTCAAAGAAGTAGGAATATTTTTGAACTTGAATAATAAGTCTATAATTAAAGAAATATATATTTTTTAATTATTTCAATAATGTTTTGTTGAGACAATATTAACTTTAATATAACTAATGTGACCGTGGTCAAAAATAATACTATTATTGAAAATAACATAGCAGTTTTTTCTGTGCACTTGAAGTTTCCTAATACATTTTCCGTGCACCCTGTATATAATTTGATTATTTTCCTTTAATGATGTCTCCAAATCATGTATTCCATCTGATCGAGAGATACGAATAATAAAGAAGAGGGCAGTTTCATGTCATTGGCTTTGGCTAACGAGAAATCGAACGAAACTATCGACGGCGACGGTCGTCGAGTACATGATCGATCGATAAAATTCACCTTCTTCACCAAGTAATTAATTATTGTAAGAATTTAATTGGCGCAGGCGTGACAAACATAATTTATTGCGATTTATTTGTAAATGGTGGCGATTGCAATAGGGAATATGCACAGGATCCAAATAAACTTGAAATATTTTTTTTGTATCCTCTACATAAATTTAGTTGACCCCATAGGCGCCGCCCCGAGTCCGTGGGGTTCTGGGTGCGTGGCACCCAGAGCAAATTTGTTATGGGTGCGGAGCACCCATAGCGATTTACCCGTTTTTCCCTAGTTATCCGGTTGGGCACCCAAAGCGATATTCAAAAGCCGGCGCCTATTGTTGACCCCATAGTTCATATTAAATCAAAGAAAACATTTTTTGTTGTGCGTTTTGATGCCAATCCATCCGTGTAACGGTCGCATTCGAGGAGGGCCAGTGTGACCATTCAGTAAGATCCGTATCTGGTCTCATGAGAAAATAAACAAAAACCCGGGACCCACATGGAAGCGACGCGATGGGCCCGCGATCTCGGACATAAACAAAAACCCGGGACCCACATGGAAGCGACGCGATGGGCCCGCGATCTCGGACACTTGCAGCCGGTTCAATTGCAACTCTTGCAGACGCTTTTTTGTTGCAGTATGTAAGATGTGATACATAGCCTGAGATAAAGATGTTATGTGTATGTTTTAGAATTTATTTTTAGTCTTATTTTTAGGCTTCTTCATACTGAAATGGAATTTAATAGTAGGAATGTAATAATCTTAACGGCGACTGCAATTTGGTCTGCTCCATCAAGTAGGTATAAGAAGAGAATCTATTAATTATTTTAAGAAGAAGACTTGGTAAAAATGATATATTTGGTTTCACTGGATTTGTCACATTCGGCAATAGTGTTTGCTGGTCCATAGGTTACGTCGATGACCTCAACCTGTTAAATAATAGATCACCATGGAAAGTACCTTTAACCTTATGCTTACCATACACCTTAAAAATAAAATTAGTAGCATCAAGTAAAATAAGAAAAACAGGAAAATATCAGGAGATTCAAAAACCGCCAGGGAAGACGAAAAATTTCAGTAGTAATCAGTGAACATCAAGTTGTTTTCCTAGTGAGGAAAACCAGCAACTGCCTTTATTTTGTTAGTTTTAAATAAAATGATGAACCTATTCCGAAGCTCTTCCAGCATATTTTTTTAAAACGATAATAAATATGTAGTCTAAAGGTATTGCTTTAAAATTTTATCAATTATATTGACGTATATAATTTTTTATCTCTATACATGACTCTTAAACGCGTGCGAAAGTACAGCAAGTATAAAAATAGATTAAAAATTGACAGGTGGTATATTTATTTTTAATGAAACAACTTGAAAACTATTATTAATTTTTTTTTGTATTTCGCATTACCGTCACTTACCGTAGTTAATTTGACATTGCCTTAGCTTATCGTTTTGAAAACTTAATCTATATACGAGTATATAAAAGAAGAAACTGACTGACTGACATACATATCAACTAGCAGTCCACACCGCTGCCCTAGATGTATACAATTGAAATTTTGCACAGAGGCTTCTTATATAACGTAGGCTAACTAAGGAAGGGTTTTTCAAAATTCAACCCCTAAGGGGGTGAAGCAGGGATTCCAACTTTGTATGGGGAAAATATTAGATTGTCCTATTTACTCGAAACTTCATAGAAGTACTCAAAAAATGTATGTTTAAACACGTGTTTTATCATAAGAATAAACATTACAATTTTATTAAAAGAACAAAAAAAAAACAATAGTCAACAAGTATGGAGTCACATACAATAAATTTATAAAAATGGATATTTCCACTTAAGATTTGGTCTTCCACCCATATACAAAAATCTAGTCTTTTCGCTTTATCTCCCTCTTCCAATGTTTGGTTAAAATGGGATTTGAATGAAAATAATTTATTTTCTTTTTGAGGTTTTATCACAACTACTAGATGTTTAGCACTAATTCTAAGGGACATCACAGAAATTTCTTTAACAGACTGAAAAACTAAAACTGTGGCAGCATCGTTTGGTCATATTTCTTCTTCTTCTTCTTCTTCTTGGGATTCAAAACCAAATCAGCTCTTTGGAATTTTTTTTATTGTGTTGTAGATTTTCATTTCAGTTGTTGGGATTCGTGCAAATTTCTCGCTAAATTGTTCTATTATAACGGGTTAATTTCCCGTTACTACATTGATTTTTAAGGAATGTCGCGAATTCCACCATTCGCTTGCTTATGAACGCGCCAGACTTAAACCAATTCTATATTTGCAGTCTGACTTTTGCGCTTTGACGCGTGTTAATTGTGCCTATGGTCTGGGGTAGTGTACTCTACAACAGGTTCTGTTAATGTTGGTTTACTATTGGTGGCAATGTTTTATAGGTTTCTTTAGAGGAAAAGTAGGTTACACCATGATGATGGTATGGTATGATACCTACTTGATCATCCCCATAACACTGGACTATAAAAATCCTTTGTTCAGTAGATAGCATTTTGATGAGAAGTATTTTGAATTAAATAATTGCTTCATTTAATAAAGACATTGACAAACGTGTCCATAGGTGTAATTATTGTTTAATATGTAGAAATTAATACTCTGGTTAAAGGTGTGAGAGAAAATAGTTAGGACTTTAAAAAAATGTGATAAAACTCGTTACTTCTAATATTTAAATTGTTTAATGAAATCTTGTACTTCGGCTTAGAGTTTAATTTAAAACATATTTCATATTTGTTCTTTCGGTAGAAAATGATAAACCTGTATAAAAAATTAAATTTTTCATAATCTTATTTATTTTACAAGCAAAAATTTTCATTAGGAGTGCCTTTTTACGTATCTTGCAAAATTTGGTCCATTTGTCGCTTTTCTAAAGCCCATCCGCGGATATACTGTATATATTTTAAAGTTTAACATTTTTGGTCAATTTCATAATATTTAAAAATGATTTCTATTCTATAATATATCATAAATTTAAAGTCGTTTAATCTCTTATTATTTTAAAAACGTCTACACCATGGATTTATTATAATAAGGATTCGATATCCGTATACTGTGAGCGTATCGAACGTGAAGCCTTATATTTTGTTGTTTGTTATTCTCTTGGGGGAGCAGTTTACGAACTACGAACATAGACAAGACTACGAATTACTACGTAATTGAATCAAGAATGGTAGTAGAAAGAGATAAAATAGCATTGGAGTGTTGGAACTCAGAAGTGTTGCTGTCTGTTATGGTTGTTTAGGAACACGGCTGAACCTCGGTCTGAACACTCGGTTACACGTACGTCTTTGTTTAATGAACTAGAAAGGAAAAAGTGCGACGTATAGATTTATATAGATTTATAAATGACTCGGAGCGACTTTAAATAAACACCTTTAGAAATAACATAACCCTTAAATAATAAAACCTTTTTAACTTAAATTTATTATTATTTAGCAGAAAAATAAAATATTTTAGGGCTTTTATTACTTTTAGTAAATCTTGTGATGCTTCTAACGTATTTTTGTACAAAAATACAAGGTAAAATAAGATGTGGCCAATGTTTACAAATTGTGTTTACAGTGTCGTTTAGAATGGTTTGTTTTGGCTTCAAAGAATGTGAAATCATCCCGTATCCAGTCCTAATAAATCCGTGGTCTACACCTTTATAGAAAATTACTACAGTAGTACAGTTATTCGTTTTCTGAAACTTTTCTCCTGTATTTAATAGTAGCATAACATGATATAAATAACTATTAACTAGATGTTCTTATTTTATAACATTTTTAGAGCAAACATTTACGACTATAAGCTCAGTAACAAATGTTTCCGATGTTAAACTATTAAGTAAATACCTTCACATGATTGCAGCCTTCCCACAGATATATTTATACATGGAATTTGCATCTATATAATTTTAACACCTCTTTCAGTTATCTGCAACGTTTCCTATTCTAATAGTAATAATTTGACGTTCAGCAGGTTTAAAATAAACATTAAATGAAGTAGAAAATACTTCCTATAAATTATCGTTTGGAACTATCGTCTAAGTTCTACATTCTTTACATTTTAACAGCCTACTAGACCGCTGGTACCGCGGTAATGCATATTACAATAAAAAAATAATATTCGTAGAGGCAAGTACATCACGCATTATTGGGTTTTTAGCTTATCAACACAGTTAAATCGTTGTATAATAAACTTAATGTAATTTTTTATGCCGCCAGTGGGCAATCCGGTTTTGAACACTGGACAAAAGTAACCGTTAAGGCCCACAGGTGCACCAGTGTTTACGAACTCCTTAAGATCAATAACATTATTTGTTTAGTGACCCTTTAATGATCGATCTGAAAAAGATACCAAAGATCACTGTAAGCAAGTAGAGCAACAAAATGGTTATTTCTTTAAATTTCCCTATTTTTTTTTGTAAGCCTGTGTCTGTTATTTAATTTTAATTAAACACTTTCAATCTTACAATATCGTATAATAATCTGATCAATTTTGAACAGCATTTACCGGGACAAATAACAATAACTGTAAAAATTAAAGAAATCTAAAATGAATGCGACAAAAGTAAAGCAACAAACTGCAGTTAACAGTATTTTATTTTCAAGGATACGACAAACTAAATATAAAACTTTAAAAATTATAGAAGCCAGAAGCATTGTGTTAATAACTAATAGAATATCCATTATTACTTATAATTTGCTGACAACGTCGCGGCAGTGAGGCAATCAAATTTTGAATTACAGTTTCAGGAAGATTTCTCCAAACCTCATTGACTTTGTCCACCAACGGTTTTTTATTTGGAAACAATAATTGCATGCGACGTTCTACTTCTTCCCACAGATTTTCGATGGGTGAAACTGAAACATTATTATCCTGAAACAATTCTTGAACAAGTCGCGCAGAGTGCTTTCAATTTCCCGAAACGACCCTTGGAATTCTGCGCCTAGAATTATTGCTGTAATTCTAGAGATTATGGTAAGTACCAGAACAATCCCGAGAAGATTAGTAGAAGCAGGGCTGCATTTACGCGCAGGCTATCTAGGCGAGCCCGCACCACAAAAAAAACTGTTTAATTTTGAATAGGCTAAAATAAAAAATAGTGGATGTATAAACTCCTAGAAAAACACATCAAGGATTGTTTTCCTAATATCGAGGTCGCTCTAAGAATGTACCTGTCACTTATGGTCATAAACAGCAGTGGAGAAAGGTCACTTTCAAAATTGAAGTTGATCAAAAACAGGCCTCGAACCTCCATGTTAGAAGAGAGGCGTTTTGGCTTTGCTCAGAAGTTATGAAGATAAACTGGTCAACAAAAAAATCGGCAAAAGCGAATTTTACTCGACTTTTCAAACTGCTATAATTTTTTAAAAACTTAACTTTTTTGAGATCGGTTTTCGGATATCGACAGCTCGTCTTTCCCAAATTAAGCAACAAGAAGTGATTTTGCAATGGAAGCGACATTTTCATGCTATACAGGGTAATTAATAAGTTAATGCAAAACTACTAAAAGTTTAGGTGTGTGCCATGTTGCCAATAAATTTTTTTGATCGTTTGGACATAGCACGCTAGTAAGCTGATATCAATATCTCCAGACGTGTTCGCCGGAATTTCGATTAATGGTCTCTGGCGAAAAATACAGGAGGAAACAGAAAAAGCACACAAATTTTGGTAGCATCATTTTTAAAACGCTGTAATTGGAAAACGGATTAATAGACTTTGTCGGGCTTTTTGGGAATTGAAAGCCCTTTTTGTGCAGAGTTTTACCTAATAAACTGTTTTTTGTTCAATGTCAAAATGTTTGCGTTGTATAGGGGTGAACTAAAAAGTAAATGAAAAGTATTGTTAAAAATAAATTTTCTTTTAATTTGTACAAATTGAGCAGTATGCGTGTTTTTTCTTTCAGAAATAGGGCGTTTTGTCTAACTTTGGATTAGTTATACAGCGTGTCCAGAAACCATCTTAACAAATGCGGAACTTTTTTATTTTTAACTTTACGAAAAAGGTAATCCTTCATAAAAAGTTCTGCATCGTGAGAAAATAGCATAGCCATTCAAAAATTTGATCTAAGACATACAGGGTGGCTCAAAAATGTAAAAGTCCTAATCCATTTGAAGCTAAAAAGACACAAAATCGTTATTTAAAGGCAAACTGCCACTGTAAATGTACTAGTGTTAACTTCTTATGTTAGTAAATTAGGTTTGAAATATACAGGAGGTCCCAAAAATAAAAATGTTTTTATTATCGACTTTACAAAAAAGTACCTATATCTTTATAAAATGTTCTACATTGTGAAAAAAGAGCATGATGATTCAAAAATTTGATATAGGACATATAGGGTGGCTAAAAAATTTAAAACTCTGAACTGGCCTTAAAACAAGGGTAAGCTAAATTTTAATTCAACCAGTATGGTATTTGTGCAAGGTTACTAATTAATTGATAAGTAAGCACTTATACTTAAAATGAGACGTACAGGGTGATTGAAGGTTTACTTGTATTTAATACAATTTTAGTAACAAATGAAATATTAGGGTAAAAAACATATTAAATAATTAAACATGACTAAATAACTAAATAAATTTAAACCTCCACGTAACCTTCGTCCTTTTCCATACAGTTTATCTTTAAATAAAGATTTGGTGTCTCCTTAACTTTACGTAAATTGAGAATTTCAGCTTTTTAAGCCACTCTGTATTGTCCTACATAAAGTTTTTGATTAATCATGATCTTTTTCACAATGTAGACTTTTTATGACGATATTTTTTTTGTAAAGTCAATAATAAAAAATAAATTTTATTTTTGGGACCTCCTGTATGTTCCAAACCTAATTCGCTAACATAAAAGTTACCTCTAGTACATTTACAGTGGCAGTTTACTTTTAAATAACGATTTGTGTCTTTTTAGCTTCACGCGGATTAGGACTTTTAGATTTTTGGGATACCCTGTATGTCTTAAATCAAATTTTTGAGTGGCAATGCTATTTTCTCACAATGTAGAACTTTTTATGAAAAATAACTTTTCTCCCGTAAAGACAAAAATAAAATGTTTTCCATTTGTTAAGATGGTTTCTGGACACGCTGTATAACTAATCAAGAGTTGGACAGAACGCCCTAGTTTTGGAAGAAAACAAACACATACCGCTCAATTTTCACAAATTAAAAAAAATCATTTTTAACAATGATTTTCATTCACTTTTTGGTTCACCCCTATACAACGCCAACATTTTGACCTTGAAAAAGAAAACAGTTTATTAGGTAAAATGCTACACGAAAGGGCTTTTAATACCTAAAAAGCCCGACAAAGTCTATCAATCCGTTTCCGAGCTACAGCGTTTTAAAAATGAGGCTACCAAATTTTGTGTGCTTTTTATGTTTCCTCCTGTATTTTCCGTTAAAGACCATTAATCGAAATTTCGGCGAACACGTCTGGAGATATTAATATCAGCTTACTAACACGCTATGTCGGAACGACCAAAAAAATTTATTCGCAATATGGCACACACCGAAACTTTTAGTAGTTTTACATTACCTTATTAATCACCCTGTATAGCATGAAAATGCCGTTTCCATTGCCAAATCAGTTCTTGATACTTAATCTGGGAAAGACGAGCTATCGATATCCGAAAACCGCTCTCAAAAAAGTTAAGTTTTTAAAAAGTTATGGCAGTTTGAAAAGTCGAGTTAAAATAGCTTTTGCCGATTTTCTTGTTGACCAGTTTATTATAAGTACCTAGCTTCCAGTGGCGTGCCGTGCCTTTAGGGATGGAGGGGGCACAATGATTTTGGGTTGGGTTGGGTCACGCGAAGAGAAGCAACACACCTCAAAGCGCTGACGACGATCATAGAGATAGGACTCGATCCACAATAGATAATTACCCAGAATGCCGATTTCAGAAAGTTTTCTCGAAAGAAGAGAATAACAGACGCTGTCAAATGCTTTAGATAGGTCAGTGTATACTGTCAACCTGGTGTCCAGCTTCCAAAGACGAAATCAAGAAGTCCTGATACACCGCATGATTAGTTGCAGTTGAGCGCCCCTTGTAAAAGCCTTGTTGATCCGTGATGATGTAGTGCTTAAAAGTCGTCCGTTAGAATTGACTCGAACAACTTTGGAGTAGCCGAAACGATTGAAATTCCACGGTAATTCGCTATGTCGCACCTGTCTCCAGACTTGTAAATACGAAGAAGATTGGAAAATTTCCAGGTTGTCGGAAAGTAGCCGGCGTTCAGTGAGCGTTGAAAGATTCCCTGCAAAAGCTGTGCCAAAGATAACGAGCAGTTCGTGAGTAGAACTGCTGGGATTCCGTCAGGGCCCGCCCCCTTGGACACATCAAGCTCTCTCAGTTTGGCTGCAACCTTATCGCGAGTGAAAAAGTGAGAAGACAATGTAGTAGCGTGTCACTTGTCAGTTTAAAACTTTTGGTTGTCAGATTAGACCAGACTCGCGTTGGAGAATCTGGATGTTAATGTTTCCTTTTAGGTTTTTAGTCAGAAAATTGCTCGAAAATGGGATTTTTGCAGGTTAATTTTCAAAAAATATTCCCCCCGGTAGGGCCCGCACCACAGTTTCAGCCTAGGGGACTACAGATCCTAAATACGGCCCTGAGTAGACGGAAAGCTATTTAGTAGACGCCCAGCAGAAAATCCCCTTATTACGGGAATAAATAGGCTCAGAAGGCTTTCCATCCGCTTGTCAGTATTTAAATTGGACACCGGGACAAATCCCGGTGGACTGAGTTCCCGTGGACTGCTCCATGCTCCATATTAAAAGAATTTTGGATCTTGACCTGCTTTCAGGGGTGGATGGGCCGGGCACCACTCGCCCGAAGATCCGAATGGTGGGGTGGAATCCCTGGGAGCGTCATCATTTTCAATTTTTTTTTGAAGAGGTGGATAGTTAGAAGAGAATAGAATTCAAAGTGTCAGAGAAAGAAAAAAAAATGGCAGTCGGAAGAGGAAAAATAAAGGAAAACCGACTCACGGGTCTAGGGCTGGAAACATCCGCTAAGATTTGCTCTTTAAGTGGGTGCATATGGTGGTATGTACCTCCTCGATCGAGAAAAAGCTCCTCTGCAATACGCAAACGTAACATACAGTATGCGATGTGTCACAACCACGTAGTATTATCATTTTCCTAAATGAATTTACAGTTAGTACTGCTCATTCTCAGTAGAAATAAACATATTATTTTATAACTCTTTTTTGTTATGGTCGTCTTCTACATGAGTAATTTCGTCTATTATTACTTACACGACAACTATTTTTAAACGTAATCACATACATATACAACCAATGATTTAAAAAGGCAAAATTATTCCGTATTTAAAAAAAACAAGTTAGTACCGCGTGCGATGTTGTATAACTTCTTCTAATGCGATTTTCATGTCATCCGATAACCAAACGAAATTTTTATCGACTAAATGGATATTGTTTCTGTTAGTTTGCGATTAACTGGCCGCAGTGTTTATATTGGTTTTTAAACTGTTTATAATTATACGTTTCACTGGGCATTGCGTATTAGGTTTGTTACATGTAGGTAAATGATACAGATATTCTATATTATACAGGGTGTCCGGTAAGTATATGTCAAACTCTCGGCAGTTTACTTACAGGAGACGTCAAAATACCCCTAGTGTGTCATATATTTTTTTTTCTTAGGGTGCTTCATAACCGAGATATGGGGCCCAAAAGGGGTACCCAGTGGTTTACCTTTTGGGCTGTAACTTTTGACCAGACTTGTATATTTTAATGATATTTTGGCGTGTTGTATAACCGATAAAGACCTACAAATCCAAACCATAAACAACCTTTGACATTACCAAGGAAGTCAGGAAAGGACTTGCCTCCACACTCGTGGGTCCAAAATTTTGACAGATGTCACTTTTCAGAGCTGAAACCCGTTTGATTAGATTTCGACAATTATCTAAAAAAAGGTACTTTATTTCAAAAAAATCAACCATTTTCGAGAAAATCTGGATCATGCATTCCCTAGTAATAGCAGTTATTTCACATTATACGAAATTAATTAAACTCTTTGTTAACAACTAATGAACAATTACTAAACGAAATCTAATAATAAACTACTACACACTTAATTAATACTAATTATCATTAGAAAACAATGGACTTTAGAGTAATGCTAATTTATGGACAATCATAATGCAATTCTCTATAGGCAAGAAGAATTTATATACAGAATTTCCCAAATTCAAATTTACCGGATCAAAAAACACTTGATAGGGTTGATCGTAACGTAAGAGAAGCAGAAAGAGATGAAACGAAAAAATTTTGGAAATCAGTAAAATGTCGTAAAATTGTGCAGAACAGTTAAGTATGACTTTTTTGAGTTTAATTAAGCAGATGTTCAAAATGGGCGCCTGTCTTATCCTGCGGATTTTTTCTCGCTGTATTTGAAACAAGATTCCAAGATCATTTCGAATAAGACTGCAGTAATGGGTTTTCCTTTCAAGCAATTCTTCCCTGGCGTTCACTGGCATTGAATAGACAGGTACCTACTTTGAGATGCCCCCAAAAAAAGAAATCTAACGGATTTAGGTCACGAGATCTTGGTGACCATAAAGCAGGTCCGCCTCGACCCATGCAACGATTACCAAAGGTATCTGTTACACTGTATCCTGTACACTGCCGAGAGTTTGACATAAACTTACCGGAGACGCTGTGTAGCAGAATCTTGTATAAAAATATACAAGTTACTGATAAGTATTCGAGATTAATCTACGATCCTTTTTTCCAGTCTAACCATTTTCGCTGCTACTGACAGATTTTATTACTTTCGACGCACACAATTAACCAAGAAAAAATCTAAATTTAACCCAGCCAAGGCATCAAAAAACGTTGTCGTTTATTTTAATCAACAACATTATCACAACCCGGAGATAAGAATGGAACAAACAAACTGATAACAGTATGTAATATAGTATTAGGCAGATGAGTACACACGGTTCCCCTGAATCCCCTGCCAAAACCCTTAAATATTAATTTATCAATAGTTATTGGGTTATTATCATTTATCAATAACAATTATGAGAGTACGTTTTTAATTAAAAGTGATTTAGTTAGTGATATAAACAAAGATAGTGACAGTGGCTAGACTTTTAAAGCAATTTAAAGTGTTAAATCGTACCTGTTTTATGGGTAATTTTCTTTCAGCAGACTTATGTGAATAATAACAAAAAACTTGTAATCATTTTTATCAAATAATTTATCAGCAATGTCATCTTCATAAAGAAGGTTGTTATCAGTATTTACAGTAAACAATTTTATATTTTAGAAATAAAGTTCAGTGTCAGATTTTTCTCGAAAGAAATAAATCCGAACAAAATGAAGCTTTTGTCAAAATTTAGTCAATATTTGGAAAAAATTTCAATATTCGATAAGAGACTGAGACAAAGTTGAACCAAAAAAAAATGTGTTTTGTTCAGATACCACGAATTCTAGATTATCTCCCGAAAAATGTTATCTAAGATATTTTAAATCTCAAGTTCTCAATTTTAATGCTGTGTGTTATTTCAGAACCACTTAAAAATATTGATAATGATATCTCGATATCTTCTGATAAGCAAATATTGTGCGGCTTTTTAAAATATCCGTAACCAGTTGGCTTCATCTTATGGGCTCTTATTAGACGTATTCGTCGAAAAAATCTTATTCCCACAAGCGGATTTTGCGACGTACTTTGTCAATACAGTATTTTACCAAAAATTTGTTCAAAAATAACCATGCTTGGAACTGGTGATGTGTTAAATCGGGACATATCGGGTATGTCGCAGAGAGAGTTACAGAAATACCTTTTTCATAAGAAACAGAAGGAGATGGAGAGTAGGGCTCTGTATGAGGAGTTTCAGGAAATGAGAATAAGGATTAAGAGAAGCCGAGGTATGTTTTATTTAATTAGATTTGTTAAGGTTGTTGCGTTTTGCCAAAGTTAGAAGAGGTTACGCCATTAGAAAAATCGTCTCAGTCGGGCGTTGACCCACAATATTGGGTCAGCTGTGCCACTGTCTCAGTCAAGGTGGCAAGGAGAACGCGCAAAATTGTAAATTCAAGTGGGTCAATTGCATAGAGAAAATATATAGTAGAGAAATAATGTCAATTACGAATGCGGCAAATTTACCGAGCTGAATCCGTAAACAAAGACGGTCCTCTGCGGGCTTGCGCATTGTCGAACGTTTGCCTTGTGATAGACAGGACCGTACTTCAAAATTTATTTCACATGACGTGAATCTTTTATCGAGTAATAAATGCTAAATATATTACTTGTAATTATTCTTTTTATTAATGATAAAAATGTAACCATTAGTAAGATTTTAACAAAAAGTGTATAGTTTGTTGGCTTAAATCTGAGTTTTCTTGCTACACAAAACTGTCGATAATTCCTCGAAAATAGCTCAGTTTATATATATACAGTGCGTCTCTTTAATGTCCCCCCCCCCCTCTTAATTTTTTAAACGTTACATTTACAAAATTGAAAGTTGAAATAAAATATAAACATAGTATTTTAAACAATAGAAATAAAATATGCAACTGGTTTAAGAAGTAAAATAGTAAATCAAAAAAATTACATGTATATATTTTATTGGATTGGCATCCCATCCTGTATAATTATTGAACAAACCAAGTTCTAGGGTAAGATGTAAATATTTTTACACCTATTTACAGTGTCTGCACTTGATACTTTGCTGAAAGCGCTACTACTTACGGCCCCATGTCAATCTAATCCACCGATATCTTAGCGATCCTTTGGCGAAAGCGCTTTTTTCTTTCGCCATCCCTTTTAAAATACTCCCCTCTACCCTAATCCACTAGTATTTTTAGTGCGCCTTTGACGAAAGCGCAAATATGCCTTTTGGACACACCCTTCTAATCCACTGATATCTTAGCGATCCTTTGGCGATAGCGCTTTTTTCTTTCGCCATCCCTTTTAAAATACTCCCCTCTACCCTAATTCACTAGTATTTTTAGTGCCCCTTTGACGAAAGCGCAAATATGCCTTTTGGTTACACTCACCCTTATGCAATATAGGGGAAGGAGGCATTGACACTATATATGACCTTCTTACACCATCTTACCCCTTATACAATGCCCCTAATACACACACACACCCCATCAGTGCCTTTCTGACACCTTGACCACACTCAATATACGTCACTGACAAATATTTCTACTTCTCCGTGTGTGTATTCACTTCAACACCGGAGTGCATTTAAGATAAATTATATTTTTTACCTCCTATTCTTTCACATATTGATATAATTTAAATTTGGAATTAAACTATTTGTATTTATGCACTAATTGTAAGAAATAGACTACGAAATACTTCCTTATATTTAAAAGTTGGATACATAATTGGCGAAACATATGAAATGTCTGTAACACTTTGTAAAGACTATTTTTGTATCGAAATAACAAGCTTCAGAGGTTCGCTATATTCGCCACCCCAACCAAAAATACCATAACATACAAATGACTGAGATTTTTTCGGCCCGGTTCTGATCGCCGCGTTGCGTCATTGAGTTCAACAACCACTTGTACGAGACGTCCCGAGTGCGCATGCCTCGAGAGGACCGTCGGCGTCGTTTAAAAATCTGACTGGCGCCCAATGCGTACAAACGCACTTTTTCGCCCATACATTGGACGGATTCAGCGGTGTCGCGAATACGTTGTGATGGTCTAAATATATGTTGTCTATGCCCTTGATCCATTGAGGAATTTGGCCAAGTATGGCATGCTGCACTCCTCAACAAGCTACCTTCATACGGTCTTCCTCCCAAACTATCTACCTGGATCGGTAGATTTCTCTCTAATCGGCGCATATTTGTCGTGGTGGACTCATCTAACTTTCATCCTATCAATGGTGACATCATTACTGACCTGCTCTCTTCAACTACCAATCCCATCCACAGTTCCGCTGACGATAGTATTCGTCATTCCAACATTAATGTTTCCAGACAAGTCTCGAATCAAGAGTTGGATAATACGCAGAAAAAACGCTATCGTATATTGAATTGGATACCCATTCACTCAATGACACACTCTATTCCGTATTGCACAATACAAATTCGGTTGATTTCAATGATTAGTTTATCATTGTTAACTAATAGGTTATAATTGCTTGAAATATAAGGTTTCATTGGTTGCTAATGGATCGTTTAAATTAAATATATGAATTATTTGATGCCAGTAATCCCCTATTCTAAATTCAATGCGAACTATCATTGATTTCACTAGAAATTTATTTGTAAGAATATGCACCTCATTTGATGCAAAATGGCTATTATTGTTTCAATTATAACAGTAATTAAGTTAATGTAACTTCCAATAGAAAGAAAACATTTTTGTCTGAATTCAGTCATATTCGTGTTTTGAAGAACATTTACTCTTATTTAATATAATGAAGAATTTCTATTACATCAGTTATACTTATATTTCAAACAAATGAAACACGCTTTTTTATTTTAAGATAATTTTTATTTAGTATTATTAAACATACATTGTTTAGACATTCTGTAAACATTTGAATATAAAAAAAACACATTTGATTAACACCACACTGACGCGAACACCGTAAACTTTTCATATTTATTTCACTCCAAATATAGGATCTGCTTCTTTGCAAAACAGTCTGCTTTTGGCTTGTATGGGTACAAGATGCAAGATGGAACAAATTTGACACATAACGCTGCATTCGAATCTTCTAAATTTACAGCTAGATTTGGTGGAAACCATGTCTAAAAGATACAAATTCAACAATAAACTTGCGATCATATTTAATGTTAATAGTTTTTTAGCAATACGTATCGGCTGAGTAAAAAGTCTTATAATAGACTAGCCAAGAGAGATTTACAAATAAAAAAAAAACTTATTCTTGCAAATCGTTTAGATTTGTTTTACATACAATAAAACATTGAAATGCGTTGCCCAGTCCCAAAAATCTATTATTTTTGGTGTATAACGCAAAAAACAAACAGGCTGCAAGCTTAAACGGCGATTGAACTAGCAAATACCAACAGCACAATTTTAACCCCTCCCTCCTGAACAATAGAACTAATATTTCAGCCAACAATAGAACCCATTGAATTAATATTTTTTATTATTTCTCTAATACCTTATATATTTTATAACAGTGTTTATTTTAATTAAAATGATATAAGGATAATTCACTTAATTTTTTAGATTTTATTACCTATTTAAACTGTAGTTCTTGTTCGTTTAATAAAATATATTTTAATTTGAATCACACCGCCCACAAATAGCTATTTTTCACCCAGTTATGTTTGAGCATTCTCGTCCAATAATTTAATGTTTTAGCTTAAACAATTCTATACTCCAAGGAATGATAGTAATTTATTGGTTTCCAATAGTATTTTTGTAATTGAAAAAATGGTAATATAGTTTTCAAAGAAGTAAGACCACTCATATAATAAGTCTATATTTAAAGCTCTGCTCTGAAGAACTAGCCGGTATCATTCCCCCCTTGAATGTCCCTACCAGAACAACAAGAAGCGCGTTACGTATACATCCCTTTACTGTCCAGCTACAAAGGCCTAGAACAGACCACTTCTCCCGCTCATTCATACCTGGGGTCTCCAGATTATGGAACAAATTTCCTGCAGATGTTTTCCCTTCCCGTCCCAACCTCCAATCCTTCAAATCCCGTGTCAATAGACTACATTTCCCTTCTCTTCAGACACCCACGGTACGTTAGTACTTAGGCTTGAAGTCTACGTGGGATGTCTTAGATAAAAAAAGCAATGTTTTTTTTAGTTAATTCAATGATGTTTTGTTGAAACAGTATTAACTTTAATATAACCAAAGAGCGAGTGGTCAAGAATAATACTATTATTGAAAATAGCATAGCAGTTTTTTCTGTGTACCTAGGGTCTCCAGATTATGGGACAAATTGCCTGCAGATGTTTTCCCTTCCCCTCCCAACCTCCAATCCTTTTAATCCGGTGTCTTCAGAAGCCCACGGTAGCTAAGTACTTGAGCTTGAAGTCTACACGGGCTGTCTCAGATAAAAAGAAATCCTACAGTCAGAATTATTCGAAATTTCTATTTCACAATTTTTCTGTGCTTTAAAAAGAATAGCAAATGGAAGTTAGCAATTGTTAACAATTTCGATTCTCAGTGACAAAACAATTGAAATAGATGCAAAAACGGCACTCCAAAACTTTCAGATACATACTTCAAAAGCTGCTTTAATGCTAATTACATTTAAATGTAATGTGAAATAAATAATCTGCATATTAAATTTAAAACGTTTTGCAACATTTGATGATTTATGAATTCGAAATTCGTACAAAATTCCATTTTATCTGGAATATCATTAAGCCCGCACATACACATTCATACACTCGAACATGTGATAAAAACCCTATTTAGCGGGCAAAAACCACCATCAGAGAGCGAAATACCGCTGCAAAAGTTAAGGGTGACTTTCGCCGGGCGTGGATACTTCGCTTTGCTAATGGCGGATCATTAAAAGGTAATCTGAAAAGTTTTTTCTCTCCATTGGAGATAAAAATAATAAATCATTGAGATTCGACTAATGTAGGATTTGTGCGAATGGGACCGATTTTAATATACTGCGGCGATAAACGTACTAGACCACATCACCCGACTTTGGAAGTGACGACACAAACACAAAGTGTCATTAAATTTTAATTTTTAAAACATCAAAGTATTTTTCTAGAATCTGCAAAAGTCTGTTGCGAATATTTTTTGGAAAGACGCTTTTCGAACCTATAATTTTTTGAAAATGCATTTTACGTAATACCGTCTGCTGGCCAAATTTAATGTGTTCGAAATACAGGGTATCCGAAAAATCGTAGTATGGGCAAATATCTTTACTATTACTAAAGGTAGAGACACTAAATTTTAGGTGTACTTATTGCTTATAATTCTACTTTTTCATGTAATTTAACTTTTTCAACCTCCTACAGGGGCGGTGACGCTAGGGAGTTTGAAAAATTTTAAATGCAACCCTATGCCATGTGGTACCTCATTTTAAAGGCCTTCAAAAAACAAAGTAAAGCCCTAAAATCGTCAGAAACAGAATTAATAAAAAGTACTCCACTACTTGGCCTGGATGTACCAGGAATGCAGTAATCGTGATCCATAATACTAATATACAATTAATAATATCTAAAAATGTTAATAAAAAGTAAACACTAATAATAATTTTTTCTGTAATTATGTAATTTGAGGCGTATATTACAAACCTGAATGTGCTCAATACAGTCAAAAATACTAGAACAAGACGCGTCATTTTTTAGCATGCCGTGGGCGAGATTGTCTACAATTATATCCTCTTCCTTCGTGATTAACATAACCTCTAAAAAATAGGGTAATTTGAGAAGAACATTTTAAAAACCATAAGCTTTTCCACTAAACTACTCGTTTAGATTCGTAATTTACGCCGCAAAACATATAATTCCTCTAACATTCATTAATTTTGTGGTAATGTTTGTCTAGAATCGTCTAGATAATTGAAGGGTCGTCGTCGGCTCGAACAACGTTGTAACTAGAGATGTGCCATGAGAATGTTCTCAAGGGAATATTTCCGAAGAACGGTAAATTACCCAGAATATTTCCCATCCTAAATTCTCGAGAATTTATGATTTTAGAAAAAATATAAATTACTGGAAAATTACCGAGAATATTTCCGAGAACGAGAATGTTTTCGGGAAAATTCATATCCTCAGAGAATTTATGAGAATTTACGGAAATTTAAGGTAATTTATTTTAATGCCGCTATTGTATCATAAATGGAGCTTGGAGCAACTTTATCTTTATTTCTTTTCTAAGTTGTGTTTTATTGATAAATAAAGTTACTCGAAAATAATGGAAATCAAAATTTAGTGTGTCTTTATTTTGACTAAGATGCGTAATCACGTTAATTTACAATTTAAATACCTATTTTCTAAATTAGGTATTGTGCAGTGCTATCTCGTTATTTTTTTAGATAAAGTTATTGTAAAAACTACTTTGGGTAAAAAAATATGTTCTTCCAATTTATGCAGTCAAACAAAACATAAAATTCTCCAACATATAAAATAAATTCTCCAAAATTTCCGATAAATTCTCATTTTTCTCAGAGAATATTTCCCAATAATAAATTCCGAGAATGTTCCATCTCTACATCTCTTTATTTTTTCAGATAAAATTATTGTAAAAACTACTTTTGGTAAAAAAAAAATATGTTCTTTCAGTTTATGCAGTCAAAACATAAAATTCTTCAACATTATAAAATTAATTCTCCAAAATTTCCGATAAATTCTCATTTTTCTCAGATAATATTTCCCAATAATAAATTCTCGAGAATGTTCAATCTCTACATCTCTTTATTTTTTCAGATAACATTATTGTAAAAACTACTTTTGGTAAAAAAAAATATGTTCTTTCAGTTTATGCAGTCAAAACATAAAATTCTTCAACATATAAAATAAATTCTCCAAAATTTCCGATAAATTCTCATTGTTCTCGGAGAATATTTCTCAAAAATAAATTTTCGAGAAAGTCCCATCGCTACGAAATCGAGTTAAAGTTAAACATCGAAAATCGTTTTATGGCACATAGGTACTACAACTGCCTAATAGAAGAAAACCCATTTCTCATGATTTCCCCCTCTCTAAAATAAAATTTTAAATTCGTCTTTTTGCCGATATCCGTGGAAGAACATTGTAATTTTTTGGGTCTCCTGACAAGTTGAAAAAAGGTCAGTTACAACGTTGTTTGAGCCGATGCTTCAATTGTTAAACAAATAAAATACGTTTACCTTGTTACTTTTCAAATATACTTTATAGGTATACAAAGTTCAATAACATACTACCAAAATGTCTAATTAGTACAAAATAATCGAAATAATGGCAAAATGCTTTCTGAAAACACCGAAAAGCAACATCAATATTCCTAAAAACAAACTTTAATTTCTTAGCTGATATTGAGTTTAAAACCTTAAAAAATAAACTTTTGCGCTTACTAAAGAGGTAAGTAAACGGTGCCTTTGTCGTCACAATTATTTATTCCTGTTTTGTGTTTAGGTTAACTACCACATAACAATTTATCATGACGAATAAAGAGAATCGTTTAAAATATACCGCGATGTTACCACAGCATTGTCTTCTGTAATAATTTCTCTTCATAAAATATCCCTACTTTATAATAGCCATTATCCAAGAATATTAATCTGAAACTTGCGTAATTATATGAAGAATAATAATTGAAAATAATTGAAGGATTTAATTAGGTTGTTTATTATACAAGGGGGAGGAGTGGGGGGAGAAAAAAAATTACGTTCTTTTTTTCTTAACACAAATGGAATAAAAAATAGTAGGGTTTAACCGTTGACCTGTAGCAAAAAGAGACGCATCCGTTCATTCATAACTGGAACGACAGTTATAACTCCGTCTCCGCATGCCACCGTAATAGTTTTGCGGGCCGTATTTCACCGAGCAAACCTTTGAAACAAGTTTCGGTTGAAACACACTTGTCACTGTCGCACCATTTAGTCCTCTTACGAAAAACCAAAAATCACTTAAAATTTCACTACAACACAATCATATCGTCGCTAAAAAGACAAAGGAGCGTAACGCCATTTAACATATTTTTCAGGAGAAGCGATTGAAAATTAAGCCAGTATTGCATTGGTTACTGAACCTTTTTCTTCTGTTATAATTTACAGTACATTTATGTAAGTTGTTTAGTAGACTAAGTAGTTTATGCTTAATGTTATAAATGTAACCTTGGGGGTAGGTATGGTGGCCATAACTCGAAATTCGGGTTTTCGGACTTACGCCTCTTTGTCTTTCCAGCGACGGTATCTCCCGTCCTGCCTGAAACTTTACATACGAAAACCTTACGATTTCTCAAATCCAATAAGACTGGCCAGTTTCGTTTTTCACCAGAGGCGTCGATGCCGGAAATAAGTACCTACGTGCGTCTACGATATTTGACAATACGAATTTAATCCATGTCCGTTGCCGTGACTATGTGATTATGCGCCAGGCGTCCATAAGGTCATTTGGTCAATGACCCACCTAAATTTATTTTCAATGATCCACCTAATAATTTATTTTTAAACCCAAACTTTCCTTTCAAAAAAGTGTAAGTTCCATGCGAAAACTCCCCAAGAAAGAATCAAGCCAAGCCATCGTCGAAAGATATCCAAGCTTGCTCCGGGCTCGGTCGTATTTTAAATTGACCTCATAGGTGTATACGGACTATATAAACGCATTAATACTAATAGGAAAATAAACATACGCGCTTTAGGAAGTTAAAAAGAGACAAAATTTGTAAATGACTAAAAATACATGTTTAACGAAAATGACTTCATGGTAGAGAATGAGAGAGAGAGAGAGAGAGAGAGAGAGAGAGAGAATCCTTTTTTGTATTGCCTATTTACTCTTAACACATTACGAATAATCATACTTTTAGTTCAAGGCCCGACCTCTATTGAGGAGACGTATCAAAGCGGGAAGCCGCTAACAATCTTAGACTAAAACACATAGAAAAGCAATACTAAACGTCATAAACATCTACAGTAGCAATGATCAATATACTACAGTATCTATTTTATGTTTTTTGAGGTGTTTATTTCAATTTGTAGGAAAACAATCTCTTGGCAAAACTAGGCACATGATTAAAAATATGACCGCATTTTTTATTTTCATACGTCACGTATGACAATACGGCCGCATTTTTACGTTCCAAAGTATCTTCTGGTCGCCAAACATCCAACAGTTCTCGTCTCGTAAATAACATAGTAACTAAAAATACATTGTTTTTCAGCCATCTGCAGTGTTCTGCATATATTTAATATATAGTTAAGAAGGCACTGAGTTCACAGATATTTAAAAAACCTAAAAACACACAAAATCTGTGGAAATCTTAGAACTGCTAATATGCCTTTTGCATAATTATTTATAAAAAATCTGAAAAAGTTCATTAAACCCACAAAAATACTTCCTCCAAATTAATTTAAAGCACAAAACTAATAAAGGTACTAAAAATTATAGTACTTACTTCAAACTAAAATACTTCACACAAAACGTAGCGAGCGCAACACACGAAAATATAAGGCCAATGCACGTCAAACATACGAGGCAAAAGTCACTTGACTGGATTAAATTCAGATCATATTTGTGGTACCACTACAACTTAATGCGAGCGATACGGAGAAAAATATTTTCGATTATTGTAGACTAGTATGTTCTTGTTAAAATAGTCTAGTTTTTTCGGATTTTTTAACAACTTTTTGTGGATTTATTAGTTGCTAGAATAGATAAAATGACCTCTGTGCGTCGTGGTCTGGGCCTGGGAGCGCTTTCTCAATGACCGCAGTTCGTCTATTACGCGTTTATGTAGGTTGATATTGACTTCGCTTACAGGCAACCGCACGCGTTACGCGAGAAACCGGGTAAATTTAATAGCTAAGGCAGCGATTTTTCTGCCGCCCTCCGCGAGTTTTAGTTTGTTCGAGTTTGCTTGGAAAGTTTTGCATATTTTAATTTATTTACGGATTTCTCGGGATGTTTTTCTTAATTATTTTTATCGAATCACTTCCCCCTTTATAATTGCACGCCACTGACTGGTGTACATAACATGTGGAACTCTTGAAGAATGTGTAATCGTCATTATCAAGCATCACTTGTGCGAAGTCTAACTCGCACCTGCAATCTGATTAATTATTATTGTATTATCATACATTTATTGGTTTTGGTGACAATTTTTTAAAGGGAACAAAAACATGAAAATACTTAACTAAAACTTAGAGAGTGCGCACATGGAAGAAGAGAAATCTAAGCTTTTTAGCTGCCGATGCGGATGTGTTTGTGCCAGCTGAGAGAGAAACAATATTGAACGTTTCTTTGTTCTGTAGAGCTTGGCCATTCATATAAATGGGGTGAGTGTTTCCGGATTTTTTGTGTGACATGGAGCAAGACTGGGTTTTTTTAGGCGTTAAAACAGAAGATTTTTGACACCCCCGGGCCCCAGTCTAAGATTAATTGAAGATTTTGGGAAAGGGGTAGGTGGATGGATCTGCGCCTATTGTCCAGCTCAGGCCCGTCTCAGGCAAAGAGGCAGCTTCAGGCGGTCTTTTTGAAGGGGCGGCCGATTTGAAAAAGGAAAAAAATTAGGTATTTTACATTTTTTGGCACCATTCTAAAAACGATTGCTAGACAAAAAAAAAGGAATGAAACCAGTAGCCAGACGAAAACACGCTTTAAAAATCCTAGTTTGGCAGCCACCACCCATTCAAACCGCCCAATAGCCAGCGATGAGTGATCTATAGCAAAGGCGTCCGAGTACCGATCGGATGAAACCTGCAAGAGCAGACCAGCTAAGCAGACCTATAGAGCGAGCAGTAGAGTACAGACATCCTTTGACTATTCCGTTGCGAGTCGGTTGGAAGATTTTGTTTCGGTGCATTTTCATTTTTTCTTATTTTTGTGAAAAAGTGACTGGGTTCCTGATGAGCTTGTCAGTAAAAAAAAGGTGCGTGTAAATTAGAACCAGTAGTCGTTAATCGTTAAGCCAAACTGGAAAATTGTAGGATAGCCACCTAGCTTCGATATTATACGGAAAGCAACTTTTTAGGAGGTAAATTTAAAAATTGGTAGTTTATGGGACTTTAGCATTAGCATTTTACGTTAGCATTTTAAGAAAATAATTTTGATAGTCTAGTAAGCGCCCCGCGCCGCAGACAAAACTTAGATTTTTAGGGCAAATGTTAATAGAACAATTTTGTTAATTTTTAAATTATAAAAAGAATCGATTTATTTCTATGAAAGATGTCACGTGTGACCAAATGGTCTGGTCTTAAAAGTATTCGGTGTTGTGATTAATTTTTGTTTGTAGGTGATTGGTGAAGAGTAATGTGATTGGTGGTGGAGGTGGTGGTTTAATACTTTAAGCATTAAAACTAATCGAAAAACTAAAAGGCTATCCGGAGCTGAATACCAAAAATTTAAGATGCGTAAAGAAGAAGAAAGAAAGACGCTTACTGGCTCATTTTTAAGATTTATTAACAGAGGATAACATGCAAATTCTGCTGGTGAACAAAATTCGGTTGAATCAAAATTTCGATGTTGACGATATACCCTCATGTTCGGGTAAATTAGGTTTGTGAAGAAATCTGCAAAATGTTCAGACTTCATGGGAAACATTAAATTATGTATTAACAAATGGATTGGAAGGAACATTTCCAATTTAAGTATAGCTCTCAGGATTATTCTTACTTTACTAGTTACTGGAGCTGGTGGAAAGAAATCATTTTCAAAACTCAAGATAATTGAGAATTATAAGCGAACAAGCATGTTGCAGGACTGACTCAGTGTTTTAGCACTTACATCAGAGAAAAACCAAGACAGAGAGAAGAATATCTCTTCTTCCCGCCAGCTTGACAGCGCGATGGCCTTCAAACGGCAACACCCCGAGATTGGCCCGTGGGATTCTCACGATACACCCGGACATAGTCAGTGCGGTAGCAACACGGCAAGCAGAGAGAGTTTTCTGCGGCGCGGCGCGTCTCAATACTCACTCTCACTATGCTTTATACCGTTTATACAGAAGGGCTATTCTGTTTTTAACGCGTGGCTACATTTGTGGAGAATCTTTTAAGCTTTTGATTGTTGTTTTTCATATGTGTTTGTTTATTTTGCGGCATTTTTTTTTAATAACCCAAAGTCTGCAACGCACGCCCGTGGCAGCTTTATTTAAACGTCGGTAGTCGAGTGCGTCAGGCCGCTTTGGAGGTCATAGAAAGCAAATTGTATTTATGAATGAAATCAGTACGAGATATTCTTCTCTCTGTCTTGGTTTTTCTCTGCTTATATCAATAATTGAACATGAACTCGCAGAGAGTTTAGATTATGAAGAAATAATAACACCGGCACACAAAAAAAAAGTGGTCTGTACATTTGACCAGACCCATCTATCTATATGTATTTTGATGCGCTGAATCCAAATCCGAAGTCCGTTTGGCCCGTACACCCTCAAATTTTGAGTAAATTGCAAAAAACGCTGAAAATGGCTAAAAATTGCGAAAAAGTGCAGTGATGAAAAAGAAGAAAATTTTATTGAACTAGATCAAGTATGTTTCTTATGTATTTTGATGCGCTAAATCCAAATCCGACGTCCGTTTGGCCCGTACACCCTCAAAATTTTGAGTAAATTGCGAAAAAACGCTGAATATGGCTACAAATTGCGAAAAATTGCAGTTATGAAAATGAAGAAAATTTTATTGAACTAGGTCAAGTATGTATGTATGTGAAGTTCGTTTGGCCCGTACACCCTCAAAATTTTGAGTAAATTGCGAAAAAACGCTGAAAATGGCTAAAACTTGCAGTTATGAAAATGAAGAAAATTTTATTGAACTAGATCAAGTATGTTTCGTATGTAGTTTGATGCGCTGAATCCAAATCCGAAGTTCGTGTGGCCCGTACACCCTCAAAATTTTGAGTAAATTGCGAAAAAACGCTGAAAATGGCTAAAAATTGCATATATGAAAATGAAGAAAATGTTATTGAACAAGATCAAGTATGTTTCGTATGTCTGTTGATGCGCTGAATCCAAATTCAGAATCTGTCAATCTCAATCATTCATATATTTATCAAAAATCGTAAAAAATAGCAATGAATAGCAAAAAATAGTATTGTTCTTACGCACCAATGAGGACTTTTATTACATATGTGGGAGTGATTTCTTGTAACATTATACTCTACAGAAGCCAAGATACCCACTACTGCAGAACTGCAGTCGCTTGATGACGACGTCTGCGGGCCTGCTTTGTCACCCTGACCAGACGCCGATACTGGGGTTCCGAATCCCTGCATCGTAAACTTATCGCTTGTGTCTGCCATGACGGCATACACGCCGTTAACCCAGGGACTCTGCCAGATGGTTCTGTTGCCCACCGTCACCACGTGGAGGTGCCCTAGTTACAGGCACAAGCAATCAGTCCTCCGAAGTTGAATTGCAAGTTCTAGCTATTTTTCGAAGTTTTTTGCAATGTACTCAAAATTTTGAGGATATACGGGCCAAACGGACTTCGGATTCAAAATACATACGAAACATACTTGATCTAGTTCAATAAAATTTTCTTCATTTTCATAACTGCACTTTTTAGCAATTTTCAGCGTTTTTTTGCAATTTACTCAAAATCTTGAGGGTGTACTGGCCAAACGAACTTCACATACATACATACTTGACCTAGTTCAATAAAATTTTCTTCATTTTCATAACTGTCATTTTTCGCAATTTGTAGCCATATTCAGCGTTTTTTCGCAATTTACTCAAAATTTTGAGGTGTACAGGCCAAACGGACGTCAGATTTGGATTTAGCGCATCAAAATACATAAGAAACATACTTGATCTAGTTCAATAAAATTTTCTTCTTTTTCATAACTGCACTTTTTCGCAATTTGTAGCCATTTTCAGCGTTTTTTGCAATTTACTCAAAATTTGAGGGTGTACGGGCCAAACGGACTTCGGATTTGGATTCAGCGCATCAAAATACATATAGATAGATGGGTCTGGTCAAATGTACAGACCACTTTTTTTTTTGTGTGCCGGTGTAATCAATGGATTTACAGGAAAAAATCAGGATTTTTTAAATTGTAGACAAATTTTTCTTCGTACGTCAAACTAAAATTATTCATGTTCAGTTGATATTTTGAGAATACTTGTGACAGCTATTGGGTATACTATATGGTTTTTATATTTTTAGAATTTTTTTAAATCAGAGTGTATGTAAGTACCTATTTGGTAGTTTCTACTAATAAACATGTTAGGTTATTCAATGGTAGTGTTTTTTTACAATTACATACTTTAAAAGGCGGAACTTTCTGAGTTTGCCTCAGGCGGCAAAAGCTCTAGAGACGGGTCTGATCCAGCTCTTGATTCGATACGTGTCTGGAAAAATGAATGTTGGAGTCAAGAGTGCTATTGTCAGCGTAAATAAATGTGAATGGGATTGGTAGTTGAAGAGAGTAGGTCATTAATGTGAAGAAGAAATAGGGTTGGTGCCAGGACTGAACCTTGGGGTATGCCAGCAATAATAGGATGGAAGTCAGATGAGTGACCGTCCACCAGGACCGATACGCGCCGATCTTACTAATGTAGTTCTAAATTTTTTATTCTATTTTGTATTATGCAATATAATTAATTTATTAATAGACATAATATATTATTGTAGGCCGACGGCCATGTTTTATATTATCGAAAAGAGGCTAAGCCCCCTCTAGTTATACCTATGCTCCGTAAAAATTTAATACGTGTACGTCTGTCGACTTTTTGTAATAAAAAAATGATTTCCTGTAAATTCTCAACTTTCCGTACATAACTTCAATATGTCATAGTTTTTTTTTAACAAAAACATGCATACCTACATACATGGGTGGTTCTGCTTACAACCGTACATTATATCATATCATTGTCAGTGTAACATATAGTATGTATATGTACAAACACATCTTTGTACAGATATAAAGTATCAACATGTTTTAGTATACGGACAGCAAATATATACGCAATTTTTTCTTTGTTCTTGACTGTTACAAGACCTGAAGTCCTGAAGTTCATTTTTTGCTGGTGGGCCGGTGCTTTTTCATTCTTCTGACTTGGTACTGGTCCAAATTAAGGTCTTTTAGTGGATCAGTTATTGTTCTGAAAAGTTTTTGTCCTGTTATTGCTGATGTTTTCATTAAAAACTGACTTATTTCTGCGATTTACTTGGTTTCCAAGTGATTTTTGTCTTCGAACGTGAGTTTCAGAAACAAGTATTACACTTGTCAATTTATACAATTGCCAAATTATATCGATTTTAGCTATATTGAATCGGACCCTTAAATTTTATACAACAAATCATAATAGGTACTTGAGTTGGTATTATGTTTGTATATAGGAGTTTTTATTATAAAATATTAATTTATACATTTTATTTTCAGGTAAGCACGTGATAGCATCAGACTATTTTGGTAAGAGCTGATAGTAAACTTAGATTAACATAATGTCTGCTTTTTCACACGTTTTTATTTTCTACCACAATTTTAATGCAAATTTCGAAGTAGAAAGCATCTATAAAAATTCCCATATCATCTTTTTAGAAAGTCGAGTCCCAAATGAAAGTTACAAATTGAGAAATCAAGTTGTACAGGGTGTTATGAAATTCACTGCACATATTGAAACCGGTAATTCCTGATATGAATTCAGATTGAAGAAAAATATTCCTATTCCTAAACTGGTAATCGCCCCTTAAATGTTCTCTGACGAGCGGTACCCGCCACTGGCAATAAACACATGATACCGACTAAGTTGCCAATTTTATTATTACTTTTTTCTATGTAACAAGTCAGCATTAGAAATATTATTATTGTTACCTTTCTAGTAAAATCCCTTTAAAATACACTTCTTTTGAAAATGTTTAAGATTAACAAATGCCAATAATAAACCAAAACACACTGACAACAAAGTACAGCAACTAATTTAATGCAAAAAACCAACGCTTGGCTAATAATCAACATTAACAAAAGTTCCGATATCGAATTAAATACAATACTTAAAAGATTCCCACGGTATTTTGTCACTCTCCGCACTATTAAAAACTGAAAAATAATGTTTTTGTTACTTTTAAGTAAAATCTCTGTAAAATTCACTTCCTCTAGGTTCACTCATATAGGTTCATATAGGTTGTTATTGACCCCGCTTACAGACAACGGTACGCGTTACGCGATAAATCGGGTAAATTTGATAGCCAGGACAGCGATCTTTTTGCCGCCTTCCGCGAGTTTCAGTTTGTTTGGACGAGCTCGCTTGGAAAGTTTTGCATGTTTTAAGTGTATTTACGGATTTTTCGGGTTGTTTTTCTTAATGGTTTTAACGGATTGCTTCCTCCTTTATAATTGTCACAGCACGCCACTGACGGGTGGAATGTGGAATTCTTGAACAATGTGTAGAATATGAAATTCCTAATTCACTTTCAGTAGCGTCAAGATCAAGGATGTCTACCAAACATATCCCTAATAAATGGCGGATCTCGCTGGTCGAGTACGGAAAATTCTTTACTACTGTAAGGAAGTGAATCGTGTTATTCAGAAATCATGGTCTACTTTTAGGGTATTGGTGTAGGTGGGTCCCAAAGTGTTCAAAAGCCGGGAAAACCTAAATGAGAGATGTGTTTTAGACTTTCATTGTCTTTATGTATTGTATCACAACGTTTCAACTGGTAAACATGTCCAGTCATCTTCAGATAACAATTGTATAATATACACCTGGAGACGACTGGAGATGTTTACCACGTGAAACGTAGTAGTAAAATAGCTAAAGACAGTGGAAGATCCCTTGCAATTCACCGCGTAGCGAACGTGTCCATGTGTGACGTCTTGTCAAATAGCAGGTACCTACGTTTGAAGGGTTGTGCCATCGGCATCGTACAGGGCATCGCTCGTTGGCGTTGTCGTGTCGCGCGGCGCTGATCTCTACTGGTGCCACTGGGGGTGGTGTGAACACGGACCACGTACTGAAGACCGCCCGGCAGTGTTGCCATCATTATTTGGCAACACTGCCGCCCGGTGACAATTAACGTTTTTACAGAGGGTAAGATGTTTTCTGGTTCAAGAGCAGAATCTTCTAGCTGTGAGTGGTGCGTCGCAGGTGTATAGTGTGGCAGGGTGCAGCGCTGTGCATGGTTTTATTTGTGGGTGTACATACATTATAATAAGGTTATTGGTCGTGTGGGTAGTAAAAGAGTTCTTACGGGTTTTCCGGATTTACAATTCACGGGATCACACGTGATGTGTTTAGTATGTAACATAGAACTTCTTTGCTGGAAAAAAACTTAACTATATAAAACTGTGTGAATGTAGGTGTGCACTCTGCATGTATGTGTGTATATATGTAGGTAGGTATATGTTTGAAAATGTTCTGCCACTTCTAGACGTTCTAGATTCGATATGGGGGTTCAAGTTACAACTCAGAATAAGGGATTAATGAAAAATTGGCAATACCTTTTCTACCCTTATTAAGGGGAGGAACCTAAAGAAAACGCCGGCGAAGCCGCGGGCGGCATATGCTCGTAATTTATATAACACAATTAAGTAATTCAACCACAGTTTACCAAGTGCATAAACTATTTGTTGAAATACTAAAAAATAGTAAATAAAAATATCGAAAACTACGCCAATGTAAGTGAAGTGGATTTTCGTTCTCTAACAGTGTGTAATCGTCAATATCAAGCATCACTTGTGCGAAGTCTAACTCGCACCTGCACTCTTAGTATTATTGTATTGTCATAACTTTATTGTTTTTGGTGTTAATTTTTTTAAGGGAAAAAAACATGAAAATACTTAACTTAAACTGATATCAAGCACTTCAAATGTGAAACACGATTTAACATTTTACAGTTATCTATAGCAAATAACTGACACACAGCAATGTTAAATACAAAACAAAAAAGGAGGTAGTAAGCTAGTAGGCGTTGAATACTCCCCTTGAGGTTAAATAGAGAATATGTACGTATTTATTTTATTGCATAAATTGTTGAAGCAAGTCGTAACAAACAAAAATGTTATTTTGAGGAAAATTACTGGGAGAATTTAACTAAAAAATGTTTCCTTCTCGGTAGAATTAATTACAATTTAAAAAGCAGCAATTTCAGCAATAATAAATGACGTCAGATATTGTCTAAGGCACGCGTCGCTGTTTGGTGTTCGAATTTTTAATAGCCATGTAATCAATCGTATGGTTTTCAACAATTAGTCACGTGCCTGTCAAGAAATAAGGAATACGGACTTGAGTGTATATTCAGTTGCCTATACTCACTACACCTAACCCTAAATAAAAAATATTTGTTGTTCGCGTAGAGTTCATTTTATGATTCTAGTGTAATTTGTGTGTAATTCTTTTATTAAACAATGAAATTTCTTAAAAACTACCCTTTAAGTATTGTATTGTGCCAATATGCAAAAATATCACTGCAAGGACCCAGAACAAACTCTTTTTTTGTGTGCCAAGGACATAAATATTATTATATTATTAAATGTTAGTATCCCCAAATTTCAGGTAAGCATATTTTGTTATTATTTATGTTTATGATATAGGTATTCTATTATTATTTGAATCACCATAAAAAGTAAATCTATAATTTTTCAAAATGGCGACTGCCGCCATTTTAAATATTTTGTTTTTAATGGCAAGAGAGAGGAGAGAAGTTCATTTATTTTAAAATGGCGACCATTTACATAAATTTCAACCATTTAAATCGCCTCATATAACTTTATTATTTGGTAACAAAGGCGTTTAAAACGATGTGTCATTCGTCCCTCTTGCCATTAAAAATAAAATATTTAAAATGGCTGCAGTAACCATTTTGAAAAATGTTACTTAGAAAGGATTGTATTATTGATGCATTACTCGAAGTCTTTAAAGCTTCTTTTTTATTTGGAGTTTGAAACGAATCATTTATTTTCGAAACAGCGAATATTTCAATTTTTTAAATTGAAATGGCCATTTTGACATATGTTAAAATTATTTCTTTCAAATTTGGAGGTTGAATAGAACTTTCAAAGACCTTTCAAACGATGTGTCACATGACACCTATCGCGATTTAAAAAAGTTATACAAGATGGCGGCTGGTCGCCATTTTGAAAGATAATTTAAAATTTTTTAGTCAATCAAATTATTTTTTCCCATGGATTTATTAAGAAAGGATTCGATGTCCGTATACTGTCAGCGTATCGAACGTGAAGCCTTATATTTGTTATTTATTATGAAAACATTTCCCCCAGGAGATTCGTTTACGAACGTTTATGAATCAAGAATGGTAGTAGAAAGAGATAAAATAGCATTGGAGTGTTGGAGCTCAGAAGTGTTGCTGTCTGTGCTGGTTGCTTAGGAAAACGGCTGAACCTCGATCTGAACACTCAGTTACACGTACGTCTTTGTCTAATGAACTAGGAAAGAAAAAGTGCGATTTATAGATTTATAAATGACTCGGAGCGACTTTAAATAAACACCTTTAGAAATAACATAACCTATACATAATAAAACCTTTTTAACTTAAATTTATTACTATTTAGTAGAAAAATAAAATATTTTAGGGCTTTTATTACTTTTAGTAAATCTTGTGATGCTTCTAACGTATTTTTTGTACAAAAGTACAAGGTAAAATAAGATGTGGGCAATGTTTGCAAATTGTGTTTACAGTGTCGTTTAGAATGGTTTGTTTTGGCTTCAAAGAATGTTAAATCATCTCGTATCCATTCTTAATAAATCCATGTTTTTTCCCTAATATTTAATCTCACAAAACTTCATTTCAATATTCCTTTCGTAGCAAAAGTTATAATGGGGGCGGACTTTAGGACTGCACTGTATATCTTAAATCGAACAGTTTGATAATTTTAGATCACCGTTTTCAACAGAATTAATACCTCAACAATTTTATGGAAAAAACTCTTTAGAAGAGTAGAAAAACAGTTCGATTGAAGAAAGATGGTTACATTTTTTAAAAAGCACAACAATGCCTGCGTACCTACAATGCAAATTGCGAGAGAATTTTTTCCTCAATGTGCATCCAGTGGTCAGAAGAAAGAAATCGTTTATTAGCTGAGTCCGTTGAGGCCATTCTAAAATGCTAACTTTAAGTTTTCATGTGCAAAATTTTATAAGTACATTAAAGATCAGAAAGATGTTCTAAAGAAAGTCTCTTTATCGAAGGAACATAAAACTGACAAATTAATAATTTTTTTAATTTAGTTTTAAGGAATATCAGTTATAATAAAGATTTTCGTTCCTAATATAGTTGCTTTTGTGTTTGGTATTTAGAGTTAGATAAACTAAAAAAAATGACCCCCCCCCCCCCCCGGGCCTTGTGTCCCGATATAAACCAGATGATTTATGGCAATCCTATGCATATCCCCTATTAAAGTATCACAGCCGATAGCTCCTGTTGTTAATATCATCTCTAAACGATCTCAAAAAGTCACGTGATCTATAAAAAATATTTTTATTGTGCAGACGATCGCATGAAACAAAGCTTTGTTTAATGGAGCATATATTTTTTTACCGTCAAACCTTCTTTCCTTAACTATAAAATTACTATCGCCAGTCTCCGTTCCCACCTAAACTTAAATAATCCCAATCCTGATCCTTATAAACCCATTGTGTACGGTGTTTCGTAGTTAACCCGCTTGCTTCGTACAGATAACGGCGATGTGCATGTTAGATAACGGCTTATGCTCTGCATACAACGCGACATCTGAACCCTCTTTGCCTCTGGAGACACCTTCTTGACGTCGTGACGTCACTAAAACGTCGGTGTTATCTTCACTGCTTCGTGCAGTTATTGTACTATACACTTCGGATGTTTTATTGTGATTGTACAAGGGGTGTTTCGGAATAGGAAATAAAACGACGAATATTATTGGGACAAATGGATTGGTGTAATATGGTGAGTTGAGGATTATACAGGATGAAATAAGATAGTGAGATAGTAGTACTTATGCTTAGGTTTGTTATAATCAAATTCATCATCTTCTTCGGCCTCTTCTGTGAAGCCGTTGTCGGCCAATGTAATATTATATTTTCATAAAATGGTTTATGTTTTTCACTGCTTTGAACCTCGAATATGCGTTTGAAAGTTTTAGGATTAAATTTTCTTTTTCTTTAGAGGTTTAGTGTTATAACTTAGTATAACGCTTATAATAACGCTTGAACTAGACATTTTGTAACTTTAATGTAATAAAGAGGGAAACTCCTTTCTCTCGCTCATCGCCGCGCGCGGGATTTATCCCTTTTCTACCGGTACTTCCACGGACTTGGTTGTGAAGTACTAGCCGGTATTATTCCCCCCTTGACTGTTCCTAAAAGAACAAGAGGCGCGTTACGTATGCATCCCTCTGCTTTCCAGCTACAAAAGTCTAGAACAGACCACTTCTCTCGCTCATTCATACCTAGGGTCTCCAGATTATGGAACAAATTGCCTGAAGATGTTCTCCTTTCCCGTCTCAACGGTGCAGAATTACACTTTTAGTTAAATGGCAAAGCTAATTTAAATTTTGGAAAAGGTAACCATGTTATACACGGTTCTTGCTTCTAGTTCCTTCTCATTAAGGATAAATTGGGATATAACATAAAGCTGAAAAAAATATGAATTTGATTTCTTCTTTGGCAATGCACAAGGTTTGATAACCTTCTGTTTTAATAACACTATTATAATTTGCTTTATAGTCAACCACACAAAATTTTCGCGGCATGTTAAAAATCAATGTAAGTACACCATTTTAAGCCAAGATAATATAACCAGCCGTAGCCGCAAAAGTCTAAATTATAAACTGTCCAGATACTAATTAATAGTATTTAACGTTAAGCACTCTTAAACAGTTGAAAATCCAAGTCACTCGTACGCCATCTTAGAAAAACTTCCAGAAAGGCACATCAAACAATCACCTTTTACATAGTATATTAATCACTTTGAAGTAACAATATTTATAATTATTGTTCAACAATATTGTTGCCGATTAAAGCAATATATGTAATTTAAAAAACCGCTGCGGCGGTTTATCTTTAGTAAACTTTCAGGTATTTTTTCACCATACCAACGAACGCTCTAACCTGTTAATTGTTTGCAGCCACTGGGCCTATGTTGCCAGATCATCTGATTCATGGCTCTCTTATTTAAGCAGGCTGTGGTTTGCCACGAACGATGAAAATCGCGTGTAAGGAGATATCGGACAAGTGTCGTTTTTTCAAACGAAGACGTGTCTATCCTTGAAAACGCTTTTTTAGTAAACAGTCCAAAATGCCAAATGAGCGATTCAATTATATAAAAACTACTTCAACAAAACTACCCGCTATCGCCATCCAGCTGATCGCGACCGACCACCTGTTTGCGAGCAGGCCTAGCCATGTAAATTAGTACCAGCCAGCAAAACCGTGGGAGTGCTCCCGATAACATCATTTAGCGAGATAATTTAACGGCCCATCGGCTCCGGGCTATACTCGATTTTTACGCCTCGCTTCGTAATTGGGCTTTGATTGGGCCATTTTGGCTTCAATTGCCGATTAATGTACTTAGGATCGGGGTAATTAAATTTATCGAAAACTATTATTTACTCGTCGTTTTTGTTATCTTGTCTTACTGTCTTAGACAGAATTAACTTAACAAACAATTTATAGTAACAAAAAGCGGTTATAAAGGATAGAGGCCCATAAAGCGGGTTTTTGGCCCCAACAAATACACAAAAATTTCAATAGATTCAGTAGGTTAAAGTAATTTTTAGCATTTTTTTATTTTAGAACGGTTTTGTCAACATTTTTGGCATTTAGTTAGAATGCACATTTTTATTTAGGTATCCTGCAAGCTCCTCAGACTCGCAAAACTTATCAGTATTTCACGTTTTGATTAAGAAAGCCTATTTTTAGTAGTTAATGTCATTGGTAGTTTAACGCTTATACAACGCCTTCTTTAATAAGGAAGCCATGAAGTAGTTGATCTGGCAGGATACTGTACAGTATTGCAGTAGACACGCAAACTACTGTTTTGCAGATTATTTTTAAATTTATCTTAACGTTGTTTTAAACTGTTCGTCCACAGTGTTAGTGTCTGTATGTCCTTTTTGAGTTTTGACTAGGAGGATGCATTCCTTCAAATATTTTCGTTCACAGCACTTTATTCTGAAGGTCACGAGAATGACCGAAACGTCAAACATGTAACAACATCAAAACGTTTAAATAAAAACGAAAACAAAATAAAAAAATAGTAATTATTCCGGATCTATAAATCCCAAGAAAATATATGTATAAAAACTATATAAACAAGATCCAAGAAATATATATATATATATATATATATATATATATATATATATATATATATATATATATATATATATATATAAAAAGAGAGGAGAATTATTGTGGGCATGTCCGCTAGCAATGAACAGTAAAATGAAAAGTTAGAATGGTAACCCGTACGACACGTGTTTCTGCTCATTGGCTTCATCAGGCCCACCTATGTGACTGTGCCTCTCAACATAAGTCGAGATGCACAACGTCACATACGCAGTTACGGGTGTAACCTTAAGAAAAGGGAAAAAAAATATATTTAACGAGGACCACAAACAGGAGCCAGTGCACTGTTCATTGCTAGCGTACATGCCCACAATAATTCTCCTCTCTTTTTTTATGTATCGATCCGCGCTAGTTTCTAGCATTTGTATATATATATATATATATATATATATATATATATATATATATATATATATATATATATATATATATATATATTATGCATGTTAGATACTAAGTAAACTTTACCTTCTTTAAACTAGAAAGCCTTTAATATTCACTATTTACAACTTACAAACTTCTAGTTAACTGTTATTGCGAACTTTACAAATTTAAAGGAAGAATTGACATAATTAAATCAACATGGAAAATGTGTATCATATAGCAAAGAATTGTGGAATTGAAAAATTAAAGAGTGGAGGCTTGGATGAATTAAGAATGGATACGGGATGATTTAACATTCTTTGAAGCCAAAATAAACCATTCTAAGTGACACTGTAAACACAATTTGTAAACATTGGCTACATCTTATTTTACCTTGTATTTTTGTACAAAAAATACGTTAGAAGCATCACAAGATTTACTAAAAGTAATAAAATCCCTAAAATATTTTATTTTCTGCTAAATAATAATAAATTTAAGTTAGAAAGCTCTTAAATACATTATTTCTAAAGGTTTATTCAAAGTCGCTCCGAGTCATTTATAAAATTATAAGTCGCACTTTTTCTTTTCCAGTTCATTAGACAAAGACATACGTGTAACCGAGTGTTCAGACGTATTTCCTAAGTAACCAACAGAGACAGGAACACTTCTGAGCTCCAACACTCCAATGCTATTTTATCTCTTTCTACTACCATTCTTGATTCAATTACGTATTTCCTTAAAGTTCGTAAACTGTACCTTCAGGGTAAGGGTAAGATGTTTTCATAACAAACAACAAATAAACGGCTACACGTTCGATACGCTCACAGTATACGGAACACCGAATCCTCTCTATTCATCCAAGAGTGGAGACTTGAATGACCAAATCATGTTTAACCTTTACAGGACAGTTGACGATGGTGGATAATTATCATTATAAGATTTTTTTGTGTCGAAAACGAAATTTCTTTCGAAAAGTGTTAGTCACTTATCATTCTCAGATCTTCAAGGAACGTATTTATTTTTACAAATATGTAAAATTTATGTATTACCTATAAAATAAAGTTAAAGGAAATCCACTGCGGCCGTCTGATAAAGGGGGCGGCATTGATGAATATAAATCTCGTCCCAGCGCGGTCTTATCGTCGGCCACCACTCCGCCCCTCTGCTGCTGTTTAGATATTCTAATAGCGGACGAAAATCAGGACCGGCTGCATTTTTTTATTTCACTATTATTATTAAGTGAAGCGGATATTGTTTATTTGTTTACGTTTTAGATAGCTATTAGGGGAAAGTATCCCATATTGTACCACTTTTTAAAATAATTCTTCTGTAAATTACTCAGTTGGACCAACATAATCATTCACATTAATGACCTGCTCTCAACTACCAACCCTATTGACATTCACGCTGATGGTAGTCACTCCATTCATTTTTCCAGACAAGTCTCGAATCAACAGCTGGATGATAGACGAACCTATCCCATAGACGTCTAAACAACTATAGACAAAGTTATATACTGTTCAAAGCAATCAATCTTTCGATTTGCACTAAAAACTGTTCGATTGTATTGACTTGTAAGTACAAAACATCCTGATTGATGCCATCCAAGCAATATAGTATTACATGACATTTATTTGACTATATCTTCATCTAATAAAATTAGCAGACATAAGTATTAGGTAATAAAAAATGTCATACATTATGTTCGACTTTATCCATCTTAGCCAAATAAACTCTTATTCCCTACGCACTGTGATAAATTATTAAGTTATAAAGTAAAAGTGGCAATGCCAACTAATATCACATTACATGCAACAATTTTTTCTGAAGGCCATCTGAGGTATTTTCGTTGTATAAAGTTACCATTTTTAGCAGTTCTTGGTGCGTAAAAGCTGAGTAACTGGTTTTCCTTTTAACCAAATCGCTTTGTAAGCTACGTCGCAGAGCACCTCTTGCCTTCTTGAATCTAGCATCAGTAAAGGGATCAATAGCCACGCCAAACTCTCTACTGAACTTTTCTTCAGCCAGTTTAGCTGTAACGTTCCACATAGTTTTGATCACATTTTCTTTGTAAAACGACCCATCTTTTTTCCGCATGTTAGTTCCCCAATCTTGTAAAGTTAAAGAGAGCTTCTCTGTTGATGTACTCCTGTCTAGACTGTACTGTTTTTTAGCAAGAAAGTCGTGAATTTGTCTGCAAACAGAAGCTTTGGACATTTTGGGTAAGAATTTAACGTTCAGATTCACTAAGAAGGTTTAAGATTTAGTACTGGTTTAAATTAAGATCTTAAAGTTGATCAGTTATGCTTTGACAGGTTTTTGTCCTGTCATTGTTAACAAGGCATCATTAAAAACTTATGAATTATTTAGATATTTCGGCGAGTTGCTTGGTTTTCAAATGGCTTTCATCTTGGAACGAATTGCTAGAGTGAATTTAGTTCTATTATTGTCGAAAGTTACTAAAATTGCTCCTTTCTTATAAATTCGCGAAAAAGCTCAGAAATAAGTTCATAGAATAAAACTTAGTTGTCTTATTCTTACCGTTGTCAGTTTAAAACTTTTGGTTGTCAAATTAGACCGGACTAGCGTTGGAGAATCTGGCTGTCAATGTTTTGATTAATTTCTTCTAGCGTTGCTGCTCCAAATCGAGATATTTTTCACAAAATTTCAAAAAACGCGGGCGTTTACATTGTTAGTGTTGGTATTACTTTATTTAGTTTTTATGGAAACGACTAAAACAACCAAAAATTTGTCTCTTTGTGATTTGACAACGAAGCTCTGGTTGGACAATGAAGTTTTATACTTAAGGGGGTATACCAAAAATTGAAAATTTTAATTCATGAAATTCTCTCATAAAATACAATTCGTGCAATGAGAAGATATTTGAAATTTTTGAAAAAGGCACTCTTGCTCTTTTTAACTTAAAATGCATTCGTGCAAATTTTCAAAAATTATCGATAATTTTCATTGTACTTGTAATCCTTCCGTACTTTTTCTAGCACTTCTTTCTTCCTCATACCCATCCATACTTCCGGCCGTAGCAATCATTTCTGCTTTTCCTGTTGCTGTCCACGCAATCATTGGCAGTCATCAAAATAGAGCTTCAGAACGTGATTTTTTTTTTATCTAAGACATCCCACGTAGACTTCAAGCCTAAGTACTAACGTACCGTGGGTGTCTGAAGAGAAGGGAAATGTAGTTTATTGACACGGGATTTGAAGGATTGGAGGTTGGGACGGGAAAACATCTGCAGGCAATTTGTTCCATAATTTGGAGACTCTAGGTATGAATGAGCGAGAGAAGTGGTCTGTTCTAGGCTTTTGTAGCTGGACAGTAAAGGGATGCATACGCAACGCGCCTCTGGTTGTTCTGTTAGGGACATTCAGAGGGGGAATAATACCGGCCAGTTCTTCAGAGCAAAATCCGTGGAAGTAGCGGTAGAAAAGGGATAAATCCCCAACAGCGCGGCGATGAGCGAGAGAAGGGAGTTTTCTCGTGAGGGATGGGTCATTGATAAGTCGAATGGCTCTCTTTTGGATAGAATCAAGGATCTTAAGTGTCGAAGGTGATGCCGCTCCCCAGATGTGGGAGCAGTACTCTAGGTTAGGTCTTATTTGGGAAACATAGAGAGTGTATAAGTTGGACGAGGAGAAGTATTTTCTGGCTCGAAAGAGGAAACCAAGCTTTTTAGCTGCCGATGTGGCTACTGAAGTAATGTGTTTGTGCCAGCTGAGATCATGTTCGAAAGTGATGCCAACGAGATCGAATGTTTCATTGTTTTGTAGGGCTTGGCCATTCATGTGGATGGGGTAAGCGTTGCCAGATTTTTTGCGTGAGAGGGAGCATGACTGGGTTTTGGAGGCGTTGAACTGAACAAGGTTCTTGGCACCCCAGTCTAAGATTAATTGAAGATCTTGGGAAAGGGATAGGTACATAGATCTGCGTCCATTATCCAACTCCTGATTCGAAACTTGTCTGGAAAAATGAATGAAGATGATCATAAAAAGTATTAGTTTAAAATTTTGGAAATATCAGATTAGATTCCAAAATATAAATTTCTAAAAAGTAGATAAAGGAAATATTGTTTACTGCAAGTGACGATATTGCTACGATTTGATTTTGCTTTTCTTATGGAAAAAACAGAATTCTTTATGAAACAATCGTCTCTCACGCAACACATTCTAAGGGCTATGTGTCGTCTCTCTCACGTAGCACATGCACAAGACTATGGATCAAAAATAAGAGTATGTTTTGTTCTAAAAATTAATTGAATGGGTTTTGTTTCATTTCAATTCTTGACATTCCATTTTTTTATTGAATGACTTGCCAAAATATAGTTATTACGTCAGATTAGATATAAATATACAAGACAGCTATGCTTAATCTCATCTAAAGATAAATTTTTAATTAATATCATTTCGAGAGTGCACTTATAAGTAAATAAAGAAGTAATTAGCGGATTAAAGAAAATGAAGCTTACGTATTGTCCAGAGCGTTAATGAACAGGTGTAATTTAACACAGTGTAAATTAAAAATATATTTACGTATTTTTGGATACACTGTGTCCTTGGGCGGGTTCTAATTGATTTTTTATTTGGGACAGCCGACGTAGACCGTGGGTCCTCCGAAGAGAAGGGATACGGCATATAAAGGATTAGAGGTTGGGAAAGAAAGGGAAAACCTCTGCACACAGTTTGTTCTATAACCTGGACACCCTAGGTGTAAGTGAGCAAGGGAAGTTCTAGATTTTTGTAGCTGAACATCAAGGGGATTCGTATGTAACACGCTTGGTATTGTTCTGTTAGAAACAGTCAAGGCGACAATGGTAGCGGTTAGTTTTTCTGAGCAAAATTCGTGAAAATATCGGTAGATAAGGGACAAATCCCCAACAGAGCGGCGACAAAAGGGAGTTTTCTTGTGAGGACACCTAATGCAAAGTTGATCAAAATGATTCCATAAAAAGGTAATATTAAAAGTCAGTATCGTCAAATTCAAGTAAGCATATTTGGCTGTACAATCTAAGGATGTTGTTAATATCAACAATCCTTAGATTGGTTTACCATAGATCTTCACCTTGGCCAATCTTTAACTAGGCTGTTTTCACACCTCCATACCTAGTCCTTTCTTCATTTATTTATTTATTTATTTATTTATTGACGGCAATGCCATTTTTTATACAAAAACTTAGTAAATATAACACAATAGCACATGTCTTAAATCCTAACAATACCATAATGATTAGAATACGATTTTACAATATGCAATTACAACCATTACTGTTAAACTATTGCAACCTTCACACACAAGTATAAATTATCAAAGGGGAAGGGATATCAGTCAAACAGTGTCGACCCCCTTCAGTTGTGCTAGGCAGTTTTTAAGAGGGCAGAAAAAGTCAAGTGTCGGGTGTTGGTTTGCTATGGTCACAGACCTAGAAATGAAAGAATATCGGCCATAGTTGGTATAATGGAATGGTTGATAAAAAGTTTGAATTCTTCTGGTGTTGACCGGTGGTACGTGGAGACCGATGCATGATGTTAATAATGGACAGTCAACTAACGAGTTTAATAGTTTAAACAGAAGTAAGAGGTCATGGTTTCGTCGTCTGTCCTGGAGTGATAGAAGATTTAGTTTTTTGCACATATCCAAGTAGTTGTAGTCTGAATGCGATTTAGTACCTATTCGCTGGTGGTCCGGTCTAATCAACAAGAATAATAAAACCAGTACGTTTTAGCTCCATTCCATCCCTGTCTTCCACATGTATGCTGGTCCCTGATGATAAGGCGTCGTGGCGGGCGCGATTCCGACGCTAGCGGCCGATAAAGACGCTGCCAGGACTGCTGCCACCGTGTTGCCTTGCCAGAGTCAGATAAGGTTTAGATAACAACGCGAAATAATGTGCCAAAGTGCAGACCGGAAGGGGTATCAAGAAACTGACGTAAATTCACTATTTCTCCAGATCAGTGTCGTGCGATGACAATTATAAAGATTGAACCGATCAGTCGATTCATTAAAATGGTTTTTTATGGTTTTATCGTATTTTCCTAAAAATTCTATGAGATCGATATAATTTCCCATTTTGGCGAACCCACTTACTTCCTTTTAGCGCCTGAAACTTAATTAATGCATGCGCTCCCAGAAAATAGGTAACGCCTATTAGATGTTGTAAATATCCCTATTTTTCTTGACTCCTTCGTTATGAAGTTTGTTGGTAATTTTTAATTGATCGTCCACACTATATTTAATTCAAGTTGCTCCAAAAGGTTTTCACTTAATCAATATTATTCATAAGCAAAACAATAGTGGGTAGGCTGCAGTTTATCAAAATGAAATCAATTTTTTTTTTAAAACAAGTCTACGGTAATATATTTTACGTGAAAATTTGGACCGAATTTTAAAACCCGCCACATTTCACACCAATAAAATAATATACGGATTTGCGCTGTTGTCATAATGTCTGACATAATACAAAGTGAATATCAGTGATAGCAGGTACAAAGGATTCGATATAAATCTGTTTCATAGCTCTCAATAATCAACATAAAGTTCCGAGGTAATCAAAGATTTATGTCCGACTCCTTTAATATTGCTCGTTAGAAAAGGATAGCTTAACACCGTTATCGGCTTTGAATCGAAAAGTCTGCAATGAATGTAATCGTGGAACAAACCATTTCTGTCAGGCAAGATGACAATCGTGAAACAATATAACCTAACAGCCCTTTTGAACTCTGTGTTTGTTTTATGTTTTCGTTAGTCTTGAAAGAAAATTTATTCGTTTGTATAAATGTTTTCACCATTAGTGATAGCTCATTCAGTGGAAAATAGATCAAGGCTTTAAGAAAATTGATTCGGGCTATTTGCCCAAGGTTACTATGGACATGAAATATGAATAGTTACTTTCAAATGGAGAATATTTTAGCGCTAAAATACCGATTACATAATAAATGATTGCAGTCGATTATTCCAAACTCTACTTAAAAACGTGTAACTGAAACCCAACTATTAAAAAACAAAACGCACCGGGATAAAATATGGCCAATTTCCCGTAACTATTTTTTCCATTTTTATTGGCCCATCCACCGATATGAAAAATTGCATTTTCAACCGAAAAAACATCAAATTCATGTCGACAGGATCAAGATAGTCAATCCGAACGGCCATGTGCACTTTTTGATTACGCCGATAGTGACGTGCGGCGCCTATTTTTCAGGCGCGTTTTGTGCCATTTCACGCCATATTTTGTTATCACACGCTGCCAAATTTTCAGTCTGATGGCTTTAAACTTCTGGGCTTTATCGGAAAATGTATTGTCCAAATTATTCTTTTTCTAATAATAGATTGGCGTATTTAAACGTTAAAGATTCTTTTAATCCCTGTTTTTATATCAGATGTTTTATTATTATTTATATTATTTCGCCTGGGGGGGGGGGGGGGCAACGTCCCCTCGAGCTACACAAAAGTATATACCAGAAAGAACGGGCAAGTTCGCGTGCGACCGCAGTTCGCCTATTACGATTTCATGTAGGGTTACTATTGACCCCGCTTACAGGCAACGGTACGCGTTACTATATTACTAGTTTCGTTTCACAAAATTCTACAGTAAACCGGATCGAGACTAGTAGTAGCCCCCCCCCCCCTAGAGCCCTAAAAATTACAAATTCAAATGGGCAGAGCTATAAAAAAATTATTACGCGCTTCCAGTTCACGATACATGTCACTGCATTACGTATTCAATATATGTAGATTCATTCTCGGCTTGTCTTCGTATATCACACGAGAGATTCTATTTCCTTTATTCCGAGACTTGCGGACGCTACAAGTTCATTGTTATGCTCGACAAGTTTCGTTCCCGGGATCTGTGATCTGTTAAGATAGGTCTCCTCCATTTCCATGCATACAATCAGTCGATGCAAAAACCGCTCTCTAATTTCGAGACGAATAAACCCCCGATAGATTATAACTGAGGATGAACTAAATGTTTTCTTTGCAGTGGCGTATCATTTTTATTATTGATGGGTGCCTAACTCCCATTTTTAGTTACCGCTTAATATCCTATAAACCGAATTATTTAGCAACAAGATGGTGCCCCTGCACACAACACGGCAAAGGTGACTCAATTTTTAAATTAAAAATATCAGACTTGGATTCTGAGGATGGCTCAAAGATCGAGTGCATAACCAGAACACATTTAACACTTCAGAAGAACTAAGGCCAAAAATTGTGGAAGGAATAATTTTTTTTTGCACTTTCGAGACTAAAGTATCTCCTCCAAACAGGGACTAAAGTGGTTTCATTTAGCAACGCATAATTAAAAAACATCATATTTAACAAAATTTTATTTACTTGTTTATATTGAAATCGATGTAGTACAATTTACAATATTAAATAATAATCGATTTATTTGATAGACAGTATGCTGTACGCCACCATGTGATATAGAAGTATATGCGACAGCTTCAAAAACTAGCCTAAAAACTTCTTTGGAAGTGTTTCCAAAAGGTCCGGAGATACTTCCATCTCACCATGTACATGTCCAAATATTTTGAATATAATGATGAATTGGGTAGATTCAAGAATGCTGCTACTCACGACTGACTGCGTAGTACATTGATTATTTTGATAACGAACGAAGCCTTTCTTAGAGCTATATACTTCCGGCACTGTTCAGTAAAATTGACTGTATTTTTATCTGAATTATTAACAGCAAAATTCCCCTATATCTTGTTTTTGATATTTTTATTATTAATTAAAATTGAGTGGTCCAAAGCAGTAACATCATGCACCGTCAACTGAACTAACTCATTACCTCTACAAATTAGTCCACCTAATCTCCTGTTAATGCCTTTACTTTTTTCGGTTTATATCCTTTATTTTTTCGCTTCAGCATGGCAGTTACTTTGTGAATTTTGCTAATATCGTTATAATATTCGCCCAAAGTGTTGAAGGTAAAAGAGTCCTGGATTTCTCTAAGAAAAACACAAGCAAATCATCTTCGCTAAATTTTCCACTTTTCGTTTACAGCACCATTTTACAAAATTCGTGTCAGAATCCGCCATGTTGGATTTTCCGCCATGTCATTATCACCTTATATGTTCCAAATTTCAAAGCTCTAGCTCGATTGGAAGTGCCCTACATTTATGTTGATCTATCAGTCAGTCAGTGAGTTAGTGATTTTTGGACACTCGTATCTTGGAAACTATTCCACCTAGACGTATGAAATTTGGAGTACTGCTCCTTTTTGGTAACCTTAACCCCCTTGAAAAACTCAGTCCTGTAACGCAACTAACCTCGGAGATAGAGGGGGGTCGAAAAGGGCTCGAAATGGTTCGTGTAAATATTGCACAGTGCGCGCGGAGTCGGTTTTGCGAGAACTGGGCCTGGCGCACTCTGTGCGCTTTGATATTTGATCTTACTTTCTATTAATCCATGTATTTTAGTTTAATATAACGAATTTTGTAAATTAATGTCACGCCGTAGTTTTAAGGGTGTGGCTAGGGGCGTGGAGGTAACGGAACCTTAACTAGATCGACATCAAGCGTAAGTTAAAAACAAATTTAAATCATTTATTTACAATAAAAAAGAACATTCAATCTTGACATAAACAGAAAACACATATACTCTCGAAAGACAACTTAATTTTCTATTACTTACATTACAGATTTGAAGATAATTTCTTCTACAGTTTATCACAATCACAAACGCATCGGACCGGGGATCGTGCACTAGTGTATTTTCCAACTCTCGTCTTTCCGTTCGCCCTACCACCCAGTCAGCAGTTTTCCCCTCCTTTTGGGGAGCGTTGACTTTAGGTCAGAAACCGCAATTCTGCTGACTTGATAATTCAGCGTCGTTTAAATAAATTATATAAAGTAATTGTTTTATTTTATAAGGGAACTATAATATTTCATAGTTGCAATTTTAATGCATATTCAATAAATCAGCTACATCCTGCCAATGTAGAGGGCAATATCTTATGAATAAGTAAAATAGGATTATAGTTTATTTATTGAACTTTTATGAAATATTATTAGTTTTTCCACTTGTCACAATATATCAACTTTTTCTCGCTGACTGTGGCCCATAATAAATAAACTAATAATAAACTGTATTTCTTTGAATGACTGAAGCACCTGATTAGAGCACCTGTCACTTAACTGAAGATTGTTGCTGGTTTCATAGAAACCCTATACGACTTGCATTAACCCATACAAGGGGTATGAACGGTTGCTCGAGTTTTGTTTTATTTTTTAAGATTATAGGAAAAGTGTCGACCATTGGTGTAGGTACCTTAACATAAAATAGATGTCTTAGAAAGTAGAATTTAAGAAATAAAAAAATTATATGGCGAGCCCTTTGAAAAAACTTAAGGTTAGTTCAAAACTTGTTTAATGTCCAATTGTGTTTTCAGTTCCGTTTGCTGATGGTTCTTGTACAAATCTACAATTTTTCTACTTTAAACATTTTTCTATCTCTTCAAATGAAAAAAGTTATCTAGTCATTCAAATATAATCAATAATCCTATACACCTCACAGTACCCAAACCATCGTCGAAAGATATTAGTAGTAAAGGTTGATGCTCCCCGAGTCTCCGCATGCGCAGTAGGGTCGACCTTGAACGCCCAGGTGTGCTATTGTTATTTGGCCTTGATATGCGCAGGTGTTATTCCAAGGTCAAGGTCAAGAACTTGGCCTTGAACGCGAGCAGATGTTTCTTTGTTTGGTGATGACCAGGTGTACGATGCTTATTTCAAGGTTACATTTGCGGTGCATATTTTCAATGAATGCGAGCAGCTGTTTCTTTGTTTGGTGATGACCAGGTGTACGACGCTTATTTCAAGGTTACATTTGCTTGGCCTTGAACGCGAGCAGATGTTTCTTTGTTTGGTGATGACCAGGTGGACGACGCTTATTTCAAGGTTACATTTGCGGTGCACATTTTCAATGAATGCGAGCAGATGTTTCTTTGTTTGGTGATGACCAGGTGGATGACGCTTATTTCAAGGTTACATTTGTGATGTTAGTTTACCTTGAGTTATTACTGGGGTGTAACATGTTTTGGTATGAAGATCGAGTGGGGGTCTAAATGTGGATCGGTATAAATGAGGGTAGGGGGGGTTAAATTTTAGTATAGAACATTGTGTTGAGTAAAACGGTTCAAGCAAGTTAATTTGAAAGTCATGGCGTACGTGTGTGAAAATTGTGGTAAATCATTTACTCGGAGTTATAATATGTTACGACATAAACGAGAATCGTGCGTAGCACGATTTGAAAATATGCATGGTGGAAAACAGCGAAAAGTTGACGATGGGGCATCAACATCCGAGGTGCGTACTTGCACTTGCTGCAATATAACCATACCAGCAAATCGAATGGCAGCTCATCAAAGAACAATACACCATAAAAGTAATGCATGTTCACCAATATCAGCTGGTGTTGAGCTAGTGTCCAGTGCTTTTAGAAATAGGATTGCCACATACCGTATATCAAGTGATAATGAACATACTGACTATTCATTATTTTTTGATGAAATTAAAGCAAAAGTGTTAGAGGTAGTAAGTGACCTAGTAAGAGTGCGTTGTGCTTTGAAAGTTAATATGGTGGTTGTTGGTCGGTATCTGTTACCAACACAAGATAATATGTACAGTGACAAGTCATTTAATACACGCAATGAAATTGTTACTTCAGGAAGCGATTTGGAAGAAATATATCAATCATTAGTGGAAGCCATGAAGACTCAATCGACTGAGTTTCAGGAAAAAGATTCAGGTATGTTATAAATTAACGACTAAAAATAAAATAAATACTTATGTCAATCTTTTTGTGTTTTCGTAGGTTGGGCTCTGGAAAAAATTCTATACCTGGAAGTAAATGTCAATGAATATAAACCTTTTGGTGGATCTTCATATATAAAGCTACCCCGTTTCATCGAATTGAAAAAAGCCATCATCAATGTGATTAATCAAGATGAGTGTTGTTTTGCGTGGTCAATCGTGTCTGCTTTGTGCCCCACCACTAGAATGGCATCACAGATTCGATCTTATCCACACTATTCAAGAGTGCTGAATTTTACAGGTATAGACTTTCCAGTAAAGTTGCGTGATATATCAAAATTTGAAGAAATGAATAATATTTCAGTTAACGTTTATGGTTTGCAAAAAATTTTCGAAAATAATATGTTAAAGTACGAAGTTGTCGGTCCATTAAGGTATTCGGGTAGAAAACTTAACAGACATGTCAACTTGTTGTTAATAACAAAGGATTGTAGTATTAAAGATGATGATGAACATATTTGTGATACGCGTTGTTCTAAAAGTCATTATTGTTGGATAAAAGACTTATCGAAATTATGTTCCAGTCAAATTACATCGCGTAGAGATAAAATGTATTTTTGTGATGGTTGTTTGATATATTTTAGTTCACAATCATCTTTGATATTACACCAAAAAAATGACTGTAACCACAAATATTCATTAACACCATCACTAAATTTAAAAATAGATAAATTTGGAAGGAGTGTAAGTGAAAATATATTAAAATTTGAAAACATAGAAAAGCAAATGCGTGTACCGTTTGTTGTTTACGCGGATTTCGAATCGGTGCTTAAACCACTGGATACAGTGGAACCAAATCCCACAAATTCTTACTTAGTCAAAAGCATCAAACATGAACCGTATTCTTTTGCGTATTTAATAAAGTGCTCCTTTGACGATTCGATTTCAAAATTTGAGCTCTACCGGGGAAACGACGCAGCCCAGGTTTTCGTTTCGCGACTTGAAAGTGATTTAAGATCTCTTTACAATACATACTTAAGAGATATAAGAGCAATGGAAACTTTAACGGCTGACCAAATAGCGGAGTTCAATAATGCCACAAAATGTGGTATATGTGAACGACCTTTTGAAAATAATAATTGTAAAGTAAAGGACCACTGTCACATAACTGGGAAAAAAAGACCTGGTGCTGCTCATTCGATTTGCAATTTAAATTATAAGTTACCCAATTTTATTCCAATTATATTTCATAACTTGAGCGGGTACGATTGCCACATGTTTATTAAAGAGTTGTGTCGTCACGGAGACAAGATCGATGTTTTAGCTCAAAGCAAGGAAAAGTATATTTCGTTTACGAAAAGTATTTACGTTCACGATTATGTCGATAATAAAAGTGGGGCAATAAAGAAAAAATATGTGAAATTGCGGTTCATCGATAGTTTTAAATTTCTATCAACTTCGCTGGAAAATTTGGGTAATGGATTAGCTGTGGGTAGTTTCAGGGAAACAGGAAAATATTTTTCTGATAATGAGCAGTTTAATTTAATGCGCAAAAAAGGTGTTTTTCCCTATAGTTTTGTCGATTCAATGGAGAAAATGAACCATCCAACTTTACCCACAAAAAATCAGTTTTATGATAGTTTGTCAGAGGAGCACATTAGCGATGAAGATTATGACAGAGCTAAAAAGGTGTGGGACACATTTAATTGTAAGAATTTGGGGGACTATTCGGATTTATATTTGAAATCTGATGTTTTATTATTAACCGATGTTTTTGAACAGTTTCGCGATACTTGTTTAGAAACGTATAAACTGGATCCAGCACAGTACCATACCCTTCCAAGTTATTCGTTTGATTGTATGTTGCGTATTTCTAAGGTAGAGTTAGAGCTATTGACTGATATCGACATGGTTCATTTTTTCAAAAAAGGTATTCGAGGCGGTATAAGTCAGTGTTCAGAAAGGATGCACGCTGCCAACAACATATATGTACCAAACTACGATCCTAACGAACCATCATCTTTCATTGTTTATCTTGATGCAACAAATCTGTACGGTCATAGTATGTCGCAAGCATTACCATTTGGCGGCTTTAGATGGTTATCAGAGCATGAAATTTTAAATTTAAATATTATGGATGTGGATGATAGTGGTCCAGAAGGATACGTTTTGGAAGTTGACGTTCATTATCCGGATACGCTATATGATGACCATTCCGACTTACCCTTTTTAGTTGAAAATATTGTACCACCCACGGAATCGGCAAAATTTTCAAAGTTAATTCCGAATTTAAACGATAAAAAGAAATATATCATTCATTACCGAACATTAAAACAAGCAATCAATAACGGCCTAATGGTAATGCAAACACACAGAATTTTAAAATTTAATCAATCCCCGTGGTTAAAGACATATATCGACTTAAATACAGATTTGCGCAATAGGGCAACAACAAAGTTTGGTAAAGACACTTTTAAATTAATCATTAATGCTGTTTTTGGCAAGACCATGGAAAATGTGGAGAATCGTAATGATATAAAACTAGTTACCCGATGGGAAAATGACAGGAGTAAAATTGGGGCACGAGCATTAATTTCTCGTCCTTATTTTAAAAGTTCAACGGTTTTTAATAAAGAATTCGTTGCCATTCATATGGATCGATTAAAGGTAACTTATAATAAACCAATTTATATCGGATTTTCCATACTGGACATGTCGAAAACAGTAATTTATGATTTTTTCTACTCATTCATTAAAGCAAAATTTGGCAAAAATGCTTCTTTACTGTATACCGACACAGATTCGTTAATATTAAAAGTTTACACCGAAAATTTTTATCGTATAATTGCAGAAAATCCGGATAAATTCGATACATCCAATTATACCGAAGGAAATATTTTTAACATAAAAAAAAGTCAGTCAGTAGTAGGTAGAATGAAGGATGAATTTCCAGGTGATCCAATAATAAGTTTTTATGGTACCGGAGCCAAAGCTTATTACATAAACTCAATCAGTAGCGAAATTAAAAAAGCGAAAGGTATAAAAAAACGTGTAATTGAAAAACAGCTTCACCTGGAAGATTATCGGAATATCGTAGAACGTGGTGGTCAGATATTTCGAAAAATGAAAACCTTTCGAAGTTATAAACACGACGTTTATACCGAAATAATTAATAAAGTTGCTTTATCTCACCACGACGATAAACGTTATATTATACCATCAACAACAAAAACTCTACCTTGGGGGCACCCAGACATAAAGTTTTACGAAACAAACCCTGAAGATAACCTAAATATGTTAATACAAGCTATGCAAAGTTTTTTACCCGAAAATATTAGTTATAATTAGAAAAATGTTGGAAAGCCTGTGTTTTAGAAAAATAAAAAAATATTAACTCCAATGTCACGTAGTTTTATTAACCACTATAGTAATAGCAATAGTTGAAATTGTATAACGCAGGATAGTAAAATACATAGATAATTGTTTCAATAATATGTTGTTTTATTTTACAATATAGTAATAAAGTTACAAAAATAAAAATTAATTAATGTCTGGCTTATAAACTTCTCGTAGCATCCATTGTCTTCTCAACATATCAGATCTGCTAATCGGCCCTCGTCGACACATCAGCGTTCCACAGTAATGACACTTAACAATCCTTACTCTCAACAATTCAATGTAACTGTAAGATTGCATGTGGTCAGTCCAAATATATACGTCTCTTTTACAATTATAGCAAACAGCAGAAATTATTATTTGTGCTCCTGAAAAAGTCTCAGCTGGACGACTGTTATCTTGATCTGCGGGCAACATTATAGTTTCTGATAATAGGCATCGAAGGAAAGAGAGTGTCTATAAATATGGGTTGTCTGGGTCATATAACCTTGAGAGCACAAACAATAACAGAAGTAAGGACACACGATTACCTTGAAAATATGTCCTTGAATCGCTGTTTAGCCATAGAACGCAACCTTGTAAGTTGAATGAACTTGTTTGGCCTCCAAAGCATCAACCGTCAGATAGAGTGGGGGAGTTTATGGTGGGGTGATAAGTATAAATTTGGTTTGCTAGGCAGAGCATTTCATAGTTCGCTAGAACAGTTCGCCAAGTAAATACATTTGTCAGTTTAGTGCAGTGAGTTAGTTAGAAAAATGAATTCCGGTAGTGAGTCATTGTTAAATGCGTTTAACTTGGATGGAAGTATCCAAGCAGAGTTGATGGGGCAGGACGTTATTGACCTGCTGACCCCGGGTGTGTTTGACGAGTGGCACAATGACGACGTGCTAAACACTGCGTTTGTGGAAGAAGAGAATGTGGGTGAAGAGAATGTGGGTGAAAAAAAAGTAGCTTCGGCGGTTGATTACGTCAACAACTGGACGGAGAAGGACGGCGGGCGCATCAATATCATAAGTGATGTGGTGGTAAAGAAGGCGAGGCGGCAACCCACTACGAAGTTGGAAAAGCTGCTGAAATTGCCAAAGACAGCCGGCAGCAATAAAAGTCAATTTTATGCAGCTATGGAGGGTGAACAGAAGAAGAAGAAGAAATTCGTGTTCAAGCGACCAACAGTGCCAGTCCAATACCCCGATTTTTTGGAGACGTCACAACCACCGAAGCCGTCGTCACCGGTCGTCATAATTAATGAAGGCCCAAACTCGACAACGCCCGAGCCGCCGCAGTCCATGCCTCCGATGGTGTTGGTGGCCGACGCTGACGAAAAATCGCCGATCGCGGGTGCACCACTATCACCAACAATAGGACGTGGGAAGTGCCGCAAACCGGTCAAGATGCGATGCAAGCGATCGTACGAGGAATCGCAGCAGTCAACAACAACTGCTGAAGAGCCGGACTGGTTGAACGAGTTTTCGGCGAGCCAAAAGTGCGTCTTCTCCGCGGCGTATAGTGCTAGGGAAAAACTACTCCGAGAACTAAAAAAGTGTGATAGTGATGAGGTGGACTTTGAAAGACAAATGAATGAACTGCGGGTGAAAATGGAGGAAAATAAAAGGACAAGAGAGAAGTGCGTTAAAAGACTCGAAGCAATAAATAATTTAACGTATAAGAAGTAGTTTTAGAATTTTATTGTAAATATAGAGTTAAGTTATTTTTGTAATAGTAATGTATATATATATATAAGTAAAAGAAAATGTTTTTGTATATATGATAATAAAAAAAAGTTAAATGAAACAATATTTTTTATTTCTAAAATAAGTATACGGAAGTTACACACAAAAATAGTGTAAAAATGCAAAATAGAAAAAACGAATAGACGGAAAATGTAGGTACGTAACTTTAGGTGTGTAATCGTTAGATGCACACAACTTAAGTATGCGATAAAGTGTTATGTCTGTGAAGAGAGGCTACCCGTTACAATGCCTAAAAACATGCATCTTATTTGTAATAAAATGTGAATTTTACTACAAGTAAGATAATAGACCAAACTCTCAGCTTTTCGTAGAGAACTTACTAGAAATTTAGCTAGTTCTAACGTACGGTAAGAACGTACATGTCTTTACAGAGTAACACAATATTTTCCAAAAGAAATTAATTCTTGAGAAATATCATGTTACATGAGATGTGACATGAATCAACTACAAACTACGATCAAATATTTTGTAGTCCTGAAAAGGACTGATTTTGTCGGGATAGGTCGGGGCGGGCATGGTTCCGGGATCAGTTGGTGGAATCCGCTGGACCATCTTCATCCTGATGGTCCGTGATCCACCAAGTGGATGAATCGGCCGGACCGTCATGATCTTCCGGCGGCGGTGGTGGTACCCAATCGGTACTGGAGTCCGGCTCCATCTCGTCAGCCGACAACTCTGCATCGTCGTTGGGCAGTTCGACTCCCCAATCGAACTCAGGTTCTTCGAGTGGTCGCAGATCATCCTCGTCCCACTCGATAGCATCCAATATGCCCTGCTCTATGTCGTCAAAGTCATCAAAGACTTGTTCGTCGACTTCGTTCATGTCGACCGTCTCGTCGCTCCAAATCGACGAACCACGACTTAATGGACGTTCAGGATTCATATTTAGATCTGGTAACTATCAGATTTAAAAATGAAGTGATTCTGTGACTCGCTCGCAACCGCTTAAATAGAGATAATCTACCCCCTCCACCACTCCATCCCCACCTTTTCACCTCTAACAAACTAGAGTTTATTATACAAATGCCCTCCATCCAAAAATGATACTGGCGGACTTCACTGTCGAAAACTGCTTTTAGTTCTCAAAAATGGTGTAATTGTGTTGTGGAAATGTGACCGACAAAGAAACGAAATGACCTCGGAAATTGGTTAAGGGCTGTAAAAGAAACGTTTTAGTCTAATAAAATTTTTGCATAAAATGTCGGGAAATGCCTTAAAAAAAATTTATGAAAATGCTAAAAAAATTGAAAATCTTTATTTCTAATTTTTTTCAAATTTGAAAAATGCCAAAAAATAGTTTAAATGAGTCCAAATCTTTTGTGACTTACACTTTTTCCGTAAAGTGTTGGGAAATGCCATAAAAAAATTATGAAAAAAAATTATGAAAAACGTTCATAATTTGTTAAGGCATTTCCCGACACTTTACAGCAAAGGTGTAAATCACAAAAGATTTGGACTCATTTAAACTATTTTTTGGCATTTTTTAAATTTGAAAAAAATTAGAAATAAAGATTTTCAATTTTTTTAGCATTTTCATAAATTTTTTTAAGGCATTTCCAGACATTTTATGCAAAACTTTTATAATACTAAAACGTTCCTTTTAGTGCCCTTAATCCATTTCCGAGGTTATTTTTTAAAAATTCCAAAAAATAAGTATGTCGGTTCCAATCGACATAATAACTACTATACTTTCATAATTTTTTTAAGGCATTTCCCGACACTTTACAGCAAAAGTGTAAATCACAAAAGATTTGGATTCAGTTAAACTATTTTTTGGCATTTTTTAAATTTGAAAAAAATTAGAAATAAAGATTTTCAATATTTTTAGCATTTTCATAAATTTTTTTAAGGCATTTCCCGACATTTTATCGAAAACTTTTATAAGACTAAAACGTTCCTTTTAGTGCCCTTAACCCATTTCCGAGGTTATTTTTTAAAAATTCCAAAAAATAGCTAACGCCATCGGTAGCTAACTTCACTCTGGTAGCTAACGCCCAGATCTTCTGAGACTAAGGTTCCGCCATATCTACTGCACTATTTTTGCGAATTTTAAAGAAATGACCTCGGAAATTGGTTAAGGGCTGTAAAAGAAACGTTATAGTCTAATACAATTTTTGCATAAAATGTCGGGAAATGCCTTAAAAAAATTAATGAAAATGCTAAAAAAATTGAAAATCTTTATTTCTAATTTTTTTCAAATTTGAAAAATGCCAAAAAATAGTTTATATGAGTCCAAATCTTTTGTGACTTACACTTTTTCCGTAAAGTGTTGGGAAATGCCTTAAAAAAATTATGAAAAAAAATTATGAAAAACGTTCATAATTTTTTAAGGCATTTCCCGACACTTTACAGCAAAGGTGTAAATCACAAAAGATTTGGACTCATTTAAACTATTTTTTGGCATTTTTTAAATTTGAAAAAAATTAGAAATAAAGATTTTCAATTTTTTTAGCATTTTCATAAATTTTTTTAAGGCATTTCCAGACATTTTATGCAAAACTTTTATAAGACTAAAACGTTCCTTTTAGTGCCCTTAACCCATTTCCGAGGTTATTTTTTACAAATTCCAAAAAATAAGTATGTCGGTTCCAATCGACATAATAACTACTATACTTTCATAATTTTTTTAAGGCATTTCCCGACACTTTACAGCAAAAGTGTAAATCACAAAAGATTTGGACTCATTTAAACTATTTTTTGGCATTTTTTAAATTTGAAAAAAATTAGAAATAAAGATTTTCAATATTTTTAGCATTTTCATAAATTTTTTTAAGGCATTTCCCGACATTTTATCGAAAACTTTTATAAGACTAAAACGTTCCTTTTAGTGCCCTTAACCCATTTCCGAGGTTATTTTTTAAAAATTCCAAAAAATAGCTAACGCCATCGGTAGCTAACTTCACTCTGGTAGCTAACGCCCAGATCTTCTGAGACTAAGGTTCCGCCCTATCTACTGCACTATTTTTGCGAATTTTAAAGAAATGACCTCGGAAATTGGTTATGGGCTGTAAAAGAAACGTTATAGTCTAATACAATTTTTGCATAAAATGTCGGGAAATGCCTTAAAAAAATTAATGAAAATGCTAAAAAAATTGAAAATCTTTATTTCTAATTTTTTTCAAATTTGAAAAATGCCAAAAAATAGTTTATATGAGTCCAAATCTTTTGTGACTTACACTTTTTCCGTAAAGTGTTGGGAAATGCCTTAAAAAAATTATGAAAAAAAATTATGAAAAACGTTCATAATTTTTTAAGGCATTTCCCGACACTTTACAGCAAAGGTGTAAATCACAAAAGATTTGGACTCATTTAAACTATTTTTTGGCATTTTTTAAATTTGAAAAAAATTAGAAATAAAGATTTTCAATTTTTTTAGCATTTTCATAAATTTTTTTAAGGCATTTCCAGACATTTTATGCAAAACTTTTATAAGACTAAAACGTTCCTTTTAGTGCCCTTAACCCATTTCCGAGGTTATTTTTTACAAATTCCAAAAAATAAGTATGTCGGTTCCAATCGACATAATAACTACTATACTTTCATAATTTTTTTAAGGCATTTCCCGACACTTTACAGCAAAAGTGTAAATCACAAAAGATTTGGACTCATTTAAACTATTTTTTGGCATTTTTTAAATTTGAAAAAAATTAGAAATAAAGATTTTCAATTTTTTTAGCATTTTCATAAATTTTTTTAAGGCATTTCCAGACATTTTATGCAAAACTTTTATAAGACTAAAACGTTCCTTTTAGTGCCCTTAACCCATTTCCGAGGTTATTTTTTAAAAATTCCAAAAAATAAGTCTGTCGGTGTATGATTTAAACACTTAATGCTTCTCTCACCCAAAGTAACACAATTTTTCCATCGAGAAATATCTTCTTTAGGAAACACTGTGTTTAACTACAAACTACGATCAAATACTTTGTAGTCCTGAAAAGGACTGATTTTGTCATGGGGGCAGGCAGGGTTGTCGTATGAGGAGCTTTATTTGTAATAGGAATTTAAGTCCTATTGCAAATAAGGCATGAGCGCCGGTGAGCGACGGAAAACAGTCTATCCCGACACCGACGACACCTCGAGTGGTTCCGCAGCCATTCACTTCGTGCCCCGACTGTATAATGGCCCGATATGAACCTCGCACCTATCTGTCGCCTAAATCCTGTGTAGCAGTACATACACAAGGGGGGGAAGGGACCACATTTTACGTAGTTGAACAAGATGCAATATCTAGGTCTCAACCTACGCATGCGGCGTACACCCCTATGTTGCGCATTATGTACCACTGCCTGGTCGTCATCGCTGGAATAACCATTGTCTGAACTTGACGACATCTTGGCTTCGAGTGAATTCCATTTTCGACATCACGACTTATATACTTTCTTTTCCCCACCCCCCTCCTAAATTTCTCTCTATTTTTCGCCTCATAACCTTATTTACCAAAGCCCCACATTTCAAGTATTAAAATAAGCCAATCGTAAAAATAAAACGCAAATATGTCCTTTATAAGTTTATTTTCAATATGTAAAATACATAATTTGGAGAATTACATAACTTCAAACTAATGTATTGATTTGTTAGTAACAGAACCATTAAGTATATTGTAGCTAAAAAATGCATCGTGAATAACTAACGCGTACACTTTAATGTCTTTAGGAAATTTACTTTTGCGTGTTTCAAACTCCAATTTCACGTCCACTGTGGACGTCCTCACGGCTTCTGGTTGGTGACTGCAATCGATTACGAATAACGGATTTTTCAGATAGTCGGCAAAACTCATCATAGGATCGCTCAGTTCTCGCTGGTAGTAGCTAGCTTGAAAATTCTCATAATTATAATAGGCTGCGGCATACAGTTTCTTTGAAAAATCTAAATTCCATCTTTCGTACGGAAATACGGCAGAGTTCAGATAGAGCCTAATATCACTTATATCGGCCGTTGTAAATTGTGTGCTATCTTTTGCTCTGTTGTCGGACGAGCTAGTTGGTTGAAAACCGATAATCAAATATCTCGGTTTTTCGAGACTCGTGCTAGTTCTTAAGGCCCAAACGTCTGACGATGTTTCTCTCAAAGAAGGTAGCTCGTAAAGATCCCATTTACGGTAAGCCATTGGAACGTTTGCGTTACTGCCACCTTTATTCATGCGTGATAATATCTTTAACTTCTGTCGATCGTCTGGAATAATGTGACGAATTTTCCATTCAATTTTTTCAATTGAAATGTCTGCATCTACTTCGCCGATATAGCAATTGTTGAAAGTGCGGGCGATAATTAAAATCAACTCTTGCTTGACGTTAAAAATACCCTTTGAATAATCCTCTGCGAAACCCATGAGATATTTTAGAGGAAGCTTGCCGGAGAACATGTTACTTGTGGAATCTAGTATCCCTTGATTTGCTTCGTCTAGACCCCATCCACATGCCATGAGAGCTCTATTTTGTGCGGCACCCAATGACACCATAGTTTTCATCGTTGTGGTAATTCCGGGTTTCCGAACGACGGCAACTTGCTCCCCTCCCATTTCATAACGACATTCGTCGAATAGAAAGGCGATGGCATTATTTGATAGATAACATTTTTTACTAACATCTTTGGGTTTAAATGTTCCTTCGATGTAAATGTAACTATCCGATATATCCAAAATGATATCTTGAAAGTGTACAGGTATACGAATTTCATCGGAATTGCGGAATGTTGGAGAACCGTAAGGTTTATATGTGTGTTCTTGAAAACTAATAATGGAGTTATCAAAAATGGGTTCGGTAAAAACTTCGATTTTGTCACTGCTAGCGGCCATCATTTTCTAATTTTTCTCACTTTCAAACCGATCGATTGTAGAAATTTGCAATCTTTCGCGGAGAGCTGGCGATTGCTGTGCGGATGTGTTTTCGATCGTCCGTCTGACTTGCGAATGAACCTTGACTGTGTTGTCTGCTTACTTTTATGTCGTTTAACTGAATCTTGAATTGTTGACAGCTTATGCAGTTGACGGTTAAAGCAAAAACCCATTATACGATTTTTTTCAACTCTAGTTTAACTATTATTTTCTCACCTCGAAAATCGATCAAATCACCGCTATCGTCCAAGATGCGTAGAGTAATGTTGTCGATAAACTGACGACCATCCGGCATTATCGGCATATAAATATTATTTTGCGGTTCTTTAGAGATTTTGTAACCGGGTTCGACGTCAATATCAAATTCAAATAACGTATGACTTTCCAAAGAATTCAGGTATGCTCCGGAAATTATATTACAATCCACACGTACGATGCGCACTTTCATTATGTCCACGATGGTACTTGATTCGTGTCTTTGTCCACCTTGCAGCAACACAGAGCCAAATCCGAGCACTTTGCCGATACTATTGCTACCTCGGAAATCGATGCTATATTTTGACTTTAGCTCACATTTTAACGTATTATTATTGGCTGTTAATGAAAATAAATCGGCACCAACTTCATTGCATGACTCTTTTAAAGCGGTGTACATGGCTTTTGCTATTTCATTAATTTCGTAAGCTCCTGGTGGAATCCTTAAATGCTTTGGTATAGCTGTTTTCAAATGGCTGAATGAATTATTGCTTTCGTCGATATTAAAAATCGAATTATATGTGTAAAATCCCAGCAGTGCAACTCCATATTTGCTTGTTGTATTTAACTCGATGGGTGGGTAAAAATCCGCACTTAAGACACTTGAATGTCCTGTTAGAGTGAATGTGTAAGACATGACTGACCACGAAACTATTTGTGTAGCTATTTTATTGCTGTTTGCAACAGTTAAATGGATTTAAGCTGAAGCGTTGCTTTATTCCTTTGGACGTTTTTAAACTGTTTTCTGCCTTTATATTCACATCGTTAATTTTGCAATAACAACAAAATATTTTTTTTGGTATCGGTCCATCGCCCTCGTCCGAATCTGAATTATTGCTATTATAATGTTCGAAACAGTATTGATATTTCAATATATCGACGTCACTTTTTAGGTGATTAGGTAACCTATCCCAAACTAGTGCTATTTCATTTGGAGCTAATGCGATCAACACTTCTTTGGGCGTATTTTCTAACTGTTCAGCTGTCATTTTTTGTAATCCTCCGACTTCACGATATGCTTTAAGTGATAGCAACATTTTGGTGTAGTTGTCACGTTCCATTTGGGGTGTCAAAGACATACTTTTTACGATTGTAAAAGAAACTTCAAACACAAATGTCCACACCAGACTGTTCCAAATTCTTGTTGACGGTCGTATGTATAGTAAATTTTCTTCGTCGCTTCGGAACCCATCTGCAGATATCGTACCAATTCCATAGGTGGGGGTAAATCACCGAAACTATCGTAGTATGTTACATCAGAATTGCTTTTTCTATATGCTACCCAATGAGTCCCTACACCCGACATACTATCCAAATTTATAATGGCGGCCTCATAACGTTTGGGACCGCGTACAGGTAATGAATCTCTCATATATACGCCTCGAAAGTGTGGTATTTTCATTTTTAAGGCGTACTTTTCTATATCAATATTGGATAGTGGTCTTTGAGGTAGGGATTCTATTAGTTTTTTGATTTCTTATTTTTGCCGTTGTTTATAAATAATCCCAAACCTGTGCGATATGGTTTCAAGTATAATCCATTTCCTCTTGAACTTAGATGTAAGCCGGTACCTATTTTTTCTGCAGTCGACTTTTTTACTGCTTTTACGGCACGCACGATGCCTGCTGCACCACCTGCTAATGAACCTAAGGCGGATAGTCCTGCAAATATTGGTATTAACGGTAATATCCCCCCAGTCTTCGGAATTGGAATGATTCTAGGCGTGCGAATTTTTCGTTTGCCACCGGCTATTCTTAGGGATTTACGTGCAGCTACTGCAGCTATTTTCGATGCTTTCATGATATTTTTCTCGATAAGTTTTTTCCCACCAGCTTTTAACAATTCTGATCGAACGGGTCGTCTAATAGATGATCCAAAAGCTACTTTGTGTACTCGCTTATGTTTACCGACGCCATTACCTTTAGTGTGGCGGCGGCGGCGCTGGAAGCGACGTTTACCTCTAGTGGATGCTTTTCTCGATTTTGATGATGATACACCCATACCAAAACGTTGTTTCGCTTTCATAATGTTGGTTACCAACCAAGCTGCAGCTTTTTCACTAGCGCTAGAGTCTTTCGATTTTACTCTTTTCCACGCGCTTTGCTCGAGTTCCTGATCTGCTTGGTGGCGAGCACTTAAATTTTCACTATTACGCAAATAGGCTAAATCGTGTTTTTTGCATGCGACATCCAAAGAATTAATTCCTTGATCTCCTCTTGCCACACGTTTTACTATTTTCGTCCCGGGCCCGCAATACTGATAGCCTGGAATGTGTAACTCGAACGGTAGCCTATTAATTACTGAATTAACAATACCGCTTCCAGTCTTACTTGATAAACGAGACCGTCTACTTCGTCTGACGAGCGACATCTGAATGATAGTTTACGTGAAAGTTCAGTATAAAATATAGATTTTGTTAAGATGCGTATCGTCAATCTTAAACAAAAACTTCCCGTCGATAATCTCGATGTAAAGGTCGGCTCTGGACTAGAACAAAAATTATTTAAAAGACATGGTCCTTTGCTACCGTCATCTATTCGTGGATTATTAATAGGACCTTCAAACTGTGGAAAAACAAATGTTATGATTTCGCTGCTTACTCACCCATCGGGACTGCGTTTCGAAAATGTTTATATCTACTCAAAGTCGCTCTATCAACCAAAATATGAATATTTAAAGACAATTTTATCTCCAATCAAAGGTCTTGGCTACTACGCTTTTAGCGACGCAAATAACATTGTGGAACCGTCAGATGCTAAACCTAATTCAATATTTATTTTTGATGACGTTATGTGTGAGAAACAGGACGTTATAAGATCGTATTTTAGCATGGGACGTCACAAAAATGTGGATGCCTTTTACTTGGCGCAAACGTATTCTCGTGTTCCTAAGCAGCTCGTCCGGGATAATGCCAACTTCATTATTATGTTTAAACAAGATGAGATGAATATGAAACATATATTTTCCGATCACGTTTCACCCGACCTGACGTTTACACAATTTCAAGAGATGTGTGCTAAATGTTGGGATAATAAATATGGTTTTTTAGTTATTGACAAGGATAGTGATGTAAATTCGGGCAGATACCGCAAGGGATTCGATAGTTATATATTCCTATAATAATAACTTGGATAATCATTTCATCGTTGAACGGTGCTTTGAAAGCATCATGAATGAAGAAATCGAATTAAAACGAAAGCTACTGGAAACTACAAATGCGGTTAGAAAAAAATTTAAACAAATTAAAGCAGCTAAAGTGCAGAATGAACATGATTTGGAAAAGTTTTATGAACCAGTTTCTAAACCACTAGAATCTATATCTAAAGCCGTAAAGCAGCAGCAGCAGCAGTACGTAACTAAAAAATCAAGTACTACGACTAAACCACAAAGTCGGAGTAGCAGCAGCAGCAGCTCGGTGGGAATGGCGAAAATGTTTGAAGAACATCCAACAGAAGCGGATTTTGAAACATCTACACCGATTCCTACACCGAAACGTGGAAATCGTGGGTCACTGTTCGAAACCCCTTCCCCTTCAACGATAACATCATCTCACACATCACCACACACATCAAGTGGTAGCAGTTCAGCCGCAAAAACTATTCAAGATTATTTAAATGGATTAAAATTGGAGCCATCTCATTATGATACCGTGTATGGTGTACGCTTTGGTAAAAAAGAAAATAAATCAACAAAATATATTGGCAACTTAGTGGTTCGTTTTCTAACAAACGGAAAGATGGTGTTATACAAGAACAAAACAAACATTGCTGAATTCGATGGAACGGCTGATCTTTACGATTTGATTTTTCTAAAAAATCCACCACTCCTAGGTAATGAAGACGAAATTAATCTAGATGTACTTCGAAAATACCAAACCATTTTGAAATTGACCGATGCGGCATACGACGGTTATGACAAGAAACGTGGTTTAAGAGAAACCCGATGGAGAAAATATTTACGAATCATAAAACCGCTAATTACGGGAACTAAACTGGGTGGTGGTGGTGGTGTAGGAAGAAAAAAAGGCGACAACAAAATCCAACTACCAGCAAAAAAGCGCCTATCGTCGAAATCATCTCAATATGTTTATTGGAATAAACCTAAGGAGTTAGTGGATAGATTACGATTATTGTGGGGGTCAAAAGTAGCTGGACATACCGGACATGATAATGAGATTATGTCAATTATGGAAGAGCTTCGAGAAGAAGGAATAATATATTAAGTTTTGCACGTAGTTGCCATCCTCAGTGTCTGATAAGACGTGGAACCTTATAATATGGATCCTAGCCGAGAAAAAATTAAAGTCGTAAATGAATTACATAGGACAGCAAGGAAAAATTTTGTTAGAAGACGTACAGTCATAAAAGGATATCGAGATTTGTGGCAAATTGATTTGGCGGAAATGCAGCAATATGCTACTGACAATGATGGTTACCGTTACATTGTTGTATGTATAAACTGTTACTCCAAATTCGTGTACACCAAAGCAGTTAAGAATAAGACCGGTGTTGAAGTTACGAATGCCATGAAAAGCATCATTGAAGAAGCATCATATGCACCAAACAATTTACAGAGTGATCAAGGAAAGGAATTTTATAATAGCACCTTTCAAGCCCTCATGAAAAAATATAATATAAACCATTATTCCACATATAGCACGAAAAAAGCGGCAATTGTTGAGCGTGTTATAAGAACTTTGAAAAATAAGTTATATAAACAATTCTCGGCTAGAGGTTCTTACAGATGGTTACAAATATTACCAGCTATAACGAAGACCTATAATAACACTAAACACCGCACCATTGGAATGAAGCCTAACAGTGTAAAAGAGGATACCCCTATTAAAGCATATGACTATTTGAAAATTGCTCCGAAGAAAAAAAAATTTCATTTGGGTGACGTTGTTCGCATTAGCAAGTACAAAGGTGTATTTGACAAAGGATATACGCCTTCCTGGTCCACGGAACTGTTTGAAATAGCAAAAGTTAATATTACAAATCCACCCACCTACTTGCTGCAATCATTGGAAGGTCAACCTATTAAAGGATGTTTTTACGAAGCAGAACTGCAAAAGACAGCTAGCCCTGGTGTTTATTTAGTTGAGAAAATTCTTAGAAAACGCAAGAACAATCAAAACGATCAATTGTTTGTAAAATGGTTAGGTTTTCCAAATCAATTTAATTCTTGGATAGACAAATCAGATATTGTATAAATATTATCAAATAGGTTTTACGTTACGTATGTATGCATTATAAATAATAAAAATAAATATTGCTTTTCATAATTATTCGTTTTATTTTCAATTTAACAGTATAATTATGTTTTTAAATAGAACTTTATCTAGGTTGGTTTCCATTTTGGTTTTTTTGGATCCTTTATCTTCGTTGTAGTATACCGTGCAGCATGTGAGTGAATTTGATACATTTTTTCCTTAAGGTACGTAATTTTGGTCTCATCATCTTCAAACATTTTTTGAAAAACCGGTACTAGCACATTACTAAGTATGGTATTTATCTGCGAACCAAGTTGATGAACTTCCGTAAGGACATATTCTTTGGTAGCAGCATCATTATCATTTATCGGTTGGGCAACATTCCTTAATAATTTTCCCTCTATATCAAAATGTCCATCTGAAGTAAGTTTAAATCCGATTCCGGGCAACCCTCGCGATAAGTTGTTACAAACAGGAGTTTTCTGTCGACCAAATTTATCAATTGTGTTGTTAACACGACCCATTTTAAAGTAAAACTAATTCACTCTCTTTATGTTCAGCCTATATATAAATGACATAACTAATAAAAATTCATTTTACAATGAAGCAAGTAAGATTTGACGAAGAAAGAAATATTATCCACCGTATGTCTGTTTGGTGTTTTGCATATAGACAAGCCAGACAAAGTAATTTTCAGCAACTAATACTTGATAGATATCGTTTTCAAAGGAGAATTGGAAAAATGGATGTAATGCTAGCGAGGATTTTAGAACGGAACCACAGAAATAATATATATCAAGAGCGATTTGTTAATTCAAATGTATGGTGAATAATAAACATATTTAGTACAAAAAGATTTTTATTAAGATTTAAATAATACATACACACTATCATTAGAAAAACGCACTTTTTCACATAAATTTAAAATTACATGACTATCATAAGAAACTTTTACACTATATCTAAATTGTCTCTATTTTTCGGAATTACCAGCGCTGCCCTTCTTGGTCGAATTCCATGGTCTCACTATTATTACGTTCTGATGAACCTCCTCCCCCTACTCCTCCTCCTCCTCCTTCTAAGAAAACAGGACTTTGCGGTGATTCGTTAATTATTTCGAGATCTTCAAAATTGCTTGAAGAAGTCCAGCGCTGCCCTTCTTGACTGAATTCCGGCGTATCGTGATTATTATGTTCTGATGAACCTCCCACTGAGACAGCGAGACTTTGCAGAGATTCACTAGAATTTTCACGAGATATTTGTTGCGGTGATTTCATCCCATGTTTCTTATGGTACTCATTTTGACACCATTCACAGAAACCCATTATTCCACTAATAAATTCCCAATTTTCGCAATTGGCACACATCTGACGACCGTTTACAGAGAATGGGCGAACAACTGCAATTTGACGTTCACTTTTTGGTGACTGCATTTTGAGAAAATAAATTACTATGTAGTATTCTGGAAGTACTGAAATGCAGACTGAAACAAGAAAGTTTTGTGCCTCTATTTGTATCTGTTAGGTGACCTTCAAACCCCTCCACTCTCATATCCCATGTAAAATCGAGGTCACCATACACAGAATAGACTTGTTTCTTTATCTACATGCGCGTAATACGTATACGCTGAATAGCTTTTTCTTGATTCAACAATTTTGAATCGATTTCCTTAAGTCTTTTTGTAACAGATTGCAAAAAATCTTCATTCGCCTCTTCAGCAAGCTTTTTATTCATTTCATTAAGTTCTTTTCTAACATATTCCAAAACATCATTATTCACTAATTCACTAAGTTTTTTAATAATTTCACGCCTTTGTTCAAGAACATATTCCTGATTAGCGGCATCCCCAGGATTCTTTGGTGGTGCTACATTAGTTAAAGATTTCCCTTGTATATCATATTGACCATCATCGGTCAATCTAAATCCAACTCCTGGTTGTCCAACAAGAACAATGTGATTTTGGTCATTAAATTTTTGGCGCCCAAATTTATCAATTGTGTTGTTAACACGACCCATTTTTAGCTTAAACTGATGTGATTTTTGTGAAGGTTGCCTATTTATAAAAAATTAAACAATAATTTAGGTACATAATCATTTATTTAACATCTCATGTTATTATATTATACAATGAATTAAAGATTTTCTTCATCTTCTTGAACACACTCCATCTCGTCATCGCTAACAGTAGCCAATGCTTTACTATCAACTTCATTGGTGACTGCTTTATTTCCAAGGTCATCAAGAATAGTGGTATCATCTGCGGGAGCCAAACCATATTTTGTAGCTAATTCATCGGGTAAATGGGGCACTTCGAATAGGTAGCTTCCCAATTCTTCATTTATCATTCCAGCGCAAAATTCGTCCAGATCAATGGTTCCATATAGGTATTTCTCGCAAGTATGTGCTCCAGCCGTGAAATTTACGGCGTCTTTCATATACTTCCTATACTGACTTTCACTAAAACCCACATCGGATTTACCATAATTTGCAAAGTGTACTATTTCTTCAGCCAGCTCTCTTAATTTACATGATAACCAATTAATGTACATATCTCGATTTTCAATGACAGTAGGGCAGTCACACATCTTAAATAGAAAATAATGGATATGTGATTGTGTGTGACTGTGTGTTTTTCGATATATACTTAACAAGAACTATTTTATTACATTTTAAATCAACATTAAAATAGCCTAATCAACAATATATTACAAACAACCAAAATTTAACAACGCTCTAGTATTACCTCCAGAGAATACATGTGAGCTTTGCCCCAAATAAGTTAAGGTGTACTGATCACCGGAGTTATTCATCATTTCAATAGTATCCTCTGTCAGAATTTCAGCTACGCGTGATGGTAAAAATGTTTCAAATGTTGCTTGATGTGTTGGATCAAACAATGTGACGATAATGGCTTTTCCAAAACGTGAAGTCAAAGAATTAATTTTTTTTATCATATAAATTTTGCCCACCGTTAATGTAGAGAATTTTCTACGTTCCAGAAATTGAATATCTTGGTTTATCATATTATTAATTTCGGCTATGGTCTGCTTTGAAATGCTCATGATTTAAAATACAATAAAAACAATTACTGTCAAGTACCTTGAATAAACACTTGTAGAACACACCACAAACACAATACTTTATATGCCAAAGCAACAGTTAACGCATACGATGTATGAGTGACAATGAAAGCTATTTTCGAAATGAGCCATATTTATTAGGAAGTAATCCAAGGTCAAGTATTTATTTATAGTGGGAGGAATACATCCGACGACCTCGAAAAATACAAAACAAATGTAACCTTGAAATAAGCGTCGTCCACCTGGTCATCACCAAACAAAGAAACATCTGCTCGCGTTCAAGGCCAAGCAAATGTAACCTTGAAATAAGCGTCGTACACCTGGTCATCACCAAACAAAGAAACAGCTGCTCGCATTCATTGAAAATATGCACCGCAAATGTAACCTTGAAATAAGCATCGTACACCTGGTCATCACCAAACAAAGAAACATCTGCTCGCGTTCAAGGCCAAGTTCTTGACCTTGACCTTGGAATAACACCTGCGCATATCAAGGCCAAATAACAATAGCACACCTGGGCGTTCAAGGTCGACCCTACTGCGCATGCGGAGACTCGGGGAGCATCAACCTTTACTACTGATATTTAGAATATCTGTCAACGATGCCCAAACTAACATTTTAAAATTTTTATTTATTATGTGATTATCTAAATTTCTTTAAGCAAGGAAACAGTTCACAAATCGCTTTTGGGGCACATCACCCATTAGGGAAAGCTGAATTAATATTTTCGAGAAAAAATCCCAATCCTCTTTCTCTACGAAGTAAACTTTCATACGGCAACGCTGTCCATGACCAAACATTTTTTACATATCAAACTATATCTAACCAAAAAATTTCTCATATATTTCTCTAATCTGGCACCAAATCAAACACTTAAAAAATATGACGTAGCGGCGCGGCGGCGGGCTCCTTTCAAGATGTGCCGCCTTTTTGTTTTTTATCATTTGAATTTCTAAATGAGAAAAGATGACTAAAACGCGACTCTGATATTGTAAAATTGTTTAAATTTCGGCCTAGATTCTTATCGGACAAAGGATGGTACAAGCGGAATTCACTTTTCGGTTTTAAATCAACCAAAACGGGATGGGAGATGCTTTATCTGACACCGTATCTGATGGGTTCGCGAAACGAAATACATCCTAACAGGAAAAAACTCGAAATGGAAGTTTAAAGTTTTGGCCAATTATGAGTCTTTTATTTGCAGAGCAAATTGGAACTGATTTAAATTGACGGAATTGGCATTAGGAGGATTCCGTAAGACCATTTTAATAAACGAAATTTACATCAAAATTCGCATTGAAAGTGGTGGAAGCTTATGACGTAGTAAACCGGATGGTGAAACCTTCCTTTGTATAGACTTAAATTTTGACATTTTGCTATTAGACGCTTAAAAAAGCTTGTACGTGAAAAAATGGCCTATTATTTATTTGCTCTATAGGCCTTGAAGGCCTAGGGCTTGCATTTTACAATACAATACATCCAGTGCTAACACAATACATTTAATCAGTTTTCTTGAAGTACCCACCCTTTGGACTATTTTTCTTCATTCTCGTCTGTTCCTTGTCATCTCCCTCCAATTTCTTATTTCATTCTTTCTAGATCTTCCACATTATTCATCCATCTTTTCCTTGGTCTCCACTTTCTCCTTTTCTCTTTTCTGCAAGGGTTAACTTTGGTAATCTTTTTCTATCTAATCTTTCTACATGCCCCAGCTATCTTAGTCTTTGAGCTCTGGCAAACGCTACGATGTTGGGGCTATCATGTATCTTATACTTCTAGGTTTGATCGCCTTCCTTCCGCAGTTCTCATTTCTCCATAAATAGCACGTAACCCATTCCCATCTTTTCTTCTTCCTCTCTATTCAGTACCCACGTTTCGGGCATACGTGGCGGTAGGTCTTATAACTGTTTTACAAACTTTCTCTTTTGTGTTCTTCGACACGTATTTTAATTTTTAATTAAATTTTCTTCAATGGTTACTCCTAGGTAGACAAAGTTACTTGCTCTCTCAAGCGTCTATACAGAAAGTTCCACAATCGTCCCGATGGCGATGGCGTGCCCATCAAGAATTCAAAAGAGTTAAATAAATCAAATTAAATAAAAATCTATGAGGATGGAGTGCTAACCCGTTTCCAATACACCTTTTAGAGCCGATCTTTTAATTTTTTAAATGATAAATTTTTTTTAAAAGTCCATGCGAGCACAGCTTCGAACCCACAACCTCTCGGTCCATAAGCGGATACTCTACCTCTGGACCACGTTACTGATGCAAGAAAACCGGTAAAAGTGTTACAAGTGCATTTTTTGAGGTTACGTTTGTTTACGCCGGCGTTCGGCTCATTTCGGCTGCCGGAATCATTTGTTTCGGGGGTCACGCCAAACCCTAATGTGCTACGCGGGCGGCCTATTGGTTTCACGTTTCCAACTAAACCACTTTTCTCAAATTCCATAATCACTCTTTGCACTTGTGTTGGTGCATTATTTCGACCGAAAATGACACGCACTCTACGAATTGTTTTCGCATAACTTTCTTCAGATTTATAATAAGTTTTCACAATAGCAAGTCGTTGTTCTACCGTGTAGCGTTCCATGGCTAATAATAATCGCAATATATCTACATCACAAAACCCAAATCAGCTCCAAATCCTCAACCAACCATCTCCTGTTTCCAGGCTATGAACTTCTGTCATCTTTTCATCTTCATGGTGGGGTATGTGCCTACGTTCGCAGCAGTCTTTCTTGCACTAGACTCCCGAACCTGGAATCAGGCCAGCCCGATATTCTCTGGCTAAAACTCGCCCTTAAATCTTCTACTAAATTTATCTGTTGCATCTATCGCTCCCCATCAGACAAATCCTACAATGAGTTCTTTGACTTTCTCTCGGCAAAAATCGACCATCTCATCTCCGAATTTCCCTCCGCTGAAGTTATCGTCCTAGGCGACTTCAACGTCCATAGCAAGGAATGGTTAGGATCCACAAAAACTGACCCAGAAGGCAGAGCAGCAGAAAACTTCGCAATCAGCAACTCGCTCACCAATTTGATCAGAGAACCAACATACTTTCCCCGCGTTTCTACCCATAATGCAAATCCACTAGATCTTTTTCTTACCACCCATCCTGAGCCTTACTTAACATCTGTATGCGCTCCCCTTGGTCGTTCAGATCATGGCCTCATTATTGTCTCTTGTCCCATACATCCCGAGTTTGCTGAAATCATGCCAGAACGCACGATCTGGCACTACAATTCTGCCGACTGGGATGGTCTTCGAAACTTCTTCTCTGCTTTCCCTTGGAACCCTGTTTGTTTTTCCACTCCCGATCCCTCCGAAATTTGCTCTCAAATCACAGACATTATTCAAGCCGGTACTGAAGGTTTCATTCCACATACCCGCAAGAAACCTAAACTCCACCATCAAAAGCCATGGTTCTCCAAGGGCTGTGACAAAGCCAGGCTCAAAAAATCCCAAGCTCACAAAAGGTATCTTCAAAATTCTACACCCGGAAATCGTCAAATTTTCACTGAGGCCAGAAATCAATACAACCAAACTATCTTAGAGTCCAAGAATGCTTTTAACAACCGCATAAAAGATAGAGTGCTTTCTTGTCCCAACGGCGGCAAATCTTTCTGGTCACTTGCCAAAAACATTAGTCAGAACTTCTGTAGAATCACTTTTCCTCCCCTGACCTCTGACAACGAAGTTATCTCCACCTCTAAAGGGAAAGCAGCCCTGATCCCTCCCCCCAATTTCGCTCTTCCAACCGCTAAGTCTGTACCCCACAAAATGCCCGATATAATACTTAAGGTCAAACAAGTTCAAAAAATTCTTCTATCCCTTGACACCAAAAAGTCCTCTGGTCTGGATGGCATACCAGCAATTGTTCTAAAAAAATGCGCTCCAGAACTTGCACCCATCTTAACTTGTCTTTTCCAGATCTCTTATGACAGGGGTGTCTTCCCAGATGGCTGGAAGACTGGTTTGCAGCCTGTCCCGAAGAAGGGTTCCAAGTCCCTTCCATCCAATTATAGACCTATCTCTCTTCTCTCCATTGTCAGCAATGTTATGGAGAAAGTAATCAACTTGCAAATTCTAAAATACCTAGAAAAGCACAAAATCATCCATGACAGACAGTACGGATTTCGTCACCAAAGATCCACAGCTGATCTCCTTCGCTTTGTCACACATAACTGGAACAAGTCTCTTGAATTTCATGGCGAATCTCAGATTGTTGCTCTCGATATTTCCAAGGCCTTTGACCAAGTATGGCATGCCGCACTCCTCAACAAACTACCTTCTTACGGTCTTCCTACCAAACTATGTACCTGGATCGGCAGCTTCCTCTCTAATCGGCGCATAACTGTTGTGGTTGACGGTCACTCATCTAACTTCCATCCTATCAATGCTGGTGTCCCTCAAGGTTCAGTCCTGGCACCAACCCTGTTTCTTCTTCACATTAATGACCTGCTCTCTTCAACTACTAATCCCACCCACAATTATGCTGACGATAGTACTCTTCACTCCAATATTCGTTTTTCCAGACAAGTTTCGAATCAGGAGTTGGATAATGGATGCAGATCTATGTACATATCCCTTTAGTACTTAGGCTTGAAGTCTACGTGGGATGTCCCAGATAAAAAAAAATCACAGCTGTCAAATTCTCAGAAGAAACGGAAATGCCGCGAAATTTAAAATGTGCATTCGTTTTGGGACACCCTTTATAACCACCGTGAAGTTTACACCACTATGCCCGTGAGCTCACGCGTGTTTTAATAATACACCCTCCCTGTCTTTCCATAAACTTAACGGAAGGGAAAAACTACAATTTATACACTTTCGTTGCCGGAAAGCCCCAAAATAACAACTTTCTTACAAAGTCTCAAAAATATTTCCGCGAAAATTAAAAAAGTCTTCTGTCATATCTTTATACTTACCTTCACCTCTTTCCAGTCCATCCATAAAAATAAAACAGTTCTCAAACTTATCTGTAGTAAATAACTTCCGCTTATCCAACTCTTCTTCTTATCTATGTATATGCACGCCCGGAGCGGCACAAAGCCGCTATCTTCACTCGTTACGTTATTGTTGCTTTATGAATTATGAAAACGGCCATTTTTCTATACAGAATTGCGATAAGGAGCATCGTTCACATGACTTTGAGTATTAGTGGCTTTTATCGTTCTTAAGGTACATTTATAAATTTGACGACTTTCTTTTGTTTGCTTGTATATTTGCTTAAAGTCGATCAAAGGATTGATTCGTTACAGTCAGGGTTGGACTAAGGCTTAATGCACATTGCACACCGATACTTTTTGTATAATTCGTTCCAAAGTATACCGTTGCAATAAAATTTACGAGACAAATAAATCTAAACTAACAATTTACCTCAGAGGTGGCAGGGTTGGACTTGCTTCAATTTTACCTAAGAAACTAGTATAATTTTCATAACAACTACAAACATGGCAACAACAAAATTACACTGATCAACAAATTGAAATTTTTGTCGAATCTCCCAAACTGCTTTAACTGATTTTAAAAGAAGCCCTTGTATAACGAAGAAATATCATAAACATCATTTGAAGTTGGTTCGATTTTCTGAGAGATGTATGAAAACAAAATTTGCAATATAAAAATACATTTATTGCGAGTTATATCTAATAATTATGAACTAAAATATTTTTGACTCTGAGAATTTCGCTTATAAATAACGTTTACTGCCTTTCTTCTCAAAGTCCAACAATCCTATGCTAGCATGACGGGATTACACTTGCCCTGGTAACGCCGTTCCACCCATGAAATGTCTTAATGGAACCGTTCTCCATGTTCGTCACTGACATCGCTCATGTGAACTTTTAACGACATCTTGCAACCCGCTAGTCTAAATGCCTCCAACATGTCTTCCTCTAATGTTTTGTAATTGTCCGCCTTTCTGTTTCCCAAGAAATTCTTAAGAACTGCAACCATTGATCTCCACGCCCTTTCTTGGACCATGTTTAATTTAGCCCCAGAATCGACATTCTCCATTACTTCGTTGATTTGAGGACCAACAAATGTGCCTTCTTTTAGTTTAGCCTTACTTAATTTGGGCAACTTTGCTCGGAGATATTGGAAGCCTACTTCTCCGCGATTCATTCAGTTTTTCACAAAGTTTTTCATCAACCCTAACTTAATGTAAAGAGGAGGTATAAGAATTTTTTGTAGATTCACCATAGGAGGTTGCTATATGTTTTGAGTCCCTGGTTGAAAAGATGTTCTTAACAGCTAGTCTTTTTTAACATAATGAGTCACTTTATCGCGACTATCCCATAAACCGAGGAAGCAGCAATTTTCTAGGAAATGTGAACCAACTGGGAGTTACTAATAATGCTAAAATACATTCAGTTTAGGAAGCTCTGTAATACATATACGTATTACTATTATATAGCGAACGACGAAACAATGATGAAGTAAAGACGTAGCCTGTGAACTGCCTCGCCGTACTGAACATCCCTCATAAACAACCACGTGATTTGCCCAGCCAGTGAACTCAATACTACGGACTGGCCTGCTAATCAAAACACGAAATATGACAACATGGCCGCTCACGCCTGTCATTCTGTCATATTCAAAAGTTCAAATTTGAATCTGACAAGCCTTCGATTTCGCCGTGGAATTATTTTGTGAATAATCTAATAATCTTTAATTTAATTTATAAAAAAATATCAGAAAAACCAGTAAGTATAAATTATTATATACTTTAAAGTACAATATTGAAACAGAATTAATAATAGTTTAGATAGAAAATGAGAAGTAGGTAATTAATTATTTAAGAAGATTTTGATTTTAATTATAATGTATTACATAAAAATTAATAATTACAATAAATTACATTTACCTATTTTGAGTTTTAATTCGAGCTTAAATAATGTGTTTTTTTAGATTTCCAAACGAAGTCTTGCTGTATTTACATAATGTTCTTACCCGTTTTGCCCCAAAATCTCAAATTGTTATTAGAAATGATGTCTTCACTCTTCAGTTTACATTCTTGTGAAGACTATCCACCGCTGAAACTACAAGTAATTTTTTCACTTTTGCTGTTTAAAACTGACATTATCGGTACATTAGCTATATCACTATCGTAAATAGGATAATAATTAACTTTTAATCCACTTTACACAAATAAAAACCCATTTTTCATTACTTTTGAATGGTAAAAAGACGAAAAGGAAACCGACAACCTCACATTTTAAGCTGCTGTCAGTACTGACAGTGACAGTTCCGTCAAAAGTGCTGGTACATCACGTGGTACAACGCCAAAACATCTTAACTTCACATTCTAACAAGTGGTAGATTGGATGCTAACAATATAGTAGTAATACCATGGGCGTGCGGTGAAATTTCAAAGTTGTATATCTCTGTTCCTACTTACAGGAACCGCAACAAATGTAGGGGTTTTAATAGTGAGCCCACTGGGTATGTTTTAGTAAAGAAAAAAAAATCATTTTGAAATTTGCGAAAAAAGTTGAATTTTTGCATTGCTGCCACTTGGAAAAAAATGAACACGTTTAGGTATGTTATTTATTCTTTTTCTAAACAAATTTTACATCATTGTGTCGACAATTTTTAAATTTTAAGGGAAAAAAATGTGTTAGTAGAAAGTTATAGTCATTTGAATTTTTTGAAACCTAAAATATAATTTCAAAAAAAATTCAAATGGCTATAACTTTCTACTAACACATTTTTTTCTCTTAAAATTTTTTGTTTAGAAAAAGTAATAAATAACATACCTAAACGTGTTCATTTTTTTCCAAGTGGAAGCAATGCAAAAATTCAACTTTTTTCGCAAATTACAAATTTTTTTTTCTTTACCAAAACATTCCCAGTGGGCTCACTATTAAAACCCCTAAATTTGGTGCGGTTCCTGTAAGTAGGAACAGAGATATACAACTTTGAAATTTCACCGCACGCCCATGAGTAATACATATATGCTATAATACTACTATTGTTATCTCGGAGACAAATGTAGATTGACACTTATTTTTGCTGATATCCTGACGTCATTATTCATTAAGGGCTACTTTTAAAAACAAATTATACCGAAAAGTAAACATTTTTTGTAGCTAAATTATCCTAGTAATTTTTCTCAAAATAATTTTTTTGGGTTTGTAATGACTTCCTTAAACGATATGCGACGATAAACGATAAACGATATGCAATAAAAAAATATGCATATTCCTTTTTTTTAATATTTACAGCATTACTCTAACTAACCAATTCTGTTTCGCTATCAGAGTCTTCGCCATCTACTCTAATTATGACCTTTTGAACGTTATATGTAACAATAAGAATCTTCAATTTAAATTACATGTCTAATGGAATTTTTCCATTCCACGGTATACAAGCAATGTATTGCTGTAATACAAATGCCATTAATTATCACAAGATGCTTACGTCATCCACTGTAGACATCGGATCTTTTATTAAACGCAATATTATTTCAGAAACTTGATAAGTCCTTAAATTTCCATAACTTAATATTTCCAATATCTTCTCCAGTTATCATTATCAAACCGGATGAACATAAAATTGTATTTCGGTGTATTTTTACAGTTTCCAATCTCCATTATCCAGATTCGACAGTTTCCTTTTCCGTCGTTCAGACTCAATTTCCAGCGAATAAGCAAATCGAGGAAAAGCTACTAAAATAAAATATGCAGCAGAACATTAACGGCAAGAAATTGTATCTTAAAATATGGATGGTACACGGTGTAATAAGTTTCAGATTATATTATTTTTTTTATACATACCTACGTACGCCATCAGTAGAGAATATGCGTACAACCCAAATAAATCTGAAATATTTTTTTATATTCTCTACATAAATTAAATGTTTATGGCTGTTGCTGTTATCCATTTATTTTTGTCTTTATTAACAAAAAAAAGATTTTTTTGCTGCAAATTTTCACGCGAATTTTGTGAACATGATCCCATTGGCTGTGTCGTCGAAAGTATTTTTCTGACTCATAATGAGTACCTACATGGCGAATTCCAGTATTGTAGGGTCACCGAGAAATCCATAAAAATGGCATTTAATACGTAACACATTCAATGAAATATCCCTGCACTTAAAGTAAAAGATTCCTAAAATCTTATTCCTGTATATTTCAATCCCAAGTCGGTTCAGGAACCTTTCAATTTTGCAACAAAAACTGGCATTTTTACGAAACTTTGACACATAATATCTTAGTAATTTCGAGTAAATAAATTGCAATTCTTTGTTTTCATGCCAATCTTCGAAAATTCCAAAATTTTAAAATTTTGCATGTCCCCTATGCAAATAAACCTATTTGTTTATAACTTTAACGAAAAAATAAGCGATTTAAATTAGTGGGCGGTATTATTAGATAATTAATGGATAAAATAAACCCAAAAAAAATCACTAAATAAGGAAAATAGTGTGGAATAATGTCTGTTAAAAATAGGATTTGTCGGAAAAAATCAAGAAAATTCGGTTTTTACCCTTTAAATACGCTCCTGGATGACGCATTCGGTATTCGTTTTAAAGTGTGATTATGCCTTTATAAGATAGTGTTGAAAAACATTAGATAGGAAAAAATGCAGAGTGATTCAATGTACCGATGTCGAGGGCAGAAAAAGTCAAAAAATCGAAATTTAATCGGCGATTGCTCCCTTTCTATAAAGAATGAAGAAACTAAAAAAATTGGACATCATGTCATTGTATTTCGACAGGCTCTTTCCAAAGACGTATATGGGACTTTAATTAATTAATTAATTAACTCAAAAAATAGTTAAAAACCGTGAAATAGTTGGGTCAAAAATCTAAATTTCCAGTTTTTCCAAAAAATATCCATTTTCCAGTGATTTTAGGTTTAGGTAATTTCACTTATTTTCGATCGATATTTTCGATCCGATGTTTTTATTCGAATTATTAAGGACAATGACAAGGCAAATGGCATTTTTCGACCTAAAAAAATTCAAAAAAATTACCAGTTTCAATAGAGCTCTGAAGCTCCGGGTCCTATACAACCTCCGAAAATTTACCCGATTTCAACGGAAATCGCGGAAATTTCGAATTTGGCGTTTAATAGCTCTGAAACGAAACATCCTGTATATCTGAATTTTTTACCGAAGCTAGTTGCACTATTCCTCTATCAACCCAAAAAAATTCGATTGATCCCCCTCTGACTGTTTCGGAGAAAAACAAACCTCTTCGACTTTAGGTTAAGCTTTACGTGAACATGTAGATTGACACTTGTTCTTGCTGATCTCCTGACCTCATTATTCACTGAGGACAAATGGCAGCTTTTTAAATTGTAATAAATTATACCGAAAAGTAAATATTTTTTGTAGCTAAATCATCCTAGTAAATTTCTTCAAAATAATTTTTTTCGGTGCAATAAAAAAAATATGTGCATATTCCTTATTGCCGCGGCCTTGCTCGTGTTAATTGCAATAATTATTCAGTGAATACTATTACATGCCATCTACCTATGACAAAGAATGACCGGATTGGTGACAAGCCTTATATAGTTTGTTCCCCTTATTGCAGATTTTTTTTATCTTAGACAGCCCAGAGAAGGAAAATGTAATTTATTGACACGGAATATAAAGGAATGGAGGTTGGAAGGAAACATCTGCAGGCAATTTGTTTCATAATCTGGCAACCCTAGGTATAAACCCTAGGTTTTTGTAGCTGGTCAGCAAAGGGATGCATACGTAACGCTCCTCTTGTTGTTCTGTTAGGAACTGTACTATACTATAGTTCTGTTAGAGGCTAATTCTTCAGAGCAAAATTCGTGGAAGTATCGGTAGAAAAGGGATAAATCCCCAACAGCGCGGCGATGAGCGAGAGAAGGAAGTTTTCTTGGGAGGACTGGGTCATTGATGAGTCCAATGGCTCTATTTTGGTTAGAATCAAGGAACCTTAAGATTATGCAAGTTGGAAGGGTAGAATTATTTTTTTTTAAGTAAATCTAATGTGGCAGTATGTACTGCTTCCGCCAGTTCTGGAAGAGTTTCAGAAATGAAAAATTTATCGTCACTCATTATTTTGCACTTTTTTACTAGATACAAAAAATATAACAGCTATATTTTTGAAAAAAAAAAACAAATTAAATTTATAAAGAATTATCCGCAAATATTACGTAGGAGTAGAATACTGGAATTCTAAGTCCTAATTTCAAAAACACTGCTCTTCCATGGACAGTTTTCCGATACCAAATCTTGACAGTTTACTACAGCGCTACTCTCAAATAGACACACACCTTACGTTCCAATACGTCCTCAAGTCCTGCAAAAGACATAAAACCTTTATTCTCCATTGTTCTCTCCATTTTAGTGGCACTTAAAATAGAATAATAAAAATGAACAACGAATCAATATGACTTAATAAAAATGGAAAGAGAGATTAAAACGATCCTTGGCGGACGCCGATAAGGCTCTTCAGCAAACGCGAGGTGTGTCGAATCTACCTCTGGCAGCCGCTGGAAGTGGCTAAACGCCCGCCTTTTGATTATGTCATTAGCTCAGATGATAGATAGATCACATTTTCATTCTGCCATCCAGTTTTACTGAAATAAGTTGGAAATTTTTGATGCTCGATAAATGCCATTTTATTGACGTGGTTAAATTATACGACTAATGGGTGGGGAAGGGGAGGGACCTTCAGTTTTTTTAAAGCTGCATGGGTCTTTTCTTACTTATAGAAATATCGTCATTTGGCCATCGTTTTCAAAACGTCCTGGAAAAACTATGCAAAACTGAGTCACGATTAGGTTTGTTTTTGGTTAATAAATCACATACGAATTTAATTAGGCTAATATGGTTTCATAAAATAACATTTTAATATACAGGGTGTCCGAAAAGTCATAGTATAGGCAAATAACTTTTCTATTAGTAAAGATAGGAACACCAAATTTTAGGTGTATCTTACTGGTTAATAATTCTACTTTTTTATGTTAATTTAACTTTTTCAACCCCCTTGAGGGGTGACCCTAGGGAGTTGAGGTCAAAAATTTTAAATGCAACCCTATGCTGTATGGTGCCTGATTTTAAAGGTCGTTAAAAAAGAAACATATTACCGCAAAGCCCTTGGTCCGTATCTTAATTAATTTTTAAATGGTAAGCCTTTAGAATTTGAAAATCGTCAACAAAATTAAAAATTTAAATACCTTATTTCTCTTATTACTTTAAAAGTTGTTCAAAATAACCACCATAAACTTCTTGGCAGTAATATAATGTCGATTTTGGAACTCACTTCTCACATTCTAGAGAATAGGAGATGTTACCTCTTGGCAGAGTTCCAAAATCGACTCTATTACTGCCAAGAAGTTCATCGTGGTCATTTTGAACAACTTTTAAAGTAATAAGAGAAATAAAGGTACCTAAATTTTTAATTTTTTTAACAATTTTTAATTTTTATATGCTTGCCATTTAAAAATGAATTAAGATACAAACCTCGGGTTTGCGATGAAATGTTTCTTTTTTAAATACCTTTAAAATGAGGTACCACACGGCATAAGGTTGCATTTAAAATTTTTAACATCAATATTCCCTATAAGGGGGATGAAAAAGTTAAATTACATAAAAAGTAGATTTATTAACAATAAGATACACTTAAAATTTAGTGTCTATTTTTAATAATAGCAACCTTACCTTACCTTCACTGATCTCTTTTTATATTAATATCTTTCATAAAAGCGGTTTCTACATCCGAACACCCTGTATATATCGTTCTTAGTATTATATTTTATAATAGACTCTTCTTAATCAGATCGTGTAAATCGCGGACGACGGAAAAAGCAACAGCACCGCCATCCAACCCCTTCTAACGATATGCCGCCTCCCTCCGGCCTCCCGCTACCCCTCCAGTCCACCCCTATATACGGGTAGCTGCTCGCCCAGCGATAGCGCGAGATACGAGCTGGAAGTAGGAAACGAGACTAAGGCGAGATAAGAAAGTAATATGGCGGCTGGTGCACTTAGATAAGGCCCGACGGTGCACCGGTGCAGTTACGTGTTACTCCGCTGATAAGGAGAGCAGTTTAATAGAAAATAATGAAAATAGAAATAAAGGTAAAAAATATATGTATTGTGTAAGTCGTAGAGCCATATTGTTAAAAGTCAATTTCTCAACTAGAAAAGCACTGCCCCAATGCTTTCCATGATCTTCTGGATAAGAAAAAAACTTTAACATTTCAAATACTTTCTTCTTGCAATACATTTACCTAAACTTAAAATCACTGGAAAATGGATATAGGTACTAGGGAAAAACTGGAAATTTCGATTTTTGACCCAAATATATCACGGTTTTACATTTTTTGTAGGGTCAAAATGGTTCAAATTAAAATCCCATATACGTCATCGGAAGGAGCTTGTCGAAATACGTTTTATCCATATTTTTAGTTTCTTCATTCTTTACAGGAAGGGAGCAATCGCCGATTAAATTTCGATATTTTGACGTTTTTTGCCCTCGACATCGGTACATTTGAATCACTCTGTATTTTTTCCTGTTTAATTTTTCCCAATTTTTCAACACTATCTTATAAAGGGATAATCACACTTTATTATTAAGGAGTAAAACCCGAATTTTCTTGATTTTTTCTGACAAATCTTATTTTTAACCGACATTATTTCACACTATTTTCGTTATTTAGTGATTCTTTTTAGGTTTCTTTTATGCATCTCAGAATACCTCCAACTAATTTAAATCGCTAATTTTTTCGTTAAAGTTATAAATAAATAAGTTTATCTGTATGACATTTTAATTGAATTTGTGATGACCCTACAACACTGAAATTCGCCATGTACTCATTATGAGTCATAAAAACACTTTTGACGACATTCAATGGGATCACATTTTACAAGTTTCGAATTTCGCGCGAAAATTTGCAGTAGAAAATCCTTTTTTTGTTAATTAAGACCAAAATAAATAGATGATAGCAACCGTCATAAACATTTAATTTATGTAGAGAATATAAAAAAATATTTCAGATTTATTGGGATTCCCTATTGTAACAAAACAATGATTATTAAAAAATAATAGTACAATATTAAATAAATAAAATTAACACTAATAATAGTTATTTATTAAGTGGGTTATGTTACATACACATAATTTCTAAGTGACATATATAATTACTCACGTATCTAATACAAAATTTTATCCAACACTGTCATAACAGCGTCAAAAATTACGTTAATTATTTAATTTATCATTAACAGTATCAAGAATGACGTTCATACAGGTGGATTGCTGCTAAATGATAAAAATTTGCAAAGAAAGCTGAGTATGTAACCAAGGGTTTGTGTATTTGACAAAAACACAAACGCGACACGATCGGAATTCAAAATTTTAGAAAAGGCTGACAAAGCAAGATTCAGTATCATTCCCGAAAAACTCAGAAGCAGTTACAATAAAGAATTTCATGAATTAGAAGGGTGGAGAAAAAATTTTACAGTAAAATTTCTTGTCTGATTGGTTGATGTCGCGTTGCAAAGAGGAAAAATAAATCGGATAGAGTATGTGACGCTAGGAAATGTGAATGTTTTTTGTTCTGCATAACAAACCTGTTCAACTTTAGGTCTTGTAGACATGTTGCCACTCCTAAGCATATACTATTACAAATAATAACAATCAGTTTGGTAAATCAATTTATATATAGGTACAAATCGTATGAGAAAATGGTTACTTGCTTTGGCGACTTATGCAATAAAATAATTCATGCATATTCCTTATTGTCTATAATTTCAACTTTACAAAACCTTTATTATTAATGTCTTGATAAATCAGTGGACACCATTAAAAAAACAGGTCTTAGGTATCAATATAAAACCAGAAGCCGTCCTGAAAATTCTCACACGTATCCATTCTCGGCGTATCGATAATCCGAATGTCATTTCCTCTCCCGACAACTTAATCAATTTGTAGAAGAAACGAATATCATCTTTTACCGGAGACAGGCAATTAGTCAGACAGCCAAACCACTGCTCCAATCATAACCGAGATTTCGAGATAAGAAATTGGTCCAACACGACAATCTGTTAGTTTATAGAAGAGTTTTTGTCGCTTCAAGTAGCCACTGAACTATAATTAGTTTGGTCCTTCAAAGACGCTGTTTTATTAGCGCCGAACTTAGTCGTAGACGATAAACTATTTAATAATATCCAAGATATTAGGTTCAGATAGAAAGGGTTCTTACAGACGCTGCACCCATAAGAATATAGTATGTAACAACTTATCATCTAGTATCAATTTGATTAGTTTTGCAAGCCATACACATTAAACTAACAATATAGCACAATGTACGTGCATTTTATAATAAAGAAGCTCTAAAAAGATCGTCAGATAAGAATTTTCAATGAGTATGCTGTCCTGCTGTTGTATATTCCAGCAGGAGAGATAAGATAAGACACCCGGGTTGCAAACTTACTCCTGCTCGGCCGCGACCATACATGAGACTCCGCGCAGTTACATAAAGTATTCTGGCACAGATAAAAATGACTTTTACGTTATCTCTCCGAAGACCGAGCCACTGTTTACTAAGGACTAACTTTTTAAAAATTTTAAAGAAGTTTGAAGTTATCTTATCGCGATGACTAATGGATATTTTATTTTAGTAAAGTTGGAACGCTTTTATTGCAATTTTTAAGAGTTCTATGAAACCTGTCGGTTTAAGATGGCACTACCTTTTTGAACTTTTCTTACCTTTGACCTATTTCTGTAAACGCTTTTATTGAAATTTTATCGTTGATTTTATCATTATAGGTCTAGAAAATAACCTAAAATAAAATGAGTTGTTTACATGTAAGGTTTTTTTTAATCTGAGACTGCCTAAGTAGACTTCAAGCTCAAGTACTAACGTACCATAGGCGTTCAAAGAGAAGGGAAATGTAATCTATTGACACGGGATTTAAAGGATTGGAGGTTGGAAGGGAAAGGGAAAACATCTGCATACAATTTGTTCCATAGTCTGGAGACCCTAGGTATGAATAAGCGAGAGAAGTGGGATGTTCTAGGCTTTTGTATCTGGACAGTAAAGGAAAGATCCGCATCTGATGTACACCTTTTTCACTAAGGACTATATTCTTGCAATGTAGAAATTAAATCTAATATTTGATCTAATAAAATTTCGCAGTTGATTCCGACACAAGCGCTTGCAGTGTGAAAACTACATGCTGGTTTCTTGCAAGAATTCTCGTGGTGTTTTCATATAAGATGTTTTAACATCTTGGGTGTTATTTTCTAATAGGCTTCTCCTTACTCTATTTTGCTCGGGATATGATTTTCATAGAAGAGCAATAATTATCCGAATAAAAATAACTTTTGGTTATAAGCTCTTATTGTACCAATTATATTTAACTTTTTGTTTTTCTTTTTGTTTCAGGTATGTGTAAAATAAGAGATTCAAATATCCACAAGTAATTATTTAGCACATCTCTTTGGTAAGTTTAGATTTTTATCGTCCATAAATTTGTTGGGGTTTGGTATAATAAGAGCTAAAAGTGGACTGTATATACTTTTGGTTGGGGAGATGAGAAAGAGAATGGTTTTTAAAAGTCGCTTAGCAAACGGCGATAGCATGACACAAATACTAATATGGCCTACCTTGACGTCGAAATCACTTTAGCTGTTTCTTCGTGGTGGCCACCTGATTGATCCCATGTGCTGCTCTTCCAGAACCATGGATCGGGAACACTATCACTAGTTTGCGGGTAGTTTTAGAGATAAATTATCTATAAAAATGGGGAAAACACCCGAGAAAGTAATTGGGCCATGCGGCCGAGTTGCGGTCAGTACCACGTATCTGTTAGTACTCTCACGTACTATTTGCGTCCACGCGCTTTAGGGCCAGTAAATGTGTCATGTGAACACTTTACGCGCATATTCGCGAATTTAATATCTAGTACCCAACATTAATTGGGGACTTTACTAAATAGGGAATTAAAATATATATAAAACCCAAACAAAATTTGAATTTAATTGTGTTTTAAAAAAAAATTTAAATTGTTTTTTGAAACCATATTTTGGAAAAAATGTTCGTAAATTCATTTAAATCCTACAGGATTTTATATAACACAACTCTTTAAGCGCTCTTGTTCGCCTACATTACTAATATTAATTCGATAAACTAGATTCGCAAAAAAAAACGTTATTCATTCCTGCTAGCTATTTGTTAAGGTAGCATCCGCGATTGCTGCCGGAGGCCTCGCTAAAAACGTTTATAGCGCTATTGAGCCATGTATGTAAAACATCGGAGACAATTAGGATCGGCACTTGGCAAACGCGCCAACGTGTGTTGTGTTGTCGTTTCAGCTATCCGAACGAACCACCTGTGTAGCAGGATTGCAGCCATTGTGTGCAGGAAACAGTAATATGAGTTTGTTGGTATTGGCAAAGTTTATATTATTCTTTAACCTGTGGTATTGGTTTTGTTGTCCGTACGTAAGGTCTTTGTGAGTATGGTAAAATTTTATTTTATGATGTAGAATAACTCCGCAGTAATCAGTTTTTTTTACCAAATTTAAGGTGTATCTTATTGTTAATAAATCTACTTTTTTATGTAATTTAACTTTTTCAACCCTCTTGAGGGTTGAGGTCAACAATTTTAAATGCAACCCTATGCCGTGGGGTACCTCATTTTAAAGGTTTTTAAAAAAAGAAACATTTTAATGCAAACCCGAGGTACGTACCGTAATTCGTTTTTAAATGGCAAACCTATAAAAATTAAAAATCGTGAAAAAAAGTACCTCTATGTCTCTTATTACTTTACAAGTTCTTCAAAAGGACCACCGTAGACTACTTGGTAGTAATATAGTCGATTTTGGAACTCTGCGAAGAAGTAACACCTGCCATTCTCGAAAATGTGAGAACCCTGTATACAAAAAATAATTTTTCCAAGCAAATATTTTTGTAAAAAATGAGTTTTCCTTGATAAATTAAAACTGTTTGTGGCGTAGACACTGGAGAAACTCCTTCCGAAGACACCCAGTATGTTAGGTAATTTATACAGCTCAGAGCCATTAGCAAGAACTTATCGAACAAGACCATCGCCTGTTTCCCTAATAGGAAACCGGTCAACAAGCTCCAAAACAGGCTGTTTTCGATTTAATAGGCCACTAAGCAGTTTACAAACGCTCCAATTATTAAAAGTCCCGGTAGTCATTATCAACAGAGTAACACGCGAGTCTTTAATTAGTCCAGAATTCGGTAACAGAGATTTTTGTTAAATTAATTATAATTATAAATATATTAAAATTAATACAGTCCTTCTAACATCTATACAATTTTTTTTAAAACATTTATAAAAAGAAAATTGAAAAAGTACATAACAATTTAGAGACTATCTTGATATAAAAAACAAAAAAAAACATTTCTTATTAAAAACCACCGTCAAACATTCTGTTAAATGAGATCCATCACATCAATTATTTTTCTCCATTTTGCCACCCATTGAAATTTTATCTTTTCAATATTTTTTTTTCGATATCTCGAAAAGTAATTAAACAAAATAAAGGTCCCATTCTCAGTTGCCTGTCGGGATGCCGATCTTTTTCAATTAAAAGAAAACCAAATAAAAGCGATGACGTATCGTTTGCTCTTTCGCGTTATCATCTTGTAATTTTTCAATATTGATCGAGATTATGCGTTGAAAACAAGAAATTTGTATTAATGGAGTGGTGTCCTTTTGTTATAGGAGTTCAGATCTGGTGAGCAGTAAGGAAAAAAGAAACAAAACGCCTTGAGACCGAAGCAACTTTCCACGAAAGCGTTTACGCACGTTGGCAAGGAACAATTATTATACAACCAACCATTCGCCAGACCTATCTTCCATACAATCTTGAACAAAAGTTTCGAAATCTGGTAGGCGGCGTTTTGGCAGCAGTCATAATTGGAAAGCTGTCTCCTAGCAACCAATTTCATTTGTTTAATTTTATTGACGGCGTTATCCCAACTGCCACTCAAAGGATCGACAAGATTTAATTATAAAGAATAAAAGTAAAATTTCGTAAAAATAATAATAAAAATGATTGGAATGAAATTTAAAAAATAATAAGTAGTACCAATAAATCAAGTTAACTTACCTATTTCAGAATTATTATTCGTTTCCATGGAAATGCGTTATTCTTACTTAAGTCGGTAAAGAATTTTGACATTTTTGCGATTATTTCTGCTAAGTACCCGGATTTGACCCCCCTTGACTTTTTTTGTGGAGTTTTATAAAGGACAAAGTTATGGCGACTGCACCTACAACTTTAGATGATATGAAAGACCGAATCCGCTTTGCCTGCTTATAAGTTTAACCTGAAATGTTACAGTGGGTACGAAATTCATTTAAAAAAAGAGTAAGAAATTGTTTGAAAGTTGAAGGGGGACATTTCGAACAACTTCTCAAGCACAACAGACGATAAATAAGTTGAAATTAATAAATTAAATGGTAAATGTTCACTATCCTTTTTAAAATTCCAAAGTACCCTCCCCCACCTCTCAAAATAGAGAGAGGGGGTAAACGTCAAAAATATGTTTAACTATGCCCCCCATCTCCCTATTAACTCACCAAAATTTCATGGAAAGATTTTAAAACGTTTTTGAGATATCGCATTGTAACACTTTAAAAAAATTCACCCTGTATACGTAAAAATTTAGCTCTGATGCAATGCACAAAATATCACGCTACAATTGTATAAAAAGTATAGTGTACTACACTACACGTTCGAAAATACCTTTTTCTACTCATGTCAATAAAAACCTGTATTGTATGTTCAATAATAGATTCAGAACAAGGTACATTGTGGTTTACACCTATTCATTGTGCTTCAATCACCATGGTGATTGAACTACAAAGTTCACTTTGTGCACGTGTATTTTTTACAAAGGTGGCGTTGACAGGTGCCGCGTCAAAATTTTATAATTTCATTGACATTTTTTGACATCTTAAAAAGAAAAATATTACTAATCCCATTTTATTAACAGTAACATTCGTAGAAAAGGTATAGTGTAAAACTCGCATGGAATGACCATTTCCTACTCGTATGATTTGCAGCACTCGCCTGCGGCATCGTGCTGCAAACGTCATACTCGTAGGAAATGCATGTCATTCCATGCTCGTTGTACAATATACTATTTTCTACGAGTGTCAATAAAAACCTTTATTGTATGTTCAATAGTAATTTCGGAACATAGTGCATTGTTTTTGACACATTTTCATTGTGCTTCAATCACCATGGTGATTCAACTACAAAATTCCCAATGTGCACGGGTATATTTTTACAAAGGTGGCGTTGACCGGCGCCGCGCCGCGTCAACATAGGCCAAGCAACAGAGCAAAATATTAGCGATATTTTGACATTAATACTATTAGAACACCGCCTGTGCCATCATCTGAAAGACGATCCGTAGATGATTCCTGTTTTATTCCCAACTCTGAAATGTTTTCCATTACTTTGTTATAAACATTTTTAAACAAAAAAACGCGATTTTTTTAGTTTTTTGCTTATAAAATGGAAAGTAATGAAGCAATCTTAATGGTCTAAATGAACAATTTGTAGAGAATAAAAATACGAACAAAATGAGAGGCAGAACGTCCTGATAGGATAAGTAGCAACGGAGAAAATCCGGAAAACCCGGAAAATTAAGAGTTTTGCTTTTTAATTCATAAATGGACCATTTTTAAAAGCAGAGGGTTCAAACTGTGGGAAAAAGTAGTAATTTATAGCTACTTTATGTGTGCAAAACCCCGACGCTGTCCGACGATTAGTTTTGCCACAATCGTCATTTTAATTTTTCAACCCACTATTTTGCAACAGGTCTGGATGCTCTATGGATCGTCCGATTTTAATTATTGAAACGGATTTGAAAAGTACAAGTTTAATTGAACAATATGTATGTTTTAGTTTTTCCATAAAATGCTACGAAACCGGTTGAAAATGCACGTAAAGATGCGTGAAAATGGCCGACCGCGCGAATATTGGCTCCCCTTCGCTCCGCTTCTCTCCCGCTACTCGATCGATTTCGCGCGCTCGGCCATTTTCACGCATCTTTACGTGCATTTTCAACCGGTTTCGTAGCATTTTATGGAAAAACTAAAATATACATATTGTTCAATTAAACTCGTACTTTTCAAATCCGTTTCAATAATTAAAATCGGACGATCCATAGAGCATCCAGACCTGTTGCAAAATAGTGTGTTGAAAAATTAAAATGACGATTGTGGCAAAACTGATCGTCGGACAGCGTCGGGGTTTTGCACACACAAAGTAGTTATAAATTACTACTTTTTCCCAAAGTTTGAACCCTCTGCTTTTAAAAATGGTCCATTTATGAATTAAAAAACAAAACTCTTAATTTTCCGGTTTTTCCGGATTTTCTCCGTTGCTACTTATCCTATCGGGACGTTCGGCCTCTCATTTTGTTCGTATTTTTATTCTCTACAAATCGTCCATTTATACCATTAAGATTGCTTCATTACTTTCCATTTTATAAGCAAAAAACTAAAAAAAATCGCGTCTTTTTGCTTAAAAATATTTATAACAAGTTAATGGAAAAAATTTCAGAGTTGGAAATATAACGGGAATCATCTACGGATTGTCTTTCAGATGATGCCACAGGCGGTTTTCTAATAGTATTAATGTCACGACAAATTTCTCTATTGCTTGGCCTAACACGCCATAGTAATCGCATAGCAACGCAGACAATGCAAATAAAAAGTAAATGACAATTATTATTTTGACATCTTAAAAAGAATAATATTACTAATCCCATTTTATGTAACAGTAACATTCGTGGAAAAAGTATAGTGTAAAACTCGCATGGAATGACCATTTCCTACTCGTATGATTTGCAGCATGTCAATGCATGTCATTCCATGCTCGTTGTACAATATACTATTTTACACTCGCTTTACACCAGGCGCTGCCCGTGTGAAAATAGTCATTTTCAAAACTTGTTGTACAATATACTATTAGGGCACTGTCAAGGTTTTCATTTGACTCTGCCTCATAACAAAAAATTGCAAAAGTTTTTCTTGCGTCACATGACCACAAATTAGTACAAGTCGATAATTCAGCCAACTTTATAGGCCTACAACTACGTGGAATAAAGCATTCCACATCGACCAATCAAGAACTTGATGAACATCTTACTCCATTTGTCAGAACTCATCAACACAAAATAAGCGATCAAGTAGGGAATACGAGTTCAGTCGATGGGGAGAGAGAGGTGAAAAGGAATAGGAATGAAAAACGATCTTCATTAACGAGATATGAAGTATGAATGCATTTTCTGTGGATTTAATCTGGCAAAAAGTGGAGCTTATCAGTGAGTAGGCGACAGAGGTTTGCCACCACGATTAATCGTTTATAAAAGAAACAAAGATAGTTCTTTGTGTTTAATTGAATTCCAGACGAAATTCCGAAAAGAAATGTATTTTACATTATATAATACCCAAAATATAAAAGTAATTATATGAGAGCAGCACGAGAACTTTTTCAGGCAACCAGACATGCACTAAAATGTAGTTTTAACACTGCAAGCGCTTGTGTCGGAATCAATTATGGAATTTTATATCAGGTGGCTCTGCGTACGTGAGGAATGAATGAAGGTTAGTTGGGTAGGCAGGATCATAGACGCAGAGGAAGTACCGAATCAAGTCAGGGAAGGCTGTTATTGGGAGAACCTTATAGAAACGAACACTGAATGACAAAAATTTTTTACAAATATTGCTTCATTTTCGTTAATTTGGGAAATGGGTAGTATAATCTTTAGGCCTTTGGTTGGGTTGGGTTGGGTATAACAAAAATTAAAAAAAAAAGTCTACTCGAGCACAGCCTCGAATCCACGACCTCTTGGTCCACTAACTCTCTTTTAGCAACGTATATTTCCAGCATATGTACACTTTCATCCTTATATCTACTTAATTATATTTACATGTCATGTAATATATTTAAAAGTATTACAGAGTATGGATTTATACATAATATACAAATACCCACTCCGAAAACGCAGCCAGACCATGGCCAGGGCTGGTCTTAGCCCTTGGTAGACAGTAGGGATTTAACGTTAGATGATGCAAACCTTCTCCGAATGAATCTTTAAGGCTATGAGAATTTTAATTTTGCAAAAGCTTGAAAGTAATCTGAAGGATATTTAGTATATTAAAGTTTGAGGTAAGGCTAGACTGGAAAAAGCAATCGAAAAACCCAGCTTGATTTAAAGACTAGATGATGAACACTATAATTTCGTAATATAAATATGTACAAAGCTATATACAAGGATATACTATGTACAATAATGTTCTCATTCATTTCATTACTCATTCATGCTCTTTCACCCTTCATTCATGCCTATTTACAACCCATTCACACTATTTAAATGTTCAGTTAATACTAAAATTTATTTGCCCTGTTTGGCAATACATATATACAAAAGTAGACGTCCAATGGAAAGCCAACAAGCCACTAGGGGCGTGCATTGTTGTAGAACTTTTCCATTGTTAGAGTAAAATTTAGAATTTACTATTAATGAAAATATATTTCAAATCGGAATGGTAAAAGGCGGAATGCCCAAATCGGAATGGTAAAAGGAGGAGTGCCTCAAATCGGAATGGTAAAAGGAGGAGTGCCAAGGTCCACTACCTGAGACTACCTCTGGACCACGTTGCTAATGTGAGGAAATCCGTGCCGATGCCGTTATATTTGATGACTAACATAAAAAAACTTAATAATACAACTATTAAATGTATTTTGTCACAGATGATTTTTTATTTTGCTTGAAATTAAGTTAACTTTTTAAAAATGATGAACAGTTTTAACCATAAGTTATAATTAATTATTGAGATATATCACAATATTGTGATTCCATAATTTTTTTGTTCGAATTTTTCAACCATCTTTCTATATCTTTTGAACAGATGTAGATAGAGAGGCAGTTTATTTTAATTTGTAGATAATTGTAGATAAAATGAATCCATAAACTATCGTATCTGAATGTAAGAGATAGGTACCAAAATCTGTCGAAAAACTCATATATTCATCTTTTTTCAGGATTATCAAAGCTATTTAAAAATATTAACAGCCAGATTCTCCAACGCTAGTCCGGTCTAATTTGACAACCAAAAGTTTTAGACTGACAAGTGTAAGAATAAGACAACTTAGCATTATACTATGAATTTGTTTCTGAGGTTTTTCGCAAATTTATAAAGAAAAGGGCAATTATAGTACATACTTTTGACAATACTAGAACTAAATTCATTCTAACAACCCGTTCCAAGATGAAAATCATTTGGAAACCAAGCAAAACGCTGAAATATCAGCATAATTCGTAAGTTTTTATTGACGACTTATAAACAATGACAGGACAAATACCTATCAAAACATAACTGATCAACTAGATCTTAATTTAAACCAGTACTAAATCTTAAACCTTCTTAGTGAATCTGAACGTAAATATTTGAACTAAGAAGATCTCGTCTTGAGGACTTGAAAAAAGATTATTATTGATTAAATTTTGATAATATTCTTTTTCATAAAATAAAGCCGTGCAGAATTCAAAATTTTAAATTTATGTATCTGAAATTCTTCTTATATTATAATGAATAGATAAATGATTCCCAGATTACTCGTTACGCATTATAACGGTTCTAAAAAAATCTCTGCTACAAATTTAAATATTTTTCAAATAAAAACCTAATTGGTGACTATTATAATAAGCAATTAAACAACGCCAATTTTTTTCCTAATTTGCCACTCGTTTCAGATATGAGAATTTTAAAATTACAGCGTATTATTCATCGCTGTAACTTATGGACTAATTACACCTTAACTGGAAAGCGAATTCTTTTTAATCATTGTTACCGCGCGAATTTTCCGTGTCACGGCTCGATTTTCCCCATCGTCATACACGGTGATATGCAAATTTTTCCAATCGTGACACACGACAAGTCGTATTACTATTATACTTTTTTAATGTCAATTGCAATTTAATTTTCTAATCGAAAAAATGTCCAGTACTTCTTCAGTATGAAAGCTGCACAGAAAAAAATGCTGTGCTATTTTCAATACTAGTATTATTCTTGATCAGTGTCACTTTAGTTTTATTAAAGTTAATATTGTCTCAAAATACTAGTGGAAACCGATAAACGACTATTATTCCTTAAAGTGTAGAATTGTTAGAGGTACAAAATTTAAATATTTGACGAGAATTCTTAAATATAATTGGGTATTAGAGATAAGGTATCTACCAGAGAAATAATATAAAATATTAATTCAATGGGTTCTATTGTTGACTGAAATATTACTTCTATTGCTCGCTGACACGCTTTCGATGGGTTAAAATTGCGCTGTTGCTAAAACCTGTTTATTTATTGCGTTATCATTTTCTGTATTGGTTTGTACAATTGAGTATACCTGCAAACATGATAGATGATTTGCAGGATTGAGGACTGGAGCAACTCATTCCAGTGATTTATGGTAAGTAAAATAATAAGCTTTGCAAATAAGTGCGTTTTTTATTTGTAAATCTCTCATGGCTAGTCTATGACCATTTGATATGTATTGTTACAAAACTTAAAATTAAATAAGTTCGCAAGTTAATTGTTGTATTTGTATTTTTTAGACATGTTTCCACCAAACCTAGCTGTAAATTTAGGGGATTATAATGCAGTGGTATCAGATTTATTCCATTATGCATTCGGTACCTATACTAATACAAGCCAAAAATAGACAGTTGTGGAAAGAAGCAAATCCTATATTTTGAGTGAAATAAATATACTCCTAGTCCTACAAAGTTCACCGAAGTCAATCAAAACCGGTGTTAATACAATGTCGTTCTTTTACATGTAAATGTTTACAGAATATCTAAACAATGTCGTTCAGATTCACTAAGAAGGTTTAAGATTTAGTACTGATTTAAATTATGGTCTTATAGTTGATCAGTTATGTTTTGACAGGTTTTTCTCCTGTCATTGTTAATAAGTTGTCATTAAAAACTTATGAATTATTCTGATGTTTCAGCGACTTGCTTGGTTTCTAAATGATTTTCATGTTGGAGCGAGTTGCTGTATTGAATTTAGTTCTATTATTGTCGAAAGTACGCTCTAAAATTGCCCTCTCCTTTATAAATTTGCGAAAAAACTCAGAAATAAATTCATAGTTAAAATCTAGTTGTCTTATTCTTACACGTTGTCGAATCTGGCTGTGTATATTTAATAATACTAAATAAAAATTGTTTTAAAATAATAAAACGTGTTTCATTTATTTTAAATATTAGTATAATTAATGTAATAGAAATTATTCATTATATTACATAAAAGTGCATTTTTCTTCAAAAGACATATGATTGAATTGCCACACCAAAACCAGTTTACACCCGTCGAAACTCGACGGAAATATATATATATATATATATATATATATATATATATATATATATATATATATATATATATATATATATATATATATATATATATATATATATATATATATATATGTATATATATATATATATATATATATATATATATATATATATATATATATAATATATGTATATATATATATATATATATATATATATATATATATATATATATATATATAAAGTTTCGCTTTTTATTTTTATCAGTTTTAAGTTCCTAATTTTGTGTCTAAATATCTAAATAAGGCATGAAGTACCAAAAAAGTTCAATTAATTTTGACGTAATATATAGTTCTTGACACTATGGCGAATAACCTGTAATGTTGTTTTCAAAGAGATCCTGCAACTTACATAATTATATTCTTTACAATCTCTGTATGATTCAAACCATTAATCTGATATAACAATAACAGATATTGTAAAGAATATTATGTAAGTTGCAGGATCTCTTTGAAAACAACGTTACAAGTCATTCGTCATAGTGTCAAGAACTATATATTACGTTAAAATTAATTGAAGTTTTTGGTACTTCATGCCTTATTTAGACACAAAATTCTGAACTTAAAACTGATAAAAAGAAAAAGCGAAACTTTTGTTTAATTTAATAATTAAAGAAGCAAAATTAACTTTAAAAAATTTTAATTTGACCTAATTTAAATGCTTCGCACTTATTTTTTTTCTAATTACTTGACCCTTAGCGATTCAACTTTTTGCGGTCTGACCATTCCGAGATAAGGTGAGAAAGATGAATGTGCAAGGGAATGATTAAAAGAGCCCGGCGGGCGGCGACGCTGGCTACCGCCTGATAACAACCCATGGCGTCGCTCGGCTCAATCATTGTCTTTATTCCAACCCGCTTCTCTTTTCTTGCTAATCACCCAGTGGGCAATTGCCCACATACAGTGTAAAGTAGAATTTGGTTTTATTCTATTTCCGATCACTGTGTACCGGGTCAGTCAACGATGCGCGGAATAATTTTATACCTTGAAGATTTGTCGATAATAAGCTTTTGTTTAAGGTACGGTTGGATATATTGGATACATTTAAAAAGTATTTTGAATTATACAGGGTGCGTTCAAAAAGTAGGGAGTCAAAGTTAGATTTTCTAAAATGGAACACCCTATATTTGAATGAATTTTTGAATTCTACGTGTAATTTCATAACTTTTTCAATCTGGTTTAATATACGAGAAAGTCATAGGTTTCAAGGTAATTCGACTTGTAATGAAAATTTAGCATTTGCAAGCATCTCTGTTGTAAAAATACTACTTAAATTTTGACTCCAAACCATTCATAATTTGTATCCTGAGTAAATTAAGTCAAAAAAAGCATATCCACTATGAAATATTTGACATCTCATTTACAGGGTGTTTTATTTCTAGGTCCAATGTCAGAAAACTTCTAATTAAAAATGTCACTTTCATCAAATCGAACACCCTATATATTTTTCTGCAATCTTATAGATTATCCAAAACTCTGCACATTTTGTAAAGAATGTCCTATCCCTAGAAATCATTTACTACATTCTCTACATGAATAATAATTAGGTACCAGAACCAAATGGATTTCTAGTTAAATATTGGTGCAATTATATCCAGTTTATCTCAAACAAAAATTATTTACGATAGAAACACTAGTTATTGCGTAATAGAAATATAGCTAAGGGTTTACAGAGATACAATTTACATTACCCACAATGTGCCATTTTAGATTCTCATCCTCAACACTTCTTGTGAATTAACGACTCTCTAACAGATCAGTACTATCACATACACAAATGAAAGTATTTTACAAAATAATACAAAACTAAACAGTATATTTGGTACCTCTTTACTTAAGATTTTGAATAATTTAAAATAAAAATTCTGTTGTTATATAGGCAATTAATTTTGACACAAGAAAAAAGGGTATTTTTTCGCGAAATCCCGTTGACCAACCGTGAACGGCCGGGAACTAAAAGTCACGTGATATCTGCATTGATATATTAAGTGACACACACGTGACACGCTGTTCAAGGTAGATCGACGGAATCTCGCGAAAATACACTTAAAGGAAAACACAACCTAATGCGCATGCCCGCAGTTTTAAATCGATAGACTTGTTGGATGCTGCAGCTGCGTTACCAGCTTGTTGTCAAAGTCGTAATTAGTAGGTTTTAATGTTTGATAGGCACAGTTGCAATTATTAATATTATTATTATTAGTAATTACCTAAATATCTTAAAATAAAATTAGGTAAGCATGTATCAATGTATCGCGAATATTGTTTTAATAATAAATTGGTCAGATATAAATTAGTGAGCCACGCGCGCACCGAAAGCGATATTATCGGTGGGTCATCGACAAATTGTGTTTCTTTTTAACTTCCTCAAGCGCGTATGTTTGTTTCTCTCTTACCTTTAATGCATTTTATGTAGTACATATACACCTATGAAGCCAATTTAAAATACGGCGAGCCGGAGCAAGCTTGGCTTAATCACCGTTGTATACGGTGACTTGATTCTTTCTTGGGGAGTTTTTGCATGAAACTTGCATTTTTTGAAAGAAACGATTATTTTTCGGTTTTAAAAAATAAAAAAGTGAATTATTAGGTAGATCATTGAAAATTTTAGGTGGGTCATTGACCAAATGACCTTATGAACGGGCGGCGCCTGCATGTTAGCCAAACTTCCATGCTTATTATTATTGTTCAACAGTATCGTTGCCAATTATAAAAACAATATATTTAATTTAAAAAACTGCCGCGGCCGTTAAACATTAGGAAACAGGTAGGTATTTTACTAGCTGTTTACCATTTCCAGCCTCCCGTGCTGTGTTGCCAGATCATCTACTTCATGGCTCCCTTGTTAGAGAAGGCTGTGGGGTTTTAGCTAAATTACCAAAAACCAACACGTTTAGTCCTTTCAAATAATAAAAACAATAAGAAAATGAGTTCTTCGGCACATTATCCAAAGTGGATGCTTCCTCTAATTCATAAAAAGAGGCGATATCGGTGCTCCGTAGTCCTCGTCGCCGTCGTCGTCGTGCAGGCCTCATAATTATAAATCAATGTCTTATGCTAATGTAGCGTGATCGATAGATGTTATCACACAGCGACGCCGCTCGATTAGAGGAAGTTATAAATCGTTTCGAATCTAAAATTGATCTGCGAGTTCTATCCGCATTAAATCGGCACCACACCTCCGTCATCTCACACTCGCCTCCTCCACGCCAACCCCTTCTTTTGCGGGCGAGACTGCTGCGAACGGAACGAAAATCATTTTTCGGGACTGGGATATTCGATAAAATTCGACGATTTTAAATTTAGATAAACTTATCGCCGCCAAGTAAATATTCAATTTAATATTAGGTATAGTGTTGGCGTATAATTAAATGGGGATGTTGGAGAGGGAATTATTTTTAGCACATTAAAGTGGGGAAAGAAGTAAATATTGAAACTGTACAGTATAGGTAAATATAAAGGAAACAATTTATTGCTTTTTGTTAAGACCAATGAAGGACATCTAGTTTTTACTTCTTTTAGGATTGTAATATATGAAGTTAAATACACAGAAAATGTCAATTGATATCGTTATTTTTTCGTATTTCCTAACATCGACCACTAAGTAATCCATATTATTAATATCAAGAACAGTCACACCTTGAATTTATTTATAGATGTAGTTTTCTGACACATTCAAAGGCGCCTTGACGAAGTTTGCGAACTTTTTAATAACACACATCCAGAGCGACAAGCAGTTACAAAATCTACGCTCAGCAAATTGTTAAAAAATTCCATGAACATGATTTGCCTAGGACAGGTAGGCCAAAACTAGGTGATAATGTTAAATTAGATGCTTTACTCAGTTATGAATAAAATCCACATTGACCAACCCCTCAAGTGGCATTACATTCAAACGACTGTCAATCCTCGGTGAAAAATATTCTACACGAAGAAAAAATCATCCATACAAAATAAGATTAATAGATGAATTGAACAAAGACGCCTACCCCTTGTTAAAATTTGAAGCAAAGATGTTTGGTGTTGTACCATCGTGATGTACCAGAACTTTTGACGGAACTGTCACTGTCAGTTCTGACAGCAGTTTAAAATGTGAGCTTGTCGGTTTCCTTTTCGTCTTTTTACCTTTCAAAAGTAAAAAAAAATATGTTTTTATTTGTGTAAAGTGGATTAAAAGTTAATTATTATCCTATTTACGATAATGACAGTTTTAAACAGCAAGAAGTGGATAGTCTTCACAAGAATGTAAACTGAAGACATCATTTTTAATAACAATTTAAGATTTTGGGGCAAAACGGGTATGTACATTTTATACATAAAGCGAGGGATCGTTTGGAAATCTAAAAAAACACATTATTTAAGCTCGAATTAAGACTCAAAATAGGTAATTTAATTTATTGTAATTATTAATTTTTATACAATGCATTATAATTAAAATCAAAATCTTCTTAAATAATAATTAATTCCTACCTATGCAAAATCACTTTGTCTTTCTCAACTGACCGTCGACATGTAAAACAAGATCTCATTTTCTATCTAAAATATTATTAACTCTATTTCAATATTGTACTTTAAAGTATATTAATAAGTTATACTTACTGTTTTTTTTTTATATTTTATCACAAATTAAATTAAAGATTATTAGATTATTGACAAAATAACGCTACTGCGAAATCGAAGGCTTGTCAGATTCAAATTTGAACTTTTGAATATGACCGGCGCGAGCGGCCATGTCATATTTGAGTCAGGATTGAGTTCACTGGCTGGACAAATCACGTGGTTGTTTATAAGGAATGTTCAGTACTGCATGTGACTGGTTAGCAATTGTTTCCAAAGGCTACGTCTTTGCTTCGTCATTTTTTCGGCGTTCGCTATATAGTAGTAATACTTATATGAAACAATGTATCACATAACCTGAGTTTCCATTTAAAAATATTGGCGATGACGTCATAGCTTTGACAGAAGTCAAAATTTAAAAAAATTAAAATCAAATTGTGTAAAATTAAAAATTACAATCGACGTGTTTTTGCTTCTTTCCAAAATAAATACATAGTTAAAAAGAATTTAATTCATGAGAGAACACAAAAAAATCAGATTTATTAATTACATTACGTTCTAAAAAGGGTCCGCTCTTAATTGGTGCTAATATAGGGAAATCCCCATTTGAACACTCCGGAAATGCAGAATTGTCCGATATTTAGAGGTGTCCGTACACAGATAAATTTTTTATAGGCCAAGCACAGCGCAAAATATTATCGATTTTTTGACATTACTCCTATTAGAAAACCGCCTGTGCCATCATCTGAAAGACGATCCGTAGATGATTCCTGTTATATTTCCAACTCTCAAATTTTTTCCATTAATTTGTTATATAAACATTTTTAAGCAAAAAAAACGCGATTTTTTTAGTTTTTTGCATATCAAATGGAAAGTAATGAAGTAATCTTAATAGTGTGACGATTTATAGAGAATAAAAATACGAACAAAATGAGAGGTCGAACGTCCCGATCGGATAAGTAGCAACGGAGAAAATCCGGAAAAACCGGAAGTTTTTTTATAAAATTCATAAATCAGCCATTTTTAAACGTAGAGGGCTCAAACTATGGGAAACAGTAGTAATGTATGGCTACTTTACGTGTGCAAAACCCCGACGCTGTCCGACTATTAGTTTTGCCATTATCGTCATTTTAATTTTTCAATACACTATTTTGCAACAGGTTTGGATGCTCTATGGATCGTCCGATTTTAATTATTGGAACGGATTTGAAAAGTACAAGTTTAGTTGAACAAAATGTATATTTTAATTTCTCCATAAAATGCTACGAAACTGATTGAAAATGCACGGAAAGATGCGTGAAAATGGCCGAGCGCGCGAAAGCGGTCGAGTAGCTCGAGGGAAGCGGAGCGAAGGGGAGCCAATATTGCCGCGCTCGGCCATTTTCACGCATCTTTACGTGCATTTTCAACCGGTTTCGTAGCATTTTATGGAAAAAGTAAAATATACATTTTGTTCAATTAAACTTGTACTTTTCAAATACGTTTCCATAATTAAAATCGGACCATCCATAGAGCATCCAGACCTGTTGCAAAATAGTGTACTGAAAAATTAAAATGACGATTGTGGCAAAACTAATCATCGGACAGCGTCGGGGTTTTGCGGACATAAAGTAGCTATAAATTACTACTTTTTCCCAAAGTTTGAGCCCTCTACGTTTAAAAATTGCCCATTTATGAATTTTTTAAAGAAACTCTTAATTTTCCGGATTTTCTCCGTTGCTACTTATCTTATCGGGACATTCGACGTCTCATTTTGTTCGTATTTCTATTCTCTACAAATCCTCCGTTTACACCATTAAGATTGCTTCATTACTTTTCATTTTATAAGCAAAAAACTAAAAAATCGCGTTTTTTTGCTTAAAAATGTTTATAACAAATTAAAGGAAAAAATTTCAGAGTTGGAAATATAACAGGGATCATCTGCGGATCGTCTTTCAGATGATGGCACATGCGGTTTTCTGATAGGATTAATGTCAAAAAATCGCTAATATTTTGCTCTGTTGCTTGGCCTAATAGGGAAATCCCCATTTGAACACTCCGGAAATGCAAAATTGCCCGTTATTTAGAGGTGTCCGTACACAGATAAATGTTTTACTGTAATAGCAATTATATCATTGGTAATAGCGAATCTGGCCGTTAGTGTTTTAATTTTGAACAAAACGAAAACCGTTCCTAGTACTGCATCTAATAAAATCGTAATCTAAGAAAGCTGTTCTATCTCATCGGCGCTAATGCACTGGTGCGGAGTGGCCGAGTGCGTGTATCTGTTGGTCTGTTATCTCGAGGGCCGCCGATCTAACAGCCCCGGCGCCGGCCTCCGATACTAATCTCATCAATTAATGCACTAATAAATTACTAACCGGGTCGAGTACTGAATTGGATGAATAAGTAGCCGAGATTTTTATATGGCTTCGTGGTTGTTCATGTCAAGTTTGTACAGGGTCAGTCTTTATTCAGTCTGTTTAATAAACAGAAATTTGTCCGAAGATTCTTTAATTGAAGAGTACAGGAATAAAACAAGGGATGTCCATTTTTTCCATAAGATAGACTGTATGCGTGTAACCAAATAATTCTGGAATTTGTTTTTATAATTTTGACTTATTAAGTGACACTTTTCAAAACCAATGACAGTTTTAAAACATCTTACTTTTCGTAACTAGTTACGAACAGTAAAATATTTCCTAACTGGTGAGAAAATATTAATTTCATCACTAGTTATGAAAAAATGAAACACAAAAATATAATTATTTTAGACCAAGTAATCTGTGCCACCGTGTTGCGTTTTGACTTTTGACCTTTTTTAAAGGCAGAAAGTGTAAGCTAGTAGGAATAATGCTCCTCTTTAATAACGTAATTGGTAAGTCATAATTCTTTGTATTAACGGTACAACATAGCCTGTTTCGTTCTGCTTACAATTTCAACCTAATTTCACGAGTGTATGGTCCATATTTTCCCACATTAAGTAAAGAAATTCCTACTAAATTAAAAGACACATTTTTAGTAAAACAAGTCTTTGGAATTAAAAATGCTTTGGATTATTTTCGGTTTTCACTAAAACTGCTAAAAAAATCAAGGTAATATTTAAGTTTGGAAACGCCGCGCCGCGGCTGGTAGCCTCGGATATGGGGTGGTTTAGGGTATTTTTTAAAACAAAAAAAAATGTGCGATTTGTGGGGCAAAAGTATTGGGTATGTGTCAGGCGCGGCCTTTGATTTTTTTACAGGTGGGTCAAAATTTTGTGGGCAACTAACCAACTAGTGATATCAACGCAACAAGCAAAATTCACTTTTTTAATTCAGGAAGATTTTTTTAATAATGTGCCTGGTTTTGCCAAGAAATTATTTACCTACAAATAAACACCGCAAAAATCATAAAATAGGTACTGTTGTATATTGAACATTGCTACTCTAGATGATTATGACTTTTAGTATTACTTTTCTATGTGTTTTAGTATTTAAGATTGTTAGCGGCTTCCCGTTTTGAACGCTGCCGAAACTCCGTTTTCTTTAATAAATACAATACTGGCGCCGCCAGTCTGGCGGCTAGACATTAGACATAGTAATATGATCTTTGTCCACGCGCGTGCAGGCTGCCAGCTGTAGTAGATATGAGATTACCATTAATTTTAAAAATATTTAATCGAGGAACAAGTGCTAAAATTGTTGCCAATACACCTTTTAGAACCGATCTAATTTTTTAAATAGCAGAAATTAAAAAAACGTCTACCCGAGGACAGCCTCGAACCCACGACCGCTTGGTCCACTCGCTGAGATTCTACCTCTGGACCACGCTGCTAATGTGAGAGAACCCGTGCGGATGCCGTTATATTTGATGACTAACATTGGCGTGACTCGGAGATCGTATTTATATGTTTAGCCTCTAATTAATAATAAGTACATTAATACAATGCAAATACAATGCGCATATTATATATAATCATATTAATAATCATAATAATAATAATAATAATATAATCATATTAATCATATTAATTAATAATTAGTTTTTCTTTGTCCAACCCAAATGTTTTGAAAGAGTATATTTCACGGGGCTGTTCAAGTGTATTTCCATAGTGGGAGTGGCGTGATATTATTGGTGGGCCGTCGACAAATTTTGTCTCTTTTTAACTTCCTAAAGCGCGTATGTCTGTTTCTCTCTTAGTTTTAGTGAATTTATATCGTCCATATAAACCCATGAGGCCAATTTAAAATACGACGCAGCCCGGAGCATGCTTGGATATCTTTTGACGATGGCTTAGCTTGATTCTTTTTTGGGGAGTTTTCGCTTGGAACTTGCACTTTTTTGAAAGAAAAGTTTGGCTTTAAAAAATAAATTATTAGGTGGATCATTGAAAATAAATTTAGGTGGGTCATTGACCAAATGACCTTATGGGCGCCTGGTATGTGTGTAGACTACTCCAGGAATCACCCATTCCAATATATTAGACCATTTCCATAACACCCTGTATAATACGCTTAGAGCAATTAAAAACTGCATAGGATGTTTTTACAGTTTCTTATAGATTTCAACTTGATAAAAACGAAAAAAATACCAAAAAAATTCCATCACGTAAGATTTTTTTGCTACATTAAATTTAATTTTTTTTATGTAGTATAAATTACTAAGTAACGTACAATTGGTTCCGCCAGAAAAAGTGTTATTACCACCTCTTCATAGTAAATTGGGGCTTGTAAAGCAGTTTGGCAAGTCACTGCCAAGAGATGGGAATTGTTTCAGATATCTGTGTTCCAAGTTCCCGAAACTGTCTGAAGCCAAGTTACAAGAGGGAGTTTTCACTGGCCCCGACATAAGAAAACTTCTAACTGATCCCCTCTTTTTGGAAACAATGGAAGACAAGGAAAAAGAAGCGTGGGTCTCTTTCAAGAATGTAGTGCACAAATTTTTGGGGAATACTAAGGGCCCTGACTACAAAACTATTGTACAACGCATGCTTGCAGCGTATGAAGCTCAAGGATGCAAGATGAGCTTAAAAGTTCATTTCTTACACTCCCATATTGACTGTTTTCCTGAAAACTTGAGAGCTTACAGCGAAGAACAGGGTGAAAGATTGCACCAAGATGTCCGAGATTTTGAGAGACGTTTCCAAGGAAAATGGGATGTCAATATGTTAGCTGACTACTGTTGGATGCTCAATCGAGAAACCAAAGAAGGAAATCGGAAACGAGTTCGGAGAAGCATCAAAGAAAAAAAGAAAAGGTTTCACAAGAAAAAGGAGTAGACCTAAAATTGTGTATACATTTTAGAAACAATTTTTGATTAGTTGTAAGAAAATACATATATTTAGTTCATTGTACAAAATAAGTGTTTTTTAGTAAATTTAATTTTATTTTGCAAAAAACCTATACGTGATGGGATGTTGTGGCAGGCATTTTTAGAATCTGTGGCATTTAAAACATATAATTCAGCAACAATAACTCATGCAGCTGAAAAAAAAAATTTTTTTGCAGACCTTATCAATCATTCTTGCGCGCTATATAATCAAGAATTTAATTTCTTATTATTGATATTAGATATTTTACTTTTAAAAAGCCATATGGGTCAATGCATTTATTAGATAACGACCATTTAGAAACATTACAAAAGTGTTAAGATAATGGTACTAAACATTCATTTGCAATAAATTCTCGCCAATTAATGTAATCTCAATTTGCATAAACCACTTGGTTCGGTTGGGTTAAGTACGGCTTTATCACCTTCAAATCCATAAAAATTATAAAAAGCATGTGAGATAAGTAAATTTATGGCCGATTCCATTAGAATCGACGATATATCTTGATAAGAATGGTAAATCGAGGTGCTGTATTTTGCTGGTTTTTACCGCTGGAAAGGATTGGTTGTTATTTGGACCTTGTAGGAATACAGTTGCATACACTATTTTTTCTACGACTATTTTATTAATAAATGTTAAACTTAATATTTTATTTAATTTAGCAATGGTTAAACAAATTAAATTCTTCACTATCACTGATACCATAATCTCATAATATAATTTCTAATTTAAATATTCTTAAAAGTTTTAATGAAGTCAGATCATTTTTATACCAGTGGTTCCCAAATGGTGGTCCGCGGACCCCTAGGGGTCCGCAGGTTATTTTGCGGGGGTCCGACAACCTTTGCTTTGGAACACTTGATGCCCTTTTGCACGACGTATGTGTGAACAAACTTTCTCTGAATACATTCTGCTAAAATCCAAACAAAGAAATCGGCTGGATGTTGCTTCAGATCTAAGATTAAAAATTTCCGTTCAGATTTACTAAGAAGATTTAAGATTTAGTACTGGTTTAAATTGAAATCTTCTAGTTGGTCAGTTATGTTTTGATAGGTTTTTGTCCTGTCAATGCTAATAAGTCGTTATTAAAAACTTATGAATTATTCTGATATTTCACCGATTTGCTTGGTTTCCAAATCATTTTCATCTTGGAACGAGTTGCTGTAATGAAGTTAGTTCTATTTTTGTCAAAAGTACTTACTAAAATTGCCCTTTTCTTTACAAATTTGTGAGAAAGCTCAAAAATAAGTTCATAGCATAAAACTTAATTGTCTTACACTTGTCAGTTTAAAACTTTTGGTTGTCAAATTAGACCGCACTACGTTGGCGAATCTGACTGTTCAAATCTTAGACCAGATTTAGAAAGAACTATGACAGGAAAAACAGTATTTCATTCTTCTCATTAAAATCCAAAACTGATGAATGATATATTATATTTTTTCTGCTAGAAAAGAGAATATATTTTGTTCAGTTTAGTTCAGTTTTTCAGTTACTTTTATAGGATGCCGTTTTTATTTATAAATAGCATGCTGCTTTTTGGTGGAAATTGCCAAGCCATATTAAAGGCATTGTAAATCGGCACTTTTGAAATAAATATTTTTTTCTACAACCGAGCGAAAAGTACAAATTTGCGCTTTCAAAAGAAAGCGCAAAGTTGGACATTTTCGAGGAACAAGCGTTTGTTTTACTTTGTCGCTCGCCGAGCGACAAAGTTACTTTGTCGCTCGCTTAGTTACCATGGACACCTTAATAATAATAAAGAAACGTCCAGCGTATCTGCGACTTTTGACACAAAATATAAACTGTCAAATTTGATATCAATAATTATTAATTACATTACAAAATATTTTTATAAAAACACCGGTTGTAGAAAAATCATGTGTGTAATTCGAGCGCAAAGTCACATTTCCGCTCTCGCGAGATAGCCGCGCTCCGCTGCGCGTCGCGCGTCTAACTTCTCGCTCAGAGCGGCAATATATCACTTTACGCTCTTAATACACAAATAGCTATTTTCTGCTAGAAAAGAGAATATATTTTGTTCAGTTTAGTTCAGTTTTTCAGTTACTTTTATAGGATGCCGTTTTTATTTATAAATAGCATGCTGCCTTTTGGTGCAAATTTCCAAGCCATATTAAAGGCATTGTAAATCGGCACTTTTGAAATAAATATTCTTTTAACATAGGTTGTTTCTTTTATTATTTTTGAAGCTAAACTGTTCATGGGGGTCCGCATGTTACTAATTTCTAATTTTGGGGGTCCAGAATTTCGAGACATTGGGTTAAAAAAGTATGGGTTCCAAACAGACTCTGTTTCACAATGAAAATTTGTGTCATAATGAACAATATTATGAAACATATCGAAGACATTTAATTTTAATATTAGGGTACGGGAGTATTATTTACACATTTTTGTCAAAATTAGAAAAAATCTTGGAAATGGAATTTTGTTTAAACATTACACTAGTTAAACAAAGTAAAGCATTTCCTAACTGGTTACATAAATATGTAGCTATTTTCTCATTTTCCTTCAAATCAGATAAGTATTTGGGATTTATTGCACTTTGGTTGGTTGCTCCATTTATAAGGTCGTGTAACTCTATAAAAGACAAAACAAAACAAGAATTACTGGTTATTTATTTTTCTTATTGATAGTACGCAAACCATTTCGAAAACATTAATTTAATCAATCCACATTTTCTCTGGGTTAACACTAACAACTTTTTTTCGGATATGATAGTCTGCCATGTTATCATAAAAAAACTTTTAAAGTTAAGTGGCGTCATACACTATCGAAAATTTATCTCAGGATATTTAAATGCACTTTGGTGTATCTCCGGTTCGTAGTCGGTTTTATCTCGAAGAAAAGATACTTTCGCGGCCATGAGTGATAAAAGTGCATTAGCTAGATAAACAAACATTAGTTAGGTTTATATGTAGTTGATAGCGTGCAGCAAAGAAAATATATATGCAGTGAGGCCTATCTGACGTCAAGCGCTGAGGATCTCTATTAATGATGGAAGTCTTAAATAAGGTTGCCACAGTGATTTGGAAACAAGGCCCAGTGAGCAAAATTTGGTCTCATTTAAGGAATAAATACGTAATTGTTTTGGATCTATGTGCCTAACCAAAATTACGTGTGTCGAAACTGTAAGCTTTATGTGTCTTTTATATGTGGGAAGTGAAGCATCGTGACACGACAAATTTAAGGAGAAATTCAGGAATTGTTTCGGTACTTGTGCCTTCACTTGTCAATTTTTTAACAACACATTGCCGACACAATTAATAATGTCTGCCTCAGATCAGTTATTATGTCTGCCACAAATCCCACTATTAGTTTAAAAGGGAAAATGTGAACTGCTATACACAAGTTAGGAATAATTGTTCTTTTTTTATATTTAATGTTTCTTCCAGATGAACATTCTTGGGACATTATTAACGACGAGTAAGCTAAAACAAATATGTCAAAATTCTGATTAATAATACCATTTATAATAATGACTTTTTTCAGCCATCAAAAGTCACTTTTCTCTTGCGATGAAGAATTTTTCGTACAGATTTTCCGTATACCAACAATAGTAACAGAGGCCTTCAAAGAAATAATGTATAATAACGAAAATATTTTTCAAAAATATGTGTTTCGAAAATCAAAAATATTTCTAGGTTATGAACAATAACAGTGGTTTAATGAGTAGTATTTACATTTGATTTATTAAGGATAAAATCAAATTTTTGTTTCATTTTACAGAAATAGACAATTTAAAGTTTGGTTAAAAAAATTAACAAAAAATAATTAAGGAAAATATGGCCGCACCATGCAAAGCTGCCTATTTCTGCCTTATTTATGTAAAAAGACGCAACTTGGGCAATGTGTAACACACTTCCTTCTCGGAGGCACACAATTCCCGCTTTTCTTGTTTAGTAACACAAATAAGGAATCTGGTAACACTATTCCGTATTGAGTATAAATCGCCGAGATAGTGGTCAATGCTAATAAGCTTGTTGTGTAAAAATGGGAGTATCATGGTCACCATTTGTTTATTGTACCACCAACAGCTCACATGTGTGCCTTTAGAAAAACCTTGAGTAAAATTTGTACTTTGTGTCACAAACAAATTCACTATAAAATTTCAAGAACACAGTACCTACAATGTCTCACACCACACTACCACACATGCCAAAGGTACGTATTTGTGTCTTTGGTACACAGACACAGTGCTGACATTTTTTAACACAAATCCTACAGCACGTTACGCCTCAATTTAACTGATGTAACAATGCCTTGTGTATGAATGCAATTCATATATCATGTAAAAGAACACACAATTTATTTTTAGTGCAAAAGTGGAAACGAGTTGTGACGTCACTTAATTTACCTGAGAAAAATTTCCCCTTTTTAGCAACCATTTTCTGGACCGCCGCGTACGTGGAACACGTTTCCTTTTCTTTTTTAATCTCACTAGGCACAAAGACATAATTGCCAAAAACAATGTTTCCTCCATGGCGACCTATCAGAACTGATCCAAAAGATGAACACTAAACTGTGTGTGGATATGGGTTTTTATACCGTTGTACTTGACCGTCTTGCCTGACAGGCAATAAGGTAATGACATAAGGTAAATGACATCCTTAGCAATATGCGTTAGCATTTCAGCAATAAAAGCACGGAACATTTTTATTAGCCCTGTAAAAGCAAACATCACCTGCGTGAACACTTGCATTCAAACATGTTAATTATATTCATTTGGCACGTTATCTCCATCGCACATCTTCGAAATGCAATACCTGCACATATTCTTGCGCTTTTGTTCTTTTGTTGTCAATTGATCCTCGTTGGCGATTACGGAAAACATGTTATAAATGTTGTTTGCCTTTTCGTTGGCCGATGAGGCGATAACGAGTGTTTGAACAGTCGAGGAATCGACAAAAATCTCTTATTTGTTTTTAACATAATACTGTTCGGTTTTATAAAATCGATGGAATTAAAAAACAATGAAACCATAATTAGTTGAGAATTCGGTTAGTAATGGTACTCTCGGTATATATAAATTCGCAATAACTGGCATTAAATTGCCCACCTTTTATGACCTTGATTTTCCTACTGTTTATCTTCATTTGATACTTGGAGAGTTTTTCCTGCTTTTGGATTGGGATTTCCTGCAGCTTTTTCTAGCTTTCAAGCAAAGCGCTATGTCATCTACAAACCGAAGAATGGCTATCATCTCCCATTGTAGTTTATAAAGGGTACCTTTGGTGTATGCATTTTGTTTATCAATAGGGCCATATTTTTTTAATGTAGGTTTAAACGGACCTACTTATTTATTTTTCTTGCAACAGGAGTTGCCAAGACTATTGGCAGAAGTAGACTTTCATGAACTTCAAAATATGTAGGTCCAACAATATGGTGCTCCCCCCCACTTTTATCGTGAAGTCAGAGAATATTTGGATCAGCACTATCCTCAAAGATGGATTGGTCGCGGGGGTTTTGTTATATGGCCACCAAGGGCACCAAGGTCTTGTGACCTTACCCCGCTAGATTTTTTCCTGTGGGGCTACATAAAAGATAGGGTATATGCCACACCAACTGCGACATGGCAGGACATGGATAATAGGGTTTGAGATATTATGTCAAACAATAACACCTGGCATATTATCCAATGTCCGGGAAAATATCATTAGAAGAATTGACATGTGTGTTGAACAAGAAGGACACCTATTCGAACATTTATTAAGAAGAAGCTGATTTTTTTTGGGGGTTACAATTACAAAAATAATGTGTTTATTACATTTTAGTGTAAATGTAAAGATATCTATGTCCCTATTTAGTTAGTTTTACCTACAGGTTTTTACTCCTACCGCGAAAGGAAGTACCCATTATCCATTGTATTCAAAATTTCAATCAAAATATTTCAAAAACTATTAGAGATAGGAATAGGACATTCTTTACAAAATGTGAAGAGTTTTTGACGAGCTATAAGATGGCAGAAAAATATATAGGGTGTTCCATTTGATAAAAGTGACATGTTTAAATTAGAAGTTTTCTGACTTTGGACATAGAAATAAAACACCCTGTAATATGTCAAATATTTCATATTTCATATGTTTTTTTGACTTAATTTACTCAGGATACAAATTATAAATCGCTTGGAGTCAAAATTTAAGTAGTATTTTCACAACAAAGAGATGCTTGCAAATGCTACAAGTCGAATTTTATCTTGAAAATTATGACTTTTTCGTATATTAAACCATAGTGAAAAAGTTGTGAAATTTCATGTAGAATTCGAAAATTCATTCAAATACAGTGTGTCCCATTTAAAAAAATCTAACTTGGTGGCACCCTACTTTTTGAACGCACCGTATATAATTCAAAATATTTTCAAAATGTGCATAATATCCAGCCATACCTTAACACAAACGACAAAAAAATTAATTTTTTTGTATAACATAAAGCTGAATAGCATAGTGTAGTAGAATGAACCTATCTGAATAAGCAAATGGCCAAAAAAAAGTTGTAACACGTAAGGTTTTGGTGTTACATTAAACAAACCACATGTAGAACGGTACCGTTTAATATTTAGTGAAAAAATGATTTTACAAGTTTTTTAACCCTGTATATCGACTATATAATTTATATTAACATCTAAGAAAAAAAGCAAACATCAAAAATATGTATTTTAAACACACGTATTCTGTTTTTTCCTTTTATCGGGGGTCACATCTTCTCTCTTCAAACACCAACAGTAATTACCCATCATGGCTGGATCCCATCGTCCTTGGTACCTACCGAATTTCCATTGTCCGGATATCTTGATGGAACCTTTCACCCTGCTCGTCGCTGACAGCGCCAAAATTCTCAGGAACAAATAATAAATGGGAATTGAGAAAGTGAATTTTTAATGACATTCGGCAACCAAGCGATTTGTAGGAGTCTAAAAGTTCATTAACTAGGTGTTCGTATAGTTTGCATCCATATTGTTGCCTAAAAATCCCCTCACTACCCTTACAAATGAGTTCCAAGCTCTGAGTTCTTGCGTGGTGAGCTTTTCTATATTATCGACAAATCTTATCTTCAAGGCATACTTCTCGCAATTGTTGACTCACTCGGTACTGCTTTTTGTGTATTTGAACTCTTATATTTTATTTTATTGTACACGTAACGAACTGGAAACTAGTAACCGAAACTTGGGAAACCAGTTATATGATTAATATATATTTTCATTTCATTTCATTAAAGTAAAAATTAATTATGTCTGATTATCTTATGAATGCATCTGTCTAACCATCTTATCTATTCTTGCTTTCTCTGTCTCGTCATACTAACTACATACGGTTGTTTGATCCTCGTACAGGATGTAGGTTACTCACGAATCCTTAAATTTTGCATCTAGCTCTCAGCAATTTTCCCAGTCCACATCGTCGAATGCCTTTTCGAAATCTACGAACGCGATATGCGTAGTTTGTCCACATTAAATCTTTGCTCTAAATTCGCATAAAATATTGACTTACCTTCAGTGATGGAAATTAGAATAAAAATCAAAAGTCCTCTACCTCCGGACTAATTGTTAATCCCACACACAGTTTTCTTGACGTTATCTAAAAACAATCGACACAAAACAGATTTGTTTATACGTATATGTATATTTTTTAAAAGGTCACGAGTGTAAATAACGTCTGGCTTTTAACATTAATTTATGCAGATCTTAAAACAATCTCCTCCACTCATCTTCACAATTGCAAATATATTTGTGCAATCGGCCACCATTAGCATTTAAGATCGCTATTAGTCTGATAAGACAGTACGGTATTTAAATGTATGAGCACACACATACTCTTTAGTTCTGATCATTGTGACTGCGTTACTAGATTTATTAAATTCGTCGGGATCCTGTTTATTCGCATTATTTTCAAATAACTATAGAGTGTCCCAAAAACTATTACTTTTTAAATAAAACAACAAGCTTGTTTATCACTCGAGGATTTTCAGTTCCCCCCAAATAACGTCCGAGGTGGAAATGAGCTTCGTCGGAAAAGATAATTTTATTGCAAAATTCTGCATTATTTCTGACTTCTAAGATAAAATTAGCTAACGCACAGCGATGCCCGTAATCTGGGGTAATATCAAAGTGGTTTTTTCTAACTTTTTCCACGCGAAGGCATACTTTTCCAACTTTTTAAAGATAGATGCCAGCTCCGGTTAAAAACAAATTTACTTTGAACCATGGTCCCAGATAAAACCAGACCAGATGCGAAAGCTCTAATGTCTCCTGTACTTCATGCGACGGCGAGCCAAGGATTGACGAGACGGTCCGCCGGCGGTCTGGCATCTAGTACGGAGACCGAGGTTATAAATTTAAATCACATATCACAGCCACTGCCGTGTCTTCTTCAAATGTAACGTAACTGCCGTATAGTACAGACGCCTGCACTATCGCAAAGCGATGGTGCAGGCAGTCCTCAAGGACACTGAGACTGAACACGATATTTGACAGTCTTACGCATCTGGTCTGGTTTTATCTGGGCCATGGTAATGAATATCCCTCATGCGCCGCCCAAATATCCTGTCTCCAATAACGCCACAATTCTCCAAACTTGCTAGTAAATGTTTTTTGGAGGTAAGAAGAAGAATCAGAAGCTATCAGAAGGAGGCGGCTATATAAAGTAGACTATTAAAATAAGGTAAATTATGATTTCATTCTAGATTCCTTAGGAAAACACTAAGACAAATTTTCAGTTGTAAGGCCAGCGCAGCGTCCTCGCAAACGCACTATGGTCTAATCTACACGGTACTATTACTCCACGTGTTCCCGAGCACAACCGCTCTTGAGCAAAATAATTAAAAATCACTCGTTAAATTCATAATATAAAACTTAGTTGTCTTATTCTTACACGTGTCAGTTTAAATCATTAATTGTCAAGTTAGACCGGTCTTAGAAATAAATACTGCATCGCCGAACGCAGCAGACAGCGTAAGAGCACACACTCTTTGGTTTGGCCATTATAAATCTGAGAAGATTCAGATCTTGCGAAACTTTATACACCCGAGATGCAAAAGCACTTGAAGATTTTTAGATGAGAGTGAGCGATCCTGGTGTTTCTTCTGTCTATGGATTTATGGCTCTTAAAGGCGGGTGATACTTTCAGGTTTAGGTTACAACCTCTCTCTAGTATCATGCTATACGACTGTTTGTGCGATCTAGTGACATTATTGTTTATCTTATAAAGTGGAATAAAAACTTTGGGATGAAGATATAACGGTTATATTCACTATTGCTAGACCGGTCTAATTTGACAATCAAGCGTTTAATTTGACAGCTGTAAGAATAAGACAGCTAAGTTTTGTACTATAAAGTTATTTCTGATTTTTTTTTTCGGAAATTTATGTAAACGTAAATAAAGGAAAATAATCTAGGTCATCTCGTTCGATTACCAAGTTTTTGGCAAATATACAGGGTGTCTGAAAAGTCTTAGTATGGGCAAATATCTTTGCTTATTGATTAATAAATCTGCTTTTTATATAATTTAACTTTTCCAACCCCCTTGAGGGCTGACTCTAGGGAGTTGAGGCCAAAAATTTTAAATGCAACCCTATGCAGTGTGGTACCTCATTTTAAAGGTCTTTAAAAAACAAACATTTTACCTCAAACCCGGGGTCCGTATCTTAATTCGTTTTTAAATAGCAAGCCTATAAAAATTTAAAATCGTGAAAAAAAATTAACAGCCAGATTCTCCAACGCTAGTCCGGTCTAATTTGACAACCCAGATTTTTAAATTGACGTGTAAGAATAAGATAACTAAGTTTGATACTATGAATTTATTTCTGAGCTTCTCCGCAAATTTATACAGAAAAGGGCAATGTTAGTACGTACTTTTGACAATAATAGAACTAAATCCAATTTAGCAACTCTTTCCAAGATGAAATTTTTTTGAAAACCAAGCAAATCGCTGAAATATTAGAATAATTCATAAATTTTTAAAATTTTTAATGACGACTTATTAACAATGACAGGACAAAAACCTGTCAAAACTGATCAACTATAAAATCTTAATTTAAACCAGTATTAAATCGTAAACTTGAAAATTGAAGTACCTTTACTTCTCTTATTACTTTAAAAGTTGTTCAAAATGACCACCATGAACTTCTTGGCAGAAATAAAGTCGATTTTGGAATTCTGCCAAGAAGTACCTGCCATTCTCGAAAATGTGAGAAGTGAATTCCAAAGTCGACTTATTACTGCCAAGAAGTTCATGGTGGTCATTGTAGACAACGTTTAGAGTACTTAATAAAAAATAACAAAGGTATTTAGAATTTTTAAAAGGCTTGCCATTTAAAAACGAATCAAGACACGGATCTCCGGTTTGCGGGAAAATTGCTATTTTGAAGACCTTTTGAAATGAGGTACCACACGGCATAGAGTTACATTTAAAATTTTTATCCTCAACTCCCTAGCGTCACCCTTTAAGGGGATTGAAAAAGGTAAATTACATATCTACTAATAGTAAAGGTGCTTGCCCATAGTAAGACTTTTCGGACACCCTGTATAAAGAAAATGTCAATTTAAGTAAATATGTATGTATTTTCCGCAAAGAAACTCATTTTATCAATGAGCGCCAAGATTAAGATCATTAGGAATCCAAGCAAATAATAATAACGTTCAATGCCAAGAAAGTTCAAAAAATCACTTGACACCAAAAAATCCTCTGGTCTAGATGGCATACGCCACATCCACATGAGTGACCAAGGCCTACAGAACCATGAAACATTCGATCTTGTTGGCATCGCTTTCGAACGTGATCTCAGCTGGCACAAACGCATTACTTCAATAGCCACATCAACAGCTAAAAAGATTGGTTTTTCTTTCGTACCAGAAAATACTTCTCTTCTTCCAACTTGCACACTCTTAATAAGACCTAGACAACTGTTTCCACATCTGGGGAGAGCTTTCACCTTCGCCACTTAACATCCTTGATTATATTTAAAAGGGCCATTCGACTCATCAATGACCCAGTCCTCACAAGAAAACTCCCTTCTCCCGCTCATCGCTGCGCTGTTGGGGATTTATTCCTTTTCTATCGATTCTTCCACGGATCTTGCTCTGAAGAACTAGCTGCAGAATTTCCCCCTTGACTATTCCTATAAGAGAACATCAAGAGGCGCGTTACATAGGTACTGTCCAGCTACAAAAGCCTAGAATATTCCACTTCTTTCGCTCCAGATTATGGAACAAATTGCCTGGAGGTGTGTTTCCTTCCCTTCTAAACTTCAATCTTTTAAATCCCGTGTCAATAAATTACGCCCAATGTACGTTAGTACTTAGGCTTGGAGTCTACTGTCTCAGATAAAAGAAAAACCTAGCTGATTAACTAGAGGATTTAAATTTAAACCTTTTTACTGAATCAGGAGGTAAACTTTTAAAATAAAAGTGATACCGAAAATATAAGCACTAAATCAACGATTTTCTTATCAGTTTCTTCCACTCCCACACCTCTCCCGCAGTACTAGACCGAGAAAATCTAAATCAGAAATCTCGATCTTTCGAGACTTTGCATTCCCTGGCCTAATTAGAGATTTCTTATCGTATATGTAGTTCCTGTCTTAGGGGGAAATTTTAATTATTAATTCCTAATGTTAGTCGGAGATAACGTACACAGTTGGAAAAGTAAAATCGTAATAAGCAATCTGTAAAAGTGTTCTACGACGGAGGAAAACCGCACACCGTCTACCGGTGTGCGGTTTAGGCGTATTGGGGCGTTTAGGAGTATTGGGCATCGTCATCAAGCATCATAAAAATATCCGAGTTAAAGTATAGATTGGATATACATACCATTTTAAAGAGAACTTTCCTTCGCGTCAATTATAAACTAATTAGTTCTAACTAGGGATCGAACATTCTCGAGAATTTATTTTTGGGAAATATTCTCCGAGAACAATGGGAATTTATTGGAAATTTTAAAGAATTTATTTTATATGTTGGAGAATTTTATGTTTTTACTGCATAAACTGAAAGCACATATTTTTTTACCAAAAGTAGTTTTTACAATAATTTTCTCTGAAAAAATAAAGAGATGTAGAGAGCGAACATTCTCGAGAATTTATTTTTGGGAAATATTCTCCGAGAAAAATGAGAATTTATCGGAAATTTTGGAGAATTTATTTTATATGTTGGAGAATTTTATGTTTTGTTTGACTGCATAAATTGGAAGAACATATTTTTACCCAAAGTAGTTTTTACAATAATTTTATCTGAAAAAATAAAGAGATAGCACTGCACATGCACAATACCTGATTTAGAAAATATTTAAATTGTAAATTAACGTGATGCATCTTAGTCAAAATAAAGACAAATTAAATTTTTATCTCCATTATTTTCGAGTAACTTTACTTATAAAACACAACTTAGAAACGCATTGTATAAAATAACATGTCTAAATAAGTTGTTTAATATTCTCATAAATTCTCGGAGAAATGAATTTTCCCGAGAACATTCTCGTTCTCGGAAATATTCTCGGTAATTTTTCAGTAATTTATATTTTTTTTTTAAAATCATAAATTCTCGAGAATTTATGCTGGGGAATATTCTCAGTAATTTACCGTTCTCCAGAAATATTCGCTCGAGAACATTCTCATGGCACATCTCTAGTCAAAATAAAGACACATTCAATTTTTATTTCCATTATTTTCGACTAACTTTATTTATAAATAAAACACAACTTAGAAACGCATTGTATAAAATAACATGTCTAAACAAGTTGTTTAAAACAACACAGAAAATAAATAAAGATAAATATGCTCCAAGCTCCATCTATGATACAATAGCGGCATTAAAATAAATTACCTTAAACCTTAAATTCTCATAAATTCTCCGAGAATATGAATTTTCCCGAGAACATTCTCGTTGTCGGAAATATTCTCGATAATTTTCCAGTAATTTATATTTTTTTCTAGGGCGCACTCAATGTCCACTTCAAAAGTTGAAGTCGAAGTTTAGTTCATCTACTAAAAAATACTTAATTATGCCTTAACTATTCGGTAAATAACCCAGGCTTTCTTGCTTTTCATCCCTAACAGGTCTACTGCATTTTAGACACTAACAGTCAGTAAGGCGAGTAACCTTAAGAAAGAAAACTATTCGTGGAGGAAGAAATTGAAGAAAATATAATTCAAATAAACATAAAATATTTTTTTTGTATTCTCTAATTAAATTAAATATTTATTGGGGGGGGGGGTATCCATTTTTTTTGTTTTTATTAACAAAAAATGAAAAAATTTTCTATTACAAATTTTCGTACAGATTCGAACCTTTTAAAACGCGATGCTATTGCTTGTGAATTCACATTGCGTGTAAACAAACTGTTATTATGGCTAGTCTATTGTAATATCAGGTGTTAATTTATTTTCTAGATTATGTCCTGAAGATTAGGAGCTGGTTTGTTTGTTGTTATTGATGTTAGTTTTGCTGGCTAACAAACCTTTTCTATTTTGTCCATTGGCGACATTTCATTCATTTACTATGACTGCTTATTTTTCTACAAATCCTGACTTTACCTACATTTGCACAAATTAAAGGAGTATTTATTCACCTTACGCTATACTTTGATAGTGGTAAATCATAACCTCATTTTGTCTTCAAACTTTTGTTAGGATTTATTATAGCATAAAAATAAATAAATAGCAAAATATGCGTACTTCAGTTTGACGACACTAACATGTAATAAAATAATATTCACATATTATGTGCAGTACAGTTTGGATAAGAGTACATTAATAGAGAAGCTCTCTTCTCAAATTAAATAAAATCGACATGTTTCGGTCTTTTTCATTAAACCCATTGGTTTTTGAACTAAACAATTATTTAATTTTTAGGGGTTGATTTTACCCCCTTATGTGGTGAGTTTCCTTTCTTAGTTGACGTCTGGGGTCTAAACTAAAGCTCTATGCAGAATTTCAGCTTTCTATCTTTGGTAGTTAGGGCTGGGCATTGAGAAATCAATGGTAGAAGTGTGTTTTTATCCTCTAGTGGTAAAATTCCAACACGAAAAAAAAGTAGTTTTATGTAAAAAAATAAAATAAAATTGACATGTTTTCGCGTTTTCCTTAGAACTAAGTAGTTTTTAAAATAAAAAATAATTTAATTTTTAAGAGTTGATTTTACCTCCCTTCCTGGTGGACGTCTGCGGCGTAAAATAAAGCTGGGTGCAAAATTTCAACTGTCCGTCCAACGTACTTTCTTAAATATCGTATCAATAAAAAGGATACTATTATTCATCCCAAGCTAATCGTATTAAGCTCAACGGAAAGATACCGTCGCCTAGCAACCCTAATGCCAAATTCAAATAATCCAGCGCGATGAAAGTGATAAAACAAGTCTTTATCTTATCGACATCATCATCAGGCTCACTATGGTGCGTCTATACGGCCCCTATGGTCCCCCGAAAGCTCCAATAAGAAACAGGCGGAAAGCTCGCACGTTGGGTCTAAAGCTCAAGCAAACTAAAAACGCAGTCAGTCTGCTGTTCGAATTTGTGCGTGAAAGAGTGTAGTGCTTTGTGTCTTTTTACGAAGAAGAGAGAGAGAGCGGGCAAGATAACTATCGAGAACAGTGAGTACTATCAGTTTTTTTAATCTACCGAAAGTCCGGTATTAATTTGTGAAAATAATGCTACAAAGATGCATTCTTAGCATGTATAAATATAAAAGCTAGAGCCATGCCAGCATACTTAATGTTGAATTGTGATTCATGCAAATAAATTATCTATTTTAAAAATAATGTCACTTTTTTCTTGAAAGTTTCGACTAGAAAATCTTTTTGTAATAAGCTACATACGACACAAACACAGTCTAAGTTATTGTCCACACTCACAGAAGATGGTCTCTCCATTGCAAAAAAAACATAAATACACCGCGAGAAATCCATAAATACACTTACAGTGTGCCAAACTTTCAGAGCGAGCTAGTCCGAACAAACTAAAGCTGGCAGAAAGATCGCTTCCATGGCTATTACATTTGCCCGGTTTCTGGCGTAACGGGTACCGTTGCCTCTAAGCAGGGTCAATAACCTACATGACGACGTAATAGGCGAACTGCGGTCATTGCAAAACGCGCTTCCAGGTCCAGGCCACGCCGGCGACACGAGAGAAAACCTCTGAATAAAATACTTCTCTAAATTTTATCGATTATGGATTAGCGTGTCTGCAACTTCTTTTTGCAAAATCTCACTATTATCCCGAGACAAATTACCTCTTTGCTCTTAAGGTGCATTTACACATGCATGGATTTAGTGGCGCCAATAAAAACTGGCGCGCCAGTAAATAAAATTAGCAAGTGTAAACATCGACTTGCATAAAAATTTATTTTTGCATGCATAGAACAAAAAAGTCTGCATCCTTCTGAAATCACTGGCGCCAGTGGTGACAAAGTCGTACAGAAAAACAAAACTTGCAAGTGTAAACAAGTGCTTGCACGTCGGCGTCCGCTCGCCAGTTGTTGATTGTAGTTTATATAGTTTATTATGGCTAAAAAAAAGTAGTCAGCAGAACTGCCAATCAAATTTCTTGAAGGGTATGAATCTTATCCGTGTTTATGGGATGTACATAGCAGTTCTTATAAAAGCAGAGATGGTCGTGAAAACGCTTATTAAAAACTTTGCGAATTAATGAATATCGAGGGCTTTGGAATTGCTGAAGTAAAAGCAAAAATACGTTCTATAAGAAATGCGTATGCTTTGGAATCAACGAAAATTAAGAAAAGCCTTTTCGTCGTTTCTTTTTCTGTATTTCTTTTATCTTTTTTTCCCACTAAAAGTTTAGCGACTATTTTACAGGCTTCGGAAAGTTCACTCGACATAGTGCGCACTGTGAAAAACACTTTAAAAATGAAACTGGCGTGCCACTTATTTTTGTTTTCTCAACAAAGTGTAAACCTTTACTGGCGTGCAAATAGAACTGGCGCGACCACTGGCGCCACTAAATCCATGCATGTGTAAATGCACCTTTATACATCAAAAATTAATAAGTGGGTTATATAACTGTATAGATAACTGAATAATAACAATGTTAAAAAAAAACAAGTTAGTGGGGATCAGATCTTATTACACTTCTTAGGTCCACCAGGTTAAAAATATTGACCAGAAGAGATCATCCCTGATTGTCGTTCTAAAATGGGACATTTTAATGTCTAATGCCCACTGCGCACTGAAAATAATCCTGGACGGGGAGGGGGAGACTCAGACTACCGGACCCCCTTAAATACTCATAGTAAAGTAAGAATCGAGCAGGAAAAGCCGCTCTGTCTCGTTTTAGAATATTCCTGGCTTAGTTACTGGAAATCGATATACCAGTGGCGTAGTCCCTTTAAACAAGACCTTTTTAATTAAATCATTATTGGATTAAAAAATAATTGCAATTAAAACTAATGATTCGATGATTGTGTGGATTTATTATTTATTACTTTATATATACAGCGGCATCCATAAAGTTCGAGTCATATGTAAAAAAATTTCATTTCCTATTTTTAAGAAAATTTTGAGTATTCTTGGTAAAAGTTCTTGCACGCATAAAAAGCGTTTTTAACGATATCACAGTTGAAATCAAAAAATAAAATGAATATTTTTACAACAACAACTTTGTTTGTAGGATCCATAGTTTGGATAAAATTAAAGTAGAACATTGAAAAAACCTGGATTTGATCGATTTTTGTAAAATTTACACCTAATTTTGTTATAAACTATTCTCACTCATGCTCCATGATACAATAAAAGGAACATATGATACTAAACCGTGTCAAATTTGTCCGGGTTTGCGCATGACGTCACGCTGTGAGTTATTTTTGAAATTTATAACGCGCAATATAGAGTTTACGTTAGTTAAAGGCGATTTTATATAAATTCTATTGGCAATATACTTTGCCTCCTGCTGACAATAAAAATTTTAAAGTATATGATTTAAAATAATCATGTAAATAAAGGGATCAATTAATTTAAAATAATAGGTAAGTTGCCAGCAATTGCGTTCTATGTATTTATTTACGTGAAAAGAAAAGGTAAATAATTTTATGAAATAAAACTATGCCTAATAATTAAGATAATAATTTTTATTTAGAGGCAAATTCTTATTAAAATATATACCTACAGGGTCTTCCGAAAATATCTTATAAATAAGAATTTTGTTTATTCCTAGAATTTGTCAAATATTTTTTGCCGTGAATAACATCTGTATGTTTGTTACGGAAACATGTTTTTTAGGATAGTTTTTTTTTGGGTTTTTTACACTTTAAATAGTAAGTTATTACAAATGATTGTATTTTTGTATCCTTTCATTTGTCAAATTTAAAAAAAATCTTAAAATGCCAGAAATTATTCTAAACAAGACAAAAATATCTAAATTTATGAGATTACGTAAAACAAGAAATTATTTTTTAAGAAAATAGCTTTTTTCTTCAAACGTCAATAAACCTGACATTTTTCTACTAATTTTTTGACGTTAAAGTTTTGCTTTTTTGTCAGTAGGCCGCTGCTATTGGCAGCGGAAGTAAAAGTATTTTTCTGCCGCTGAGAGGGGAGGTAAAATATGACTGTGTGCTCATGAATAAATATATGTTGAATAATACAAGAAAGTTATAAAAAAATGAAAAATAAATAAAATAAATTCTGATGCCATGTGATGCCCACTTCGCAAAAGATGAGAGAGAAGGAAATAAGTGCGGTCTCTGTCAGCTATGACGCTCGTGGCTTTTTTTGCTTCATTCTTACTTTACTGCCTAAATTACGGAAATAATCTGCAATATTTTAGTATGATAATGATATCAGAAGATAATTAGAACAATATATGATAAACTTTAATATATAACATATGTATAGTCTCAGATATTGTTCAGATATTATTCAAATTTTTTTTTATTTTATCACCATTGTGTTTAATAACTGATCGATCGTGATTATCGATCCTGATTTTGAAGATGAAAAACTAAACACGGGAATTAAGTTAGAGTACCTGTTAGGTTTAGACAAGTTTTTATCCAGTCATTATTAATAAGTCGTTATTAGAAACGTATGAGTTATTCTATTATTTTTGCGATTTACTAAGATTCTTATCTTGGAACTTGTTAACGTTATTTTTGTTTTTTCCTGACTGGACTTTATCTATAACATTGAGAAATTGTGCGTCAGTGCCGAATGGATTATTTTCATTCATCCGGAACTGTGTTTTCACTGGTGTGCTCGGTAGAATACAGACGGCCCGGACAGCCATAACAGTGGCGCGCGGAGACGGATTTATAGCTCTCTTTCTTAGTCTTACACATGCACAGTGTACGAAGCAGACAAAAGGCTAGTTATGAATGAGCGGCTCCGTCTCCTCTTGCTGAAAGTCAGTGGTTCACATCCTGGTTCCTAAATCTACGGAAATTACATAATTAAATTGTTATTTAATTTATACAATTTGCGAAAAACTTAGAAATAAGTTAATGGTACAAAACTTAGTTGTCTTATTCCTACGCATGACAATTTATTACACCTTTATTACCTTATTATTCCAAATTCAATAAAACTAAATTCCTGATGATTTTCCTAATCGCCCATACCGAGAATTTTAAGATGCAGTCACCGGATTTACGGTGCTGCGAAGCCTACAAATGGGTCGTAGCGCGACGACAAGCAGGACTGGTACGCGGATTGGGAATGTCCGCAGTAATCACAGTACATGGATTGCAATTAAACTTTGTTAGCCTATGCGCAGTAATAATGAAGCAATTATTCTTCGCAGACCCACTTGACTAAGTTACATTGTGATATTTTTATGTTAAAGAAAATTAAAAAGCAACGTTGCTGAATTATTACATTACTTTACTAAAGCTAGACAACTGGGAGTAAATTTTCTCGCAGTTTTTGGGGAAAAAATCACTTTTACACTACTTTTTTATGTGAAAATAATTTTGACATTTCATTGCCGTGACGATGAACAATTTGCTATTTCCTTTATTTATTGAGTTGGAGAGTTGAAATTTGATATCAGGGAAGAATTCGGTCAATCATTTAAAAATATATCTGTAAATATCGATTCCCATGGTTGGCATTGCAACGACTGAAGATAAAGTTGACAATTAATAAGTCGCGGACGCCTTCTCCGATTGGAACGAGTGAGATGGCTATCGAAAGGGAAGGAAGTATACTACTTTTTTATTTGAAAATATTTTCAATTTTTGGTTGTCATGACGACGATCAATTTGATTTCTCCGTTATTTACTAAATTCTAGCGTTGAAATTTCGCATCTAAGTAGAATTTAGTCAATCATTGAAAAATATTCTGACTTCTTCCTTTTTCCAAAATTTACCGAAGTATAAGCAGTTATAGCTTACATTTCCTTTAAATAACTAGTAGAGACAGAAAAACGCATCAAATAATTTTGGCAAAGATTATGGGTCAAGTACCCCATAGTGCGGCGACTATGGAACATATATCAAATTCGCCGAGGTGAAACAGTGTTGCCATGTGATTTATTGCTTTAAACTTTGGAACCCACTTGATTGTTAAACAATACATGCTGCATGCTTAGGGTTGTCATAAATCATCTGGCTCATATCGGGACACCAAAATTTTTACCTTCATAGCTCTAAATACCAAAACACAAAAACAACCAAGTATATATTAGGAACGAAAATCTTTATTTTCACTAATATTCCCTAAAACTAAATAAAAAATTAATTAGGATTTGCCAGTTTTATATTTCTCCGATGGGTGATTTTCTTTAGAACATCTTGAATGTACTTATAATAAAATTCTGCACATGATACTTTAAAATTATACTGGCATTGCAGAACGACCTCAACGGATTTAGCTAAAAAACGATTTCATTCTTCTGTCTGACCACTGGATAGACATTAAGGAAAAAATTCGTTCGCAATCATTCTTCATCTCTTGTTAAAAAAAATTAGTAGCCAGTTTCTCAAAGCATTTTAATCAAGCCAGTATATATTTCGGGGGGGGGGGGGGGTTAATCTCCGTTCATCCCCCCCTGGCTACGGCCTTGCGAACAGGTGTTTCCAAAGAATACGACAAACCCCTTATTTTTCTGTGCTATAACGTTGCAAAACGTTGAATGTGTTTTTAATTTCTACTTTTACCACCGTGGCTCTTGTTCTTAGTCATTTAAATATTATGTGCCTTTTGTGCCCAGTGGCGTAGCGAATGTTCAAAGCGCCCGGGGGCCAAAATGAATTATTTATCGTTGAGTTGTTATTTTAAATAGTGTATTTTATTTTGAGTTGCGCCCTGGGGTGACGGCCCCGTCTGCTCCCTCGGTAGCTATGTCCCTGTTTGTGCCTATAACTAAAAACTCAAAAACTGCGTGTCCACAAACAACCCTGCTGGAGAGGTATCGACAACTTGGCCTACCGTTTGCTAGTTACATATGTACTTATTTTATTTTGATCTCTGCGACATTGTAGTTAACGTCACTGAAATCACTCAAAATTATCCAAACTAATAGTACTTATTACCATTAAGAAAAATTGAAACAGGAAAAAACTAAGCTATAGATAGTATTATTATAAACAATAAAATCAGATAAATCAGAAGATGTTTTCAAAATATGTTTTAAGTGGGTTCTTAAAATTATCTTCGTAAATAATTGTTTAAAAAAAAAAATGCCGTTTATATCTTTAATTTTGGATATTTTTTTCTCACTATTGACGCAATAGATTGTTGGTTTGATTTGATTTTGGTTTTACAGTATCTATTCACTGATAAGACTTTGTAATCGATTTAAATCATGACAGTGTCGTATAACTAACAGAAGATGTGGAAATGCTTTTTGCTGGTAAAAGTACAAATATTACTTTCGAGAGTACATAAGGCCCGAAAATAATAATGTCCCCGGGGCACTGAACTTCACCCCATGGAAAAACATAAAAGTCTTCGACTAACCAGAAAATGACCCCGACATGGACAAAACAGAGAACCAAATTTATAACAAAAAACGGCACGGCCACTACTGGGACAAGATAACAAGAACTTGCCACATTTCGTGATTTGACATCTATTGACTTTTCTCATTTAAAGAAATACTCAGGATTTTGTTTTATTTCAGGTGAAGTGAACGACTGGTCGGACCGCGCTGAGGGTAAGTCGCCTGATTCCAACACCAGGGGTACCACCGATGTCAACATGGTCACGGTACTTGAAACCCCGCCGAAAAAGAGCGAGACTCCAGATCGACCCGCGTCTCTAGCCGAAGATGATCGGAAGAGCCCGACCAAACTCGATGCTGATGAAAAACCAAGGATAAGGTTGAAAGCAGGATTGGCAACAGATCCTGCTTTGAATATGTTAGGGAGTATCAAACTGGAGGTAATTAATTATTTATGTAATAAGGATTATAATGACGATCACTATGGTACTAGCCGTGAATATAAAGGAAAGAAAACTTTCTCCCATATTCTAGTATCAAAAAAAAAAACATTTTGAAATTTGTGTTTATAACTTAATTATTTCAATTTTTTTTAAACAATGAAACAGGATGATCCACTTTTGGAATAATCCACTAAAAAACACAGGGATGGAGTCACGATTTTCAAGATTTTAGTACTCTCGGGAACAACTAGTGAAAAAAGAATGAAGCACGGACAAATTATTTCTCTATACAAAAGTTATCTACTCTTTCTTTAAATTTCTATTATATTTACCCCATTTGAACTTTTCGAAATCCAATTTCTCTGGTATGTTCTTTCAGATGGATCCCACCAGTCAACCAGCTACCGAGTACCTCGCTTCACTTTCTCCTGCTATCCAGTCGGCCTTGGCGAGCCGAGGCCTACTGTTTCCTGCAAGCTTGAAGCTTAATGAAGCTGTTGCAGCTATGGCAGCGGCTCAGAGGGCTGCCTCTAGCGAAGCAGTGAGGTAAAAATTTAAAAAAAATATTGTACTTTGCGAAGTTATGTATTACACTTACAAAATCTACACAGAGAAAGACTTGAGACTAGTGCTATTTCAGAAACAACAAGAGCTTTTTAAAAATATATACACTGACCAGCAATATTAACGCACCACTAGAAATTTGCAACAATTTTGATGTGTTATTTCTTCTAAACCTATGGTCCGATTTGAATGATTTTTTGCGTATTATAGGTTTATTCTTTAAGAATATTACTGTATTCGTAATTTTTGTTAGAAAGATACTTGTCACTGTATACCGGGTGCAACAAGCATATCGTGTTTTTTTCCCAAAATTCGCAACACCCTGTAAAATATTCTAGCATTCATAAAATATTGCATTTAAAACATAACTTCAGCCTTGTGTTTTTTTAACATTTTGTTTTTTAGTTCACTTAGTTATGTTTGATAATAAAAGAAGTAGAGACTTTGATAAGTCAGAATGTTTTTATTAGAATATCATAAGTATCTTTTTAAAAACATTATTAAACTGCATCGCACGGTAAATATTCAGACTCTGAATTGGCCACCACACAGTCCAGATCTTAACCCGATCGAGCATTTGTGGGACATTATTGACCATATATAGGACAATATTTTATGAATGCTAGAATATTCCGTAGGGTATTGTGAATTTTGGGGGAAAAGCACGATATGTTTGTTACACCCAGTATACAATGACAATTACCTTTCTAACAAAGATTACCAATACAGTAATATTCTTAAAGAATGAGCCTATAATACGTAAAAAAATCATTCAAAGTGGACGATAGATTTAGAAGAAATATAACATCGAAACTGTTGCAAATTTCTAGTGGTGCGTTAATATTGCTGGTCAGTGTATTTTTTTAAACAATTTTTAAAATTTACATTTGTTTCTATCTTAGGGCTGCTTCCGCTGATGTCCCAACTCCGGAGTCATCCAGGCCAACTGTTCCAGTCTATCAATGCATACCTTGTGGAATAAGATTTTCATCACTGAGTACTCTGGAAGCTCACCAAACCTATTATTGTTCACACCGGTAAGTGTTCTTCGTGCTACAACATGAACTCTTTAACCAAATTTTAATTTTGGTGCTATTGCCTAGAACAGTGGTTTCCAAACTTTTCTAAACCGGGACCCCCTTTTGACAAGAATTTCGTTGCCCCCCCCCCCCCCCCCCAAACAGCGCCGCAGGTGAAAATTATTTTCAAATTATCTGGACTCTTTTTGTGGCAACCGCATGTCTGTGAAGAAAGCAGTGCATCCATTCCATCAGTGGCATAATGTCTTTTAATTTTAGTGTTCTTCCCCGATATGAGGCACAAGTCTCATGCGTTTTATAAACTTTTGCTGACCAGTGTATTGTATTAAACATACCAGGCACCCTCAAGTACACCCAAATACTTCAAAATGTTTTTGGCACTGAAAAAATGTCGATTAGTAACCGTAATATGACAAAATTTGATTCCTTATTTATTCGATTCGAGACTGAACGATAACCTATCTGCTGATAACGTACTTATCAACTGATTTGTATTTTGATAAACAGTAATAAATATCTTCTTTCTACTCGATGTAGCACCGCTTATTACGTGTTTAAGTGTTCTGTTTTGTGACAAATCGCATTTTTTTCTAAATATACCTACTTGAAAACAGCGAAAATTATACATTGGCCGACTAAAGTCTCGATACGGTATTGTACTTCAACTTTATACTTTTTTATCTATTGTTATTTTTGTATAGCTACTAATTAAAAAAAAATAGGTCTTTTTGTTGTAAAATCCGACTATGAACGAATATATCTTTTGCTAAAAGATGTTTGGAGACTAGAGTATTTTAAATGCCCCCTAGAAGAGAATAAATTAATTAGAAGACCTCTACAAATTCCGTTTTGATGTATCCGTACGATAAAAAAAAAGGTCAATCGAAGCAAGAGGGACATGCAGAGCGTGATAGCATAAGCATTTGCATTTTGAATATAAAAAGATAGCGACTAACCAGCAGGATATACATAAAAATAAGGAAGTGCTTCCTAATGACTTATAATATAATATGTATGCCTTATACACAAGTAAAACATGAACTAGGTAAGGAAGAAAAATGCCAAATAGAAGCATTTGAAATATGGTGTACTGATGACGGTAAGTTGGGTAGACAGGAATGAAGAAGCTCTAAATCGCATTCATGAAAAAAAGACTATATGGAGCTACATAAAGAAAAGGAGACACAGGGAATCTTAGGAATGTAAACTTTAACAGCAACCTACTTACAATTGGTATAAAACGGAATATTTAAGGGCTTTGATTACGATTTTTATACGTGATCGTATGCTGTTGTGCTATTATTATTATATTCCTTTTCTTAAGATGTAAAGAAAAGTGTAAATGTATTTCCAATTTTTTCCTTGTCAATTTGTTAAATTTTAAGACAAAATTTGTGACGGCTATTGGTGCCCTAAACAGCAAGAACTGTACAGATATATCCAAATAAAAGTGAACGGGCCTTATAACTTTTTTATTTTTAAAGATGGGAAAAAATGTTAAATACGAAAGTTTTGGGGATTTTTATGGATCATTCATTTATCTTATCAGCAAAACAATTGAGCATTGAATAAAAACAATATAGTTTAAAAAATCGATTTTCTCGCTTATTTTAAATTGGTTGGTATGATTTTTATCATATTTTTGGATTCTAGGAGAAGTTCTAGACATATTTTGTGTGACACACCCTATGCGGTTTTTCAATCGTTCTTGAAATATTTCAAATTAAAAATTATTTTGCAAAAATATACTTTAAACGTAACTGTCCAGGTTGCGAACGAAATACCTGCTACCTTTTTAAATTTTCTTCGTAGGTAAGTCAAAGTTAATGTCAAGGTTGACAATAATACTTTAGTCACCGTGAATTTATAATTATATTTTTCAACAATTACAGGTAAAAGTAAATTATATCGTTTTAATCGAAAAAAAATCTTTTTGTACAGCTCTCCATAATTGAATTTAAAATCAATTACACTTTGTTAAAACTCTTTTTGTTAAAAATTGGAAAACTGGATTTGAAGAAAATGTGGGAAGCACATTAATTTGTTTTATTTTCAATGTGGCCAGCCAAGAAAAGCAACAAGAATAATATAAAACAATATAATTCCAAAAATATTAGTAATAATTGTTCAGATACTAATGACACATAGGCTTTGTACCCTACCTCCTAATATATTTTACATTTTTCCAAAAATTGTTGCAAAATTCCACTACCAAATGTATATCTCAGAAGTGGCGTAAATACAGTGGCGGCTGGTGAAATTTCAAAGTTGTATCTATCTGTTCCTACTTACAGAAACCAAATTTAGGGGTTTTAATAGTGAGCCCACTGGGAATGTTTTGGTAAAGAAAAAAAACCGTTTTATAATTTGCGAAAAAAAGTTAAATTTTTGCTGTGCCCCCTCTAATAAAAAATGAACACGTCTAGGTATTTAATTTATTATTTTTTCTAAAGAAATTTTACATCATCTTGTCGACAGTTTTTAAATTTTGAGAGAAAAAAAATTGTTAGTAGAAAGTTATAGTCATTTGAACTTTTTTAAACCTAAAATATAATTTTTAAAAAATTCAAATGACTATTTATAACTTTCTACTGACACATTTTTTTTTCTTAAAATTTAAAAATTCTCCACAAAATCATGTAAAATATGCTTAGAAAAAATAATAAATAAAAAATCTAGACGTGTTCATTTTTTATTAGGAGGGGCACAGCAAAAATTCACCTTTTTTTCGCACATTACAAAATGTTTTTCCTTTATCAAAACATTCCCAGTGGGCTCACTTTTAAAACCCCTGAAGTTGGTACGGGTCCTGTAAGTTGGAACAGAGATATACAACTTTGAAATTTCACCAGCCGCCACTGGTAACTAAGAAGTGTGGGACTTGAGTTTCAATTTTAAAACCGAGCTCCCCATAAGATACCAGATGCCAAGGCAGAAAAAATTAATATCCATTATTTTTCATCTAATTTCAGACCAAACAAGCCATCAGAGGAGGACACCAAATCATCCAGTGCAGGTGCTGAACCCAGCAGCGGCCAATCGGATGCTGACGGCGCACCAGATCCGTCAAATAAAGGATTGCGCACCGCTAAACAATACACCTGCATGCATTGCTCCTACAGCGCGGATAAGAAAGTCAGTTTAAACAGACATATGCGCATGCATACTGTATCGCCCGGCCCTGTAGGTGGATCTGTGAGCGGAGCCAGCACTTCGATTGTTTCTAATGGGGAGTCGAGTACTGCCGAACCGCAGGATCGGTACTGCGCAGTGTGCGACATTCGGTTTAGTTCGCAGAAGACTTACAGGGCGCATAAGCTGCATTACTGCGATTCAAGGTAAGAGAAAATCTATACAACCTTTGTTACCGAAAATAATTGTCATTTTATGGAATCATTTCGGTGTCCGTCTGTCACAGGCGATTTTCTCTGAAACTATTCGTCGTAAAAATTTAAAATTTGGCACAGATAGAGTGTGGTGGCTTATAGACGTGAAGTATAAAAATTTGAATTTTGATTTTGGAGTTAATTTCAGGGGATAAATTGGGAAATTGAAAAAATGACAAGGGCATCGTGTAGGGTCTTAAATGAAAGCCTATTGAAGCACGAATTCAACAATATACAGGGTGTTACAAAAAGATGTTAAGAAATTTTAAGGGCAGAGTCTACATCTAAAAATATATAAATAAGTTTGTATAAACATGGATCCTCAGATGCTTCTTTTTCGAGATACAGTGTGTTTAATATTTTCTTTTTTAATTGTTTCTTTTTAATTTCTCGAAAATGCGTTAAGATATTGACATGAATTTTGTTACACGCCAGTATATAATCAGAGGGTACCTTTACGTGCAAAAATTTATTTTCTAATGTATTTGCATCAGTGGCGTGCGTGCTGGTAAGTCTTTATTTTTAGCGAAAAAAATGGCACGCCATTTGTATTTTACAAAATTGATATCGTTGTCCTAAAGCTCAATTAATTCTGCGTGAAAAGTGTTCCTTGAGCTTTTTCGTTCTGACGCACCGTTTTCGAGATAAAAATTAATTTATTTCTTACAATAAAAATAAATAATGAAAATGATTTTTTTACATATTTTTTGCTCAGGAAACAGTAATTTTTCATTTAAGTTTATAATAGTAGATGCTGGAAATGGTTTCTCCGTGCTTCAATACATGCTTTAAATCGTCTTCGCATAATTCTCCTAACACTTTGGAATACTTGAGGTGTGAAAATATTAAACACCCTGTATCTCTAAAAAGAAGCGTTTGAGGCTCCATGTTTATATATATACTTATTTTCATATTTTTAGATGTAGAATCTGCCTTTAAAATTTCGTAACATCTTTTTGTGACACCCTGTATATGATGTATTTTGTTATGCATTTTTTTAAAACATTTTTCGGGAAAAACGTTTAAAAAATTGCTGTCTCCCGCCTTCATCACCAAAAGGATCGCTCAGAAAAATCTGAAAAAAAAAATCATGAACATTGAGAATTAGGTGTAGATTAAAGCAAAATTATTAGGATTAAAAATTCTAGCGCGATCAATTGTTATAAACAATTGAATTGTTTATTTCCTTATAACTGCTGAACCATTGGTTTTAGAGAAAAACTTTTTTAACAAAAAAGAATTCTTTCAAGGAACAACTTTTGTTCTTAAACGTTTCTCAAAATTTTTACGGACGGCCGAGGTTTGCTCCAGTTACGTGAGGGGCTGATGACACGAAACACTAATTGTGCAAGTACAGCTTGCACTTGACAGAATTTTTTATTTAACTTGAAGGTTTTTATGAATTCTGATTTGAAATCTTTAATTTTAGTTTGTATCACATTTCCTTTCAGTTTGTAATACTTATTATTACAATAGGGACCCTTTCCGTACTAAGAAATTATTAAATTATAAACAGTTGTTTTTAGCTGCCTATAAATATAAAACAAAATTTGTGAAAAGGATATTCAATATTTCCAAACTTGGGAAAAAACAAAGGAATTTGAATAGAACAGTATTTAGGAGGGATTATTATTTTTTTTTTGATGCGATATAGCCTGAAAATAATAATTGATGATCCAGGATATAATCTTGGTCAAAAGTTCAGGGTGAATACCACTTAATAATAGGATTTAAATAAAATATTGTTTTTATATTAAAAGAAAAAAGTGCTTTTCAAATTTAAGATAAGATCACAATCGACTTCGTATTATTTTCTCAATAGCAATAACCTTATTAAATAAGAAAAATTTTATTTACGAAAATACTTTAGACTGCCCAAGATACTACAAATAGAACAAAATACCAGACCAAAGATACCGTCTTGTCTAACTGGAACACTCCAGAATTTTCAGGAATAGACCGGTTTTTTTTCTCACGAGAATAGGGAATATGCATGTAATCTAAAAAATCCTGAAATATATTTTTTTGTATTCTCTACATAAATTAAATGTTTATGGCAGTTGCTGTTATCTCTTTATTTTGGGTTTTATTAACAAAAAACAAGGTTTTATTTTGCAAATTTTCCTGCAAAATCCAACATCTCGTAAAACGGACTTCTTTTGTTTGTGACGTCACTTTTTTTATTACGTCAACGTTTTATAATGGCTAGTCACGGCTAGTGTAATGTAAATTTCAGTGTAAATCCATTTTCTTGAGTTTTTCCCAAAGACTAGAATATTTAGTCGATAGAAAACCTTTTGTTTTATTAAACAGACTGGTTATAAATGACCAAAACGGAATTTGTGCAAAGAAAATCGGAAAATTGGCTGGAAGTTAGTGCTGGTGGATTTGCCTTTACAATTTAGTTAAAAACACTTATTGTTTATTATACTATAAAAATAAATGTACAGCAACATATGGTTACTTGAATTTAGCGATACTAACCTTTACAGATACCTCTTAATGTAAAATTTTTGATTAAATTTGCAGTAGGTACTTTCTTCGACATCGGTTTTTTGGGCCCATGAAAAAGGAGGTTTGCAGTGCACACACAGTGATACTTTTGCACATTGGCATACTACAATATTTGTAGTTTATATTTTTAATACATTTTAACGTTTAATAAAAAGAATTATACACAAATAGCACTGTAATAAAAACACAACCGCTACCAGCATAAACAACTAAATCAGCTGGGAAACTAATGCCGGTCTCCATATAACTCTGTACTGTAGCTGTCAGCTGTCTTCTTGTCTTAGTCCGAGAGTCGGTAATCATCTTGTGTTTCCTCTCCCAGAAAAATGTTCTATAATTATTTTAAAAAAATCACCTTTTTGACTTTAGGTCTTGTCGACTGACATTTTTCTATTCCTAAGCATATAACTTTACAATATTAACAATCAGTTTGGTAAATCAATTGATAGAGGATAGAGGTAGAATCATTCGAGAAAATACTGACTTGCTTTCGGACTATCACAGAAATTCTTGATTTTCTAGACGTTTGTAGGTAGGCAGCCCTCGGTTCAGCTTTACGTTAACATGTAGATTGCCACTTATCCTTGTGACGTAACTTTTTTGAGCCGGCAAATGGCTCCTTTTGTAATTGTAATAAATTATACCGAAAAGTAAAATTTTTTTTAGCTAAATTAACGCAGTAATTTTCCTCAAAATAGCAGTTTTGGGGTTGTAATGACCTCCTTAAACGATTTATGCAATAAAAAAAAAATGTGCATATTCCTTATTGATACCTATATTAAAGAACCTAACCATAGATTTCCTTCGAATTTTCCCACGAAAAACAACTGAATATGACAGGCAATGTGGCGAATCCAGTTAATTATCAGATTGATGACATTTTTTGCAATGACCGTTGTATGATAATTAAAAGTCTTATATTACTTTTACATACATATTTCATTATGCTAAAGGTAAAACTTCTCTCGTTATTTATTTTAGGCACGTTGTCAAACCAGCAGCGCCTCCATCAAGTTGCACTTCAGGTTCTTCCCCAACCAGTCCCGTTGACACCTCCTGTCGCACCCCGCCATCTCCTACCCCTCAACTACCGCCGCAACAACCCTTCCTAGCTCTCCCCACCAATCCCATTATTATAGTTCCCTACTCCCTGTTCCGGTCGGCAAGTGTGCTCCCTGCATTGTCAGCCGCGGCGGGAATCCCTAGTCCCGATACCCCATGTTTCCTGTTGCCAAATGGTACATTGCAGCCAATGATCAGCGCGTTGACTGGAGCGAATGTGACAACGCCGCCACAGAGTCAGCAGTCCCAAGGAAGTATAGAGCAGATCTTGAAGGCGGCTAATAAGGGAAATAAGGAACCAGTTGTTACTAGGTATGCTCAGTTAACAAAACATTTTCCTCATCACCTGACTAGAGGAAAGGGTTATGATTTTGGTGTAAATACGCGAGTGTCATAGGAGACTTTAAATCAAATGACAACAAAATGGCATACCAGAAGCCATATTGTTTAAATTGAAAAATTAAAATTGTTAAAATTTGCCGAGGAAGGTATCGAAATCAAGGGCATACAGACGTAAGAAAAAAAGTTCTTACAAATAAATTTTGAAAAATGCTTTATTTCGGATATACAGGGTGTTTTTTTTAATTTTTGATTTTAAGTTCTTATAAATAAATTTTCAAAAATGCTTTGTTACGGATATACAGGGTGTTATTTTTATTTTTGGTCTTATATTTACTTACCACCATTTATTTCTTCATTGACTTTTTCCTGCAGGGAATCATCTTCAGCTCCTCTAGACCTCACTGTCCGCAAATCACCTGATCCAGAAAAAAGTAAAAATTCGGCAAGAACACCTACGCCAATGGAAGTCGATTCCGATCACGAGAAGGAAAATTTGAAACATCGGTCTCCGTCTCCGGAAAAAATCGAATGTGAACCGTCGATCCAGAGTTCTCCGTGCTCTACGCCCAGTGGAGTTTACGAGAAAAGTTCGCCCAGTTTGAGTGTGAGCCCGAAACGAAAGTTGGATGACGCGTCTAGGAGCAACAGTCCAAGGTAGGTACCTAAGTAGTGGTGGGTTTAACGTTTTTCCGTATTTCTATAAAAAGGTTTTACATATTTATTTTATGAAAACCAGAAGAAAAAATGTAAAAAAATTGTACTCTGAACGGCAAAAAATACTCCTTTAAATATAAATTTATTGATTTCTTAACATTGCATTCAGAGCCATCTGATCAGTGATTACCCGTCTTAATTCCGACACAAGCGCCTGCAGTAGTGCAGTATTTAAACTCCATTCTAGTGTACATCTGATTGCTTGCAAAAATTCTCGTACTCCCATATAAATTAATTTTATATTTTGAGTGTTATCTAATACAAATTCCAAGAATTCACAAACCTCATTAAACATACAAACATATCTGATGAATTTGTGAATTCACTACTTTGAATTTGATATTTTAGGGCGTCTAAAACTCCAAAATTAAGTACTGAAAAGACTTCAAGGACTAGTCCAGAAGCGGTCATGCCAACAGGACCTCCGTTTGACATACCTCCTGCACTGCACCCTCTGCTAATGAGGCCTGGGAGTCTCTCGTTATTTTCCCCCGAGGTATGGAAAGTATTAGTATAAGAATCCAAAAATAAAACTTTCTAAATAAAATTTAAAAATGTAGATACAGTTTTCTTTTCTTAGAAAAAAATCAAAATATTGCAAATTAAGTTGGCTTCTTTGTATATTATTTATGTTGACAACATTTTTCTGTCAAATATTTGACAAGAAAAGCAAGGTTATACAATAATGTCACTCTTTATCAGATCTGATAAATATTTGGATGTCAGTTGGGACTTTTTGAAATAGTTATTATCCTAACAAGTGCGGAAAGAGTCACTTTCCCGCAAGCGACTGCCGTTACCCGAACGACGCGAAGCGGAGTTCGGGTAAGCAGTCGAGTGCGGGAAAGTGCCTTTCCGCATGAGTTAGGATCAAATTTTTTTCTACTAGCGTTAAAAAAACCAACATCATTTTTACAAAGTTTATTATTTTTTAATAAACAAAAAATAACAGGTATATAATGTTTACTTATTACTTATTATATATATTTATCGTAAAAGTACAATTGGATGCACTGTGTAAATTAATTGCTGAAGCTAGAGAGGTTGAAGTTGACTGATTCTGCATAGTGGAAGTTTGAAGAGACAGAGGTGTTGAACTTTCATGGACGCTACTGGGACCCGGTGCAATATCTAGGGACGTGGATGTTTCTAAGATGCAACTGGAAGTCGTTGGAATAGCTTGACTGATATTGAGAATTTTGTTGGACATATCTTTTTTCTGTTTGATGGACTCCTCTAGGTAGCCTTCGGCAACAGACGTGGATTTCCATCCCCCTAGGCGTTTAATATTCGTTATTCCTTCACCAGAATTGGCCAGTAGAGTGGCCGATGAGCGCCTAAAGCTGTGACCGGTGTACAATTCAGGATTTTTATGTCCTATATAAGCCGCGATGTTAGAGGGCATTTTCCCTATGGTATTGATACCAACACACTGGGTAGTGCATTTTCCATTTCTGTAGTTTAAAAAAAATCGGCGGTGTGGAGTTTGTTTTGGTCGTAACCCTGCATATTATATAATAATATTATTCATACATCACCAAAATTTTATTTCAATATAAAACATTAAAAAATATTTTCCCGCACTCAGTGCGGGAAAAATTTTCCCGCACGGTGCGGGAAAAATTTTCCCGCACGGTGCGGGAAACTTAGTCTTTCAGAGACAAAATGAGTGCGGGAAAACGGTGAATTGCGCACGCTAGTAGAAAAAATACATTTTCCTTAGTATTTTGCCTTTCTACTCCTACAAAAGCACAGACTACAGACTTATTAATAACTAGAAGTATGATTAATTTATTACTCAGTCAATAGTTATTACGTCTTAGTTTAACTGATATACTATCACAGTTCCTTTCACAGTTGGACCTAAACTTGTTTTAAAAAATAGCGTCGTAATTAGTATTAAAACTAATAACAAGGTATTATTATTTTTCTCTTAAATTACCTCTCTGGCATACTAAATTATATTACAAAATATTTCAAGATTCAGTTGGGAAATGTTTGAAATGAGTTGGGAAATTTTGGTTGCCACCTCCCTCAATAGAATGTGCTTCAGTGCGCCGGTGCAAATAGTTCACTACCAATAATTATAGCTTCTGTGAGTAAACTCAAAAAGTGCACATAACGAAAAAACGTTAAAAAAGTGAATTAAATGTTTAATTTAAAGAGAATAGCATCGTAGAATATGAATCGAATGTATTTAATGAAAAGAAAAATTATAATCTTTCAGCTAGCTCTAGGATGTTGCAACGCCTTTACAGTGCTAGGGCACATAAAAATGGTTATTCAAAACATTTGGGATTTCTTTGCGTTTATAAAATTAGGTACTTATCTTGATGATGTTCTTTGTGGAGCGCACTCCTCCACTGGTCTACCTTAGACTGGGACACGCGTCCTAGACGTCAAAAAACTGACTTTAAAACACCTCAATTCATCAACGGAGGAACACAATGCATGAAGCAATTAATCAAATCAACCAATTACATCAGCTGATTAAACAATTAGGCTGGGTTGTCCCTAAAAAGGAACAATAATAATACTCCTTCACGTGAAATTATAGGTTAGAATCTACGCCTATACAAAATATATAATACAAATCAGAAAAATCAACTGACCCTTTTCCGTAACAAATAATTATCTGTTTTAACAGGACAGATGAATCTAGATTTTAATTTCCTCCAAAAAAGGGGCCCTTTGTTCACCACAGCCTTTCAGAATGTCCTTGGAAAAATGACAGCTTAAAATGTCAAACGTCAACGCCAAACGGTATGACTGGCGTTTCTACTTATTGGAAGTTCATGCTCTCGCAAATTCACGTGTTTCATTCGCACATGCTCGAAAATAGGCAAAACTTAATCGGCATTTGAATTACTTGAAAATATGACAGTAACGAACGTTCTAATATTATAATAAATAAGGACCGAAAACCTTTCAGATGTGACAAATAATGACGTGAATGAAGTATATATTTTCAATTTTTGTAAAATATTAGAGGTTAAAGCGGTGCCAACGAGGGGTGTCAATTCTGGGATCCCGGAGTACAAACCGGTCTCGAAAATCCCGGGATCGACTAATATTTTCGGGACTAGTCTCGAAATGTTCTTTAGCGACACCGACAGTCATATAGAAGACACTGAAGGTATGGAATAAGGTGAAAGTTTTGGAAAAAAATGACTTTTTGGAAGTAACCATTACAAATAATCATGACCTCTGTGTATTGGTGTCTAGAGTTAGACACACATTTAAAACATTTAGAAAATCGCCAACTAAAAGTAATATACTACAAAAGTATATCAAAAATTATCATGGGAAAGAGCTAAAAGTTATATTCATACATTGCAAAACGAGATGGAGCAGCTTACTTGACATGCTCGAGCGTTTTACACTATTTGAAAATTTCATAAAAAATAGATCGTATTGATTTAAACGTAACAACAATTTTGGATTCAGAAAGTGAGGTTGTAAAAGTTCTCCAACCAGTAAAAATTGCAGTTGAAACCCTATACCGTCGCGATATGGATTTATTATGTAAAGCAGACGCGGCTTTCAAGTTCATGTTGAAGGACTTATCCAGAATTAAAACACCACTCAGTACGGAACTACAAGAGTCATTGAGAACAATGATTAAGCAACTCAGAAGCATTTATTCTGACTTTCTCTTGTTATCTCAAAAATCCCGACTTTCTAAACTCTGAACAAGATGACTGCTTCAAAACATCAAATATTTCCCTCATTAAATCTAAATTGGAAACATTTTTAATCAGGCTAGACACAGACAACGAAAGTGAAACAGAAACCAGCGACGAAGATGACATTCCCATTGCAGAAATTCAAGAGCAGAAAAGAATGAACCATTCAACGTCAGAGTGCAAAAAGCATTACTAAAATGCTCAGAGTCATTACAAAAGCAAATCAGTAATAAGACCCGGATGTCCGCAATCCTTTCTCAGCAAATTGATTTATTTGCAAATGATGGCAGTTGCGGACGTAATCTTCAAAAAACCTTTGAATTCCTACTAACCATTCAGCCTACAAGCATCGAACCCGAAAGATGTTTCTCTTTCGCAGGAGTTTTCTTTAACAAAATACTTTCAGCCTGAAAGATGAAACATTGGACGCCCTAATATTTTTTCGGTATTTTTTTTTTAAATAAGTATAAATTTATACATTTATATTTTTTGTATTTAGAATTGTTTAGGTGCTTTTTAGTATATTTGTATGTTTAAACTTAATAAATAAAAATTTTAATATTTGAATCCCTTTAAATTTCGGTCGGGCCTAATCCCGGGATTAGACAACAAAATTTCGAAAATCTCGGGATTAAGAAAACCAGTCGGGATTGACACCCCTAGTGCCAACATAACTGAAATATAAAGAAAAGGTAATATTGCCAACTTAATTTGTTATATTTTGATTATGACATTTTTTTTATAAGCATATTGTATGAAAAGCCCATAAAAATACAATAAACAGGCACTACATAAATATTTTTTTTATTTTTCTATAACAGCTTCAGATGCGTTTGTCAGATCTACCCCCTCTTCCCCCCGTGATGCCGCAAGTGATAGTCAAGCAAGGAGTGTCAAAGTGTAAAGAATGCAATATAGTGTTTTGCAAACACGAAAATTACGTCGTTCACAAAAAACACTACTGTTCAGCGAGAGCACTGGAAGATGACAGTTCGAAAACGAGTGGAAGTCCGCCTGTTAGTCCTAGGTAAAACGATTTTTATTTGACAAATTACAGAGTGTCAAAAATCACAAATACCATTTTAAACTATATACAAGGTTCAGTTCAGTCTATCTTATCCACAAAGCATTAATTTTTAGATTTAATATTGGGAAACCCTGTACAGTGTTAGTAAAAAACTTAGAAGTTAATAATAATTTTGACTTTAGGAGTGGGGGAACTACTAGTCCAGCCGCTCAGTACCAACAACTGATATGTTTGGCATGCGGTATTAAGTTCACCTCCCCAGATAACCTTAATGCTCACCAACAGTACTATTGCCTGAAAAGAACTGAGACGGAACCTAAGAGATGTGGCAAATGTAGGGCGTTTCTAGAACCGGGACACCAGGTAAGAACTTTCTTATTTTTTTAATATAAATATAATAATTCTACATACACACATTTGTCATTTTAAATTAAAAGTAATTTTCATCGTTTAAATTTGAGTAAAACCTTTTATAGTAAAACAAAAGATTTTTTTTTAATAAGTAACTGTGTTGAATTAATAATAATTAGGCCTGTCCAGTAAGCAAAAATCGCGACGAAGAGGCATATTTATAATAAAGGAAAAATCAAAGTAACCAAAAATTTCATATTCTCTGTTTTTAAACAGTTATTTAGATGGTTTTACCGAAAAAAAACCTTAAATGGCAACACCTTTTTCATGATAATTATGGAGAAGCTTGATCAAGCAACTAAACGTGAACCGCATACAGCGCGCCGATCCAATCGAGGCTACGAAAGCAGTATGTATGCCAACACACTTTCGACTGGCAAATGCAAGGCGCCGCCGACAATTGATTTTAGATTATTACACCACCCTAATTAATGAGACGTCCTAGAGTCTTTTTGTCCTGAACCTGTTTGTATAATTTTTATTATGTATTTTTTTTCTTCTAGTGCGTGTCGCATTCCGCTGTAGCCGGTTGGAAGTGCCCCTGTTGCGACATCATCAGTGCGACAGCAAGCGCAGCACAAAGGCATATGGAAACTCATACGGGGGTGAAAGCTTATAGATGTACAATTTGTAAATATAAGGGTAATACGCTGAGGGGGATGAAGACGCATATTCGGATGCACTTTGATAAAAGGTCGCCTGATTTACAGGTAAGAAGAATTTCTTTTCAATGTCCAACTTTCTAAAGTACCTAAGAAAAATACCAACACAATTTTGCCATGTTTTAATGACCAGAAATGATAGTTCCCGTATCTGTTTTGAAAAGTAGCAAACTTACTAGGCATAAACATCGGAAATAATCGAAATGTCAATAAATATAAAGAGTTTACCTTAGTTACTACTTGACATATAGCCGTCTAAATTATATTTTCGAAAAAATTGGTTTTTGAGAACTATCCGTACATTCTAAAAAAATATCTTACTTAGGAGGAAAAATATATCTCCTACATCCTGGAAGACGACACCATAGGTACCGGCATGGAAGTCGCCATAGCCCCCAGCTTATCGCAAGAAGACTCCTCGTCACCGAGCTTGGATAGTCGGCCTGAGCCCCACCATCTATGTCCCCAGTGCCCCTATAGCTCCCCATACAAAGCCAACGTGATTAGGCATATAAAATTAGTGCACGAAATCACCGTGGAAGAGACACTTAGTAATGGGGAGGAAAAAGGGGCAAATAAGAATATGCCACAAATAGAGGAAGAGGATGAAATTATAGGTAAGTTCTCATATTAAAAATAAACTCTTTAAAAATTAGCGAAGTAGCCTATTAATAATTAAATTGTCATGTTCCTTTAATTTCACTTTGTTTACAGTAAAAAAAGAAGCCATGGAACCGGAGGTGATTATTGCGCAAGTAGAGGGCGCCACGATAAAAGAAGAACCGGAACTGTCCACCACACCCAAAAGTAAATCCTTAGACGATGAAATAATGCAAGAAGTTGCCAAACCCGGGGCGCACTATTGCAAGTCGTGTGACATATATTTTAATTACACTTCCACGTTTATAGCCCATAAGAAATTCTACTGTTCAAGTCATACTGGCGAGATTTCTAACGCGAATAACAATAACAATACCACGCCCAGAACAGCGGAAACGTCCGTGTTATAATTTGAAAATTGGCGTTCTTTAATGATTTTGGAATATTATTCGAGTTGCCAAAACTAAGGGCTTGTTTTATTGGAATCGGATTCTAGAATTTTAAATGAATGCCATTAAACATTACGAAATTTTTACAAAATTTATTATCAGCTTTATTTTTCAGCTCTTATTACTACTATTTTGTTTTCTCTTTTAACATTGTTGTTTAGAATAGAGAATACCGCTCGCGTGCAGCTTTAATCATGTGCAGTAACTCAAAATTCAAAAACTGAAAGTTCACTAGTAGTGAAGAAATGCAAACGTTGAAGCTCCCCCCACCCTTGACCTTGACCGGTGATATTGTCACGTATGGGGTTGTGGTGGTAGAGAATGATTGTATGGTTTACCAAAACATTTATATGTTTAGAATACGGAATACCGCTCTCTTGCAGCTTTAATCATGTGCAGTAACTCAAAATTTAAAAATTTCAAGTTTTCTAGTAGTGAAGAAACGGGAACGTTAAAGCTCCCCCCCACCGTTGACCTTGATGTTAACCTTGACCGCTGATATTGTCACGCATTATGGCGGGTAGGGAATGATTGTATGGTTTACCAAAACACTTATATCACACAAATATCACAAAAAATAGTTACCTTAACTTACATATTTACATCCAAGGTTATAGGGGCTAGTTTCTCACGGGGCGTTGTAGTAGACCTGATGCTTATGGTATTGGTGCCAATTGGCACTGTTGGATCCATTGTACCGATACGGATATGCAACTGCGGATGCACTACTACGGATAATGTGCGTCCCACTGGCCTACTATTTATATGATATTTTCAAGAACAGTTTATACAAACAGTATAAACTAACCAGGTTTACACAATAGCTGCGAGGCCGATATCCAATATGAAAATTTCGAAAAATAGGAATATGACAATATGGACCTTGGATGATGCTAAACAACAATGTAAAAATCAAAATAATAGATAGTCATAGCCCTAAATACTCTTTAAGATTTTAGACACTGATTCCGCGATGCGATTCGAGAATCACAATGAAACAGCCCTAAGCATAAAAAGTAATGAAAAAAGCATTCAAAATCGGGCCAGTAATTCCGACAAACAAGTATACGCATTTTATAAGATAACTATTAGTGACCTTAAAGAAGAATATTCGCTATAATAGGAAAAGCCAAAACTAGATAATTAATAATTGCATATAATTGTTCATATTATAACATGTAAAGTCTTAATGCGTTAAGAAATTTTCTAAAATAGCGTTCTTTGAAAATTGTTAGTAGCTCGACAGTATATTTTTTTTAAATACTGGGATAAGCCGCGCAAGATAGGTCAGATAAAAAAGCACTACCAATATGGAATCTTGGTCAGGTGTGTGGTAAAAATCGTCGCTGGAAAGACAAAGGGGCGTAACTCCGAAAACCCGAATTTCGAGTTATGGCCACCATATTTATCCCCAAGGTCATATTTATAAAAATACAAATTGGCGTTTCTCTCTCTTATGATTATCGTGATATTATAAATTATATAGGCGTAAGTCAGCCATGTATGAAGATTTTCAAAAAAGTTAATAGACGAAAGGGCGGCTCTCCTTTAAAATTCGATACCTCTGTAAATACATCTTTCTTTGCAAGAATATAACATTTATCGCTTCTCCTGAAAAATATATTAAACGGAGTTACGCCCCTTTGTCTTTCCAGCGACGAAATATGTGAATTTACAATAATATTTAAAAGTTCTCTTTGAAAACAAACAGCTTTAGTTCAATTGTCTGGAGTATGAGATTGTTAGGTGCTGTTAGATAAATAACAATTATTTAAGTAAATTAACAAAAATTCATATTTAATATGGAAATAAGACCAAGATTCTGCATTCATGCATTTTTCTTTTTTCAAATATTGTATAATGCGGGCTAAAAATATAGATTTTTTTACTTGCCGGTATCGTTGGAAGCAAAAAGCATAATATACATCAAGTACCAAATATACCTGGATCAAATTTCATTGGCTATATTTCTAACTGCAATCTTATAATAATTTTAACACAATTACCTACAGGAAATTCTTTTGCTTTGATATAATAGAAAGTATGTTTTAAATCTTAGGTATTTAAAATATGTATATTATTTCATACATAAAGACGTGCCAAGAAGTTTTAGGTTCTACATGAGGTCTTATGTAATTGTTAGAAGAATACGCGAATGAATAAGGAATCATTTAAATTTTGTCCTTTTCTAATGGCAGAACCAAATAAAACTTACCATTAAAGCAAGTAAACTTTTTAAAATAGTAGCAAATTTTTACACAATATTTTTAGTCTTCCGTGCTAAAATTAGCAAAACGGAACACTTCGGTGTCCGTCCGTCCGTCTGTAACAGGCGATTTTCTCCAAAGCTATTCGACTTAAAAATTTGAAATTTAGCACAGAGATAGAGTGTGGTGGCCCAATTATAGACGTGAAGTATAAAAGTTGACTTTTGATTCTGGGGGTTAATTTTGTAAATTGGGAAATGAAAAAAAATCCAAGGGCATCGTGTAGGATGTCAAATGTAAGCTAATTGGAGCACGAATTCAACAATATATATGATGTATTTCTTATGCATTTTTTAAAACATTTTTCGGGAAAAACGCTTAAAAATTGCTGCCCCCACCCTCATCGCCAAACCGGATTGCTCAGAGAAATCTGAAAAAAATTATGAACATTGAGAAGCAGGTGTAGATTAAATGAAAATTATCAGCATTGAAAAATTCTAGCGCGATCAATTGTTATAAACAATAATTTAATTGTTTATTTCCTTATAACTGCTGAACCATTGGTTTTAGAGAAAAAGTTTTTCGACAAAATATATTTCTCACGATGTAAAGAACAACTTTTGTCGTTACACGTTTTTCAAAATTTTTAATTTGGCTCAGTCGAAACGCTCTCCCACTCAGCTCCGCGCATACGCGATTTGATACGGCTTTGGTGCCGTCGGCGGCGGGTAGCACAGCAGATGGGCGGAGATCGGACGGCCGAAGTCTGCTCAAGTTAAGTGGAAAATAAATTAATAAATTTCGAAAAATTTATATTTAAAATATATCCATTTTATCTTATGCAGAACTTGTTAAAAAAATGAAATTATATCAACATTAATCGCGATCTTTTTATAATTTTTGCTTTCAACTCTGTCATGAATGTTGTACTTATTCGTAAAAATTAAACGGTTGCAAAATGTTGCAAGAAATGTTATTTAATGTATAATCTAGTATATAAATATGTAAAAATACCCAAAATTAATCCATAGGTTTGTTTTGTATAAAGTTAGATTTTTATTATTTTGCCTAGTTCTAAGTTTTAGTGGTTTGTTAACTATAAATTATATAAATAATAATATGCCAAAGCATCTTTTTTATTATAATTTTTGTAGAATATTATCGGTATAAATGTTGGAATCTTTTTTTGACGTTACGTTATCTAATAATAATTTTTTGTAGGGTTATATTTCTCAATATAGTTGTAAAATTGAATCTATTATCATATAGCTGTGACGGTGTTCAAAACGCCTAGGTTATTAAACACTATGACAGTGCTGATTACCGTTCTTGGAGACAATAAATTATTTATTTCTAATGAAACTGTGTTGCTTTTTAATCCTTAAAAGTGAGTCATCCTATATAATGATACCTGCTTAAGAAAGTATTTTATTATTCTTTACTTTAAACCTTTTCTAATAAATTATCCGGAAAATGTCAGTCCCGTACTCTCTCACAGTTAACTGTTCTTGATAGCTAAGTTTGTGAAATTTAGTTTCGCCCGATTTAAATTCCATTTTTAATAACACTCAAGAACGAGACTCGCGATGCAAACCACCCAATCAAACGCAACAACCTGCCGCTGCCTCGGGATGCAACACTTTCGGCTGCATTAGAAAGCGAACCCGACCGAACTTTGGCTTATTCCGCTGTTCACGTATAAAACGAGGATTTTAGCTGCCCGCCACCGGTCAATATTAAATTAAATAATAATTGAATTATGGTGGTTCTGCAGCTCAGCAGCACTAAGGAGGAGCCGCCACTGCTCTCAACCCAGTAAAATAGCACTCGTGCAAGATCGTGGCATACGGTTTTCAAAAACTAATAAGAACTCTTTAAAATTATTTTAATTCCTATAAATCCTGACCGCAATCTGATTAAATTCGCGTTAATCCAACCCATTTATTTTTCAGATAAAAAGTGTGCGTGAAAACCGAGCCGATTCCAAAAGATTACTCGTAACGAAAACGGCAAATTTCTCAGGTAAAGCACCGCTGTATGGGAAATTACTTGCCCATTTGCACTTTTCATGCAGCATGCGTTTATTTTGCATGGGTTTTTTACTTTTCTAATAATAAGAATAATATAATATGATTAAAATAAGGTCAAGATAAATCATAAATGAGAATAAATAATATGCCGATTTTTGTAAATACAGGAGCTGTCATTCATTTCCAATAATTTAATAGGCAATATGCATATAATTCAAATAAATCAGAAACATTCCTTTTTATTCTCTACATAAATTATTTATTTTTTTCTAAAACTGCTCTGAAAATACCTAAAAATCACACTACTAACTACAACTGAAAATAAATAAAGTCAAACAGCGTGCGAAAACGTTTACACGCGCCGTGCGAAAATGTTTACGCACGCTGCAAGGAACAATTATTATGCAACCATCCATTCGCCAGACATATCTTTCATCAATCTTGAACAGAACTTTGGAAATCTAGTAGGCGGCAGTTTTAACAGCAGCCGTTATTTAAAAGCTGTCTTCTAGCCACCAATTTCATTTGTTTAATTATGGATGGCGTTAAATCAAAGGCCCCCAGACAATGGACAAGATTTAACTATATAGAATAAAAGTGAAATATCGTAAAAATAATTATAAAACTGATCTGTGAAAATCTCGACAAAGATTATATGGCCTAAAATACAATTTAAAAAAAAATCAAATGACTATAACTTTGTACTAACACTTTTTTTTCTCTTCAAATTTAAGAATTGTCCACAAAATGACGTAAAATTTGTTTAGAAAAAATAATAAATTAAATACCTAAGCCTGATTTCTTTCTATCCGTGTTTGCTTGTGGAAGTATTGCTGGTTATATACTTCGAAAGATTAGTCATCGCAAAATTCTTTTTTTTTTTCTGACAAAATTCCCAACGGAATCCGATTTCTTTCTATCCTTGTTAGCAAAAGTGGCATTAGTAAAAAACAAATAAAAACGATGTTATTGCCAATAAAAAAGAATAATCAAACATTTTATCACAGTCGGCTTTGTTTGTGCAAGTATTTCTGGTTGTCTACTGTGAAAGTTTAATCTGAATTGTCAGAAAAAATAAATTTATAACCTGACAAAATACTTACGTAAGTTTTATGATTTTATAACGAAAAACCTTTGTTTTTACTGAACACAAACACAATTTGCAAAAATCTCGTTTTTATTAAGCAAAAACAGTGTCAGCATAGCCACATTAACCTTCTTATTTTATACTACTTAAAATTGTTTCCTACCCAAGTAACAATACTCCCTCTAACCAATAAATAATTTGCAATAAAAGGATCGGAGGAAAAGTTTTTAAATAAATAAAGAAAAAATAGCAAAAATGAGTAAATATTTTTATTAAGATAAACAATTTATAATAAGGTTAAAAATATTTCCTATTCTCCGATCTATAATGAAAATGGATCTATAATACAGCCTACCTGGGAACAGTGGCGTTTGTGTAAGTTAAAGACGCGATAAAAATTGTTTAATGGAATATACCAACTAGTTTCACAATTTTTAACTGTAAATGTTGAGTCTCAGTTCCAGAAGGATAGGATACACTTTGTAATGGCACTGTGACTTCAGCTTTAAATTGAAACCAAACGTTTCTAGGGCGCAATTTTCACTACTTTCTCAATAACTAAAGAAATCTTCTGTAATGCCCACTATTCTCAATTTTATATCGGGTCGGCGTTCCTGTTACTCATTACCATAACGCCCGGTCCAAGTAATGTAAAGGAGAACAAATATGTACCTTGCGTAATATTTTAATAGTTGTTAGTCATTCCCAGGTTCATAGAACATAGGAATTTAAACTGTTAATACTTGATATAAATTTTTAAGTTGCATACACTGCAAAAACAACTTATATTATGGGACAGGATTCAAATAAGGTCATGTTTATTGTTCTCATAACCTAACTTTCTAACCAGCTGTAAAAATTTTACGAGTATGTGAGAGAAAGAAGACGTGAGAGAAAAAATGAGAGCGAGCCATAATTGATCTCTCCGTTGTAAAATGGGCTTCTGTCATCATTCTCAAAATAAATGGGATACGGTATAGGCTCACTATTAAAAAACCTGAACTTGGCATGGGTCCCATAAGTAGCAAAAGAGATATACAACTTTAAAAAAATGTATTTATAATTTATCCAAAGTCAGTCAGGCGGCACCTCGTAGTTAGTAGTGTTTTTTAAAGTAAAGCAGTCGTAGAAAAAATTATTTTTCTTTGCATTTTTACACTTTACACTTTTACTTTGCAAATTTCCCTATGAGCTAGCCATGTTGTTGCGGACTAAGTAATAAAATAAGCTTAATCTTTTTTCAAAGGAAAGAAACAGGATTCAGAAAAGTATGACATGATAATTTTATTTGTTCACTATCTTTCGAAACCACTCACAAATCCCTACCCACGCCACTGGTTAGTTATGAAAAACTACCCTGTACATTACATGTAGTAATTCCAACGTCTTTTTTGATTTCCCAACTTCCCGTGTCGCCATTATCAACGCGTATCGGTGTAAGCCAAGCTCTCGTGCATTTTTGCCCTGATAAGAGAGCGCATTTGCATAAGGTCATAATAAATATACGAAGTTATCTGGCCACGTCGTGTTGTATGCACGACCGGTCGTCAGATCACCTAGATGTGATAAGAAGGCAAAAAAGTAAAGGGGGAGAAGGGAAGCATTTAATTTTAATGCATACAAGTTGTAGGTATGTACGATGTAAAGGAGTTGATAGTGGTTACAAATATTTAAACAAAATATAGGTATGCACGTAATAGTAGTAAATATCGCCTAACTACGAATGTAGGAATCTTTAGGATGAATTTATCTTTGGTCGTATTAACTGCGGTGACGGCCTAAAACTATCGGGCTTTGGCCGATCGCTGCAATAATACTTGCGTTCCCGCTACTGCAGATGTCATCGAGCCGCTAGCCGCCGTCACTTCGTCAGTACATCAGTGTAAACTCATGATACCAATAAAAGAATATATGACACCGCGCAGGTAGGCGTGGCCAAGTACGTCATGCTATGAGTAATTCCGCCATATTTTGTAAACGAGACACGTCTTTGTTAAGATCGCGTTGTGCTTTAAAGTTATTTTTTGGTGTTTTTATAACACTTTTAAGAGCTTAAAATTAAAAGTGAAAGTGAGGTGTGTTGTGTATGGTTGTGATGTGGGCAATCAATGCAAGGGCTTTATGCTCGATATTAGCTTCCCCAAAAACAAAGAAACGCAATGCGTTTGGAAGCGTCTCTGTGCAAACGGGAAGTTAAATTTAATGTGAAAAATGCTAGAATCTGTTCTAGAGACTTTGACGAAAGTAATTTTATGAAGGTAATTTAAAGCATGAATTGTGTCATGCCATGAATGTCAAATGTGTTTAATGTTTTTACAAAGTCCCTTCAATAAAAAAGTTTACTGTAATAAACAATTGCTAAAAATCTCCACGGTAACGAATCACTTTAATCCAGAAAATACGACAAACAAAGAGACTGAAAAAAGCTATTTTCTTAAAAAACTATTTCTTGTTTTACCTAATTTCATAAATTTAGATATTTTTGTCTTATTTGGAATAATTTTTGGCATTTTAAGATTTTTTTAAATTTGAAAAATCAAAGAATACAATAATTTTTAATAACTTACTATTTAAAGTGAAAAAAAAACCCAAAAAACTATCCTAAATAACATGTTTCCGTCGCAAACATACAAAAAATATTTGACAAATTATAGAACCAAACAAAATTCTTATTTATAACATATTTTCGACTTTGTAGGTATATATTTTAATAAGAATGTGCCTGTAAATAAAAATTATTATCTTAATTATGAGGCATAGTTTTATTTTATAAAATTATTTCCCTTTTCTTTTCACGTAAATAAATACATAGAACGCAATTGCCAGGCAATTTACCACTATCTATTATTAATCTAAATTAATTTATCCCTTTATTTACATGATTATTTTAAATCATATACTTTAAAATTTGTATTATAAGCAGGAGGCAAAGTATAGTGCCACTAGAATTTATATAAAATCGCCTATAACTAACGTAAATTCTATATTGCGCGTTATAAATTTCAAAAATAACTCACAGCGTGACGTCATGCGCGAACCCGGACGAATTTGACACGGCTTTTGGTATCATATCTTCCTTTTATTGTATCATGAGTGTAGCTTTGGCGACGCACGGTGTGGGGTCCCATTAACAAAAATCGAAAAATTGATCCAAAGTCAGTTTGATGCTATAAAAAAGCTTTTAGCGAGCTTCAAAAAGACCAACCTCATAACCAGGGTGTTCAGATCTTATTTTAAAGTTCTTTAATATTTTTTCATTAATAATGTTCTTTTTATATCAATATTCAATTGTTAGTCAGTAACTTTATTTGAAAGCTAGCTTGCAAATGTACTTTGAATCAAGAAGTTTTGGGTGTCAAAGAAAAAAAATAGCTGAAATAAAAATTGTTTTCACTGTTGTTAAAAAAAAAACGAATTAACAAAGCCTTATGTTTCGCCTATACTTACGAAAATGTTGTAGAACTGGCAACAGGAGATAGGAAGTCTAGCTCCGCCTCGGTCGAGCCATGCTATCTCGAAGACAAAGGCAACTTCAAATTATCAAATTTATATGTTCTAGACAAAAACAGCGTAATATTTTCAGCGAATTAAAATATTTCTATCCACCTCCTAAAAGGATGGTGACTCAGATGATTGAGCCATCACTGTCACATCAGTTTCTTAAGTGAATAAGACAGTGGCATGTGTGGTTTAGTAACAAGGAACTGGAAGCAAAGTTTTTACATGTTACCTTCTCGAAAACTTAAATTAGTTGTGACATTTAACTTAAAAGTGTAATTTTGCAATAAGAACTTAAATTGCTATGCAAAATGATCAAGAAAAGTGCAAGACAGTACAACAAAATCTTCATGTAAGTTACAGTATTATAGACTAAGCCAATAAGGTTAGTAAAACTTTTATATTAGATACCTATTTAACTTTGTTGGGAAGTGACTCCGCTGCCGGCGCTGGTTCCCAAAATATTGAAGCATGAATACCGGCGCCGGCACCCGAGTACAAAATTTCTCGGGTGCCGGCAGTTCTAACCTAAAATAAAAATAGTTACGCCTTTTAAATGATATCTAAACATGTGTGTTGTTTTAATTTTGCGTAAAAACATACATACATATTGGCAATAATGGGTAAATAAGTTTTTAAACGCATTTCGACTTTACAAACATAGAAGCCTTTCTTTTACAATTACATTTTTTTAGTCACAGGCGGAGTATGAATGTTTTCAAATAAAATTTTTGGGGTGTATAAGTATCTAATAATAAGTGGCCAAATGGCTTTGAAACTTAAAAATCTTGCTTTAACAACGCTTGTATCTCTAAAGAGTAAGTAAAGCTGATAAATATTTAAATATAAAAACATGTCTTCGGTCTTCTCACGTAATGACATAACTCAAAAAAATTGAAAATTGAGACACACTACTTTTGAAATCGTATAAGCATATACTATTATCTCACGAAGTGGCATATCTCAAAGTCGTATAGCTTTTTCACAATAAAAGGCAATTTACGCGACGTATCTCAAGTCGTTACTTAGGGCGTGTACCGTTGTCCGTGTCCGATGCTTTTACTACAAAATTTAAAAGTATCACTATCTGATACAAAGAATCAGATACTTAATGTAAAAGTATCGGTACTACCAGATACCGTCAAAAGTATGTATTGCACATCACTATCATAGGTTGATATGGACTATATAAATGCATTAAAACTAGGAGAGAAATATACATACGCGCTTTAGGAAGTTAATAAGAGACAAAATTTGTCGACGGCCCACCAGTAATACCGCTTTCGCCGAGCGCGTGGCCGGCGACCCTGCCGGTCCCGGACTAATACACTCGAAGAGCCCCGTGAAATATACTCTTTCAAAACATTTGGGTTGGAGAAAGAAAAACTAATTACTTAATATGCGCATTGCATTTGCATTGTATTTATTAAAGAAAACGGCGTTAAAGCGCTGGCAAAACTGACTAAATCGCGTTGCGACGCCGATATTTCGAAATACCGTTGCTCGGTTTTTGTCCGACCGGCGTGCTGCGCTGTGACGGAAGAAAATTTGGGGAGCTCTATTGATAACAGCGATAATAAAATTAACTAGGCTAGGTTACATTTATAAAAAAAAATGGAAAAAGTAAACTCAAGAACTCAAAGTAAATAATTGAAAAATCTATTGTTGTTTCATTTTATTTTTAAATTATATACTTACATATAATTCATTCCATAAATAAAATTTTTCTTTGTTTTTTCCCGTTAAATCACGATACCCTTACAACGGTATGCTACGCTATGAATCAAAACCATAGACAAAATATATTTAGACCATCACAACGTATTCGCCACACCAGCTGAATCCGTCCAATGTATGGGCGAAAAAGTGCGTTTGTACGCATTGGGCGCCAGTCAGATTTTTAAACGACGGTCCTCTCGAAGCATGCGCACTCGGGACGACTAGCAAAAGTGGTTGTTGAACTCAATGACGCAACTCGGCGATCAGAACCGGACCCAGTTGTAATCACTGAAGGAAACACATGGAATACAGCTGTTGTAAATGCTGAAGGTGCTATTTCCATTTGCAAAAATACTTTTAAATAGTTTTAACCAAATAAATTTTCTAACTTTTATCTTAAATGCACTCCGGTGTTGAAGTGAACACACACACGGAGAAGTAGAAATATTTATCAGTGGTATATTGAGTGTGGTCAAGGTGTCAGAAAGGCACTGCTGGGGGGTCTGTGTATTAGGGGCATTGTATAAGGGGTAAGATGGTGTAAGAAGGTCATATATAGTGTCAATGCCTCCTTCCCCTATATTGCATAAGGGTGAGTGAGTGTCCAAAAGGCATATTTGCGCTTTCGCCAAAGGGGCACTAAAAATACTAGTGGATTAGGGTAGAGGGGAGTATTTTAAAAGGGATGGCGAAAGAAAAAAGCGCTTTCGCCAAAGGATCGCTAAGATATCAGTGGATTAGAAGGGTGTGTCCAAAAGGCATATTTGCGCTTTCGCCAAAGGGGCACTAAAAATACTAGTGGATTGGGGTAGAGGGGAGTATTTTAAAAGGGATGGCGAAAGAAAAAAGCGCTTTCGCCAAAGGATCGCTAAGATATCAGTGGATTAGAAGGGTGAGTGTCCAAAAGGCATATTTGCGCTTTCGTCAAAGGGGCACTAAAAGTACTAGTGGATTAGGGTAGAGGGGAGTATTTTAAAAGGGATGGCGAAAGAAAAAAGGGCTTTCGCCAAAGGATCGCTAAGATATCAGTGGATTAGATTGACATGGGGCCGTAAGTAGTAGCGCTTTCAGCAAAGTATCAAGTGCACACACTGTAAATACGTGTAAAAATATTTACACCTTACCATAGAACTTGGTTTGTTCAATAATTATACAGGATGGGATGCCAATCCATTAAAATATACACATGTAATTTTTTTGATTTACTATTTTACTTCTTAAAACAGTTGCATATTTTATTTCTATTGTTTAGAATACTATGTTTATATTTTATTTCATCTTTCAATTTTGTAAATGTAACGTTTAAAAAATTAAGAGGGGGGACATTAAAGAGACGCACTGTATAGGTATAAACTGAGTTATTTTTGAGGAATTATCGACAGTTTTGTATAGCAAGAAAACTCAGATTTAAGCCAACAATTTTTGTTAAAATCTCACTAATGGTTACATTTTTATCATTAATAAAAAGAATAATTACAAGTAATATATTTAGCATTTATTATTCGATAAAAGATTCACCTCATGTGAAATAAATTTTGAAGTACGGTCCTGTCTATCACAAGGCAAACGTTCGACAAGGCGCAAGCCCGCAGAAGACCGTCTGTGTTTACGGATTCAGCTTGGTAAATGTGCCACATTCGCAAATGACATTATTTCTCTATTATATATTTTCTCTATGATCAAAACACGTCGTTGCCGCGCAGATGACGTTACTTCGAGGGAAAATCAAAGTGACTAGGCCGCTTGAATAATGCAAAATCCCTCGCAGCGACATCAAAATGGGAGGAGCCTGGCAAGTCGATCGACGCATCGGCATACCGTTGTGAGTGTATCGTGCTTTAAACCATGGCCTAACTAACCCTAATCTATGACCATGGCTTGCATAAATTTGACATGCCTGATGTCGAGCTTTTGCGACATGCCATTTTACAGGAAAAATACAAAATAAATTTTTTTTTCCTTAAATAATAAAGTTTGTCTTTATGTGTAGACTGGAAAGTCACTGTTTCCATGGCAAATAACAGCCGTATACAGAATTTAGCAGATATATCGAGTGCAAAAGTATTTTTTGCAGGTCAACGTCTTACCGTGAACTAAAAATGAAACTTTGACAATATTACAAACTTCATAATAAGGGGTCTAGTACAAAATGTGCCTAAAGCCAGCCGCACACCTTCAGTTAAATCTGCACCAATCTACGACATCATTGCATGTAAACAGGCATACAGCACCGATCCGTAAAATTATAACGAAATACGAAATCAACCGCATTCCGATCCCGTATCCAGCGATCTCGGAGTCGGCGCGGCGCGTCGGTTCAAGTGCGCGTTCGAGCCGCATGTTGAGTTGTATGGGTTCGTGTCTCGTACGTTTGACTATCGCATCGCGCATCGTGATACGAATTTTTCAGAAGTGGCGATCCGTACCAATTGAATCATCGCATTGATTGGTATAATTTATACGGATCATCTTGATTCGACGCACCTCTAGCAGGTACGAGTTAACTGTAGAGTCCTTTACAGCTCAACGTTTTTCAGTCAGCTGGAAATGACATTTTGGAAATATGGCAAACTCCTTTTAACTTTTAATAAAACAAAATCTACCAATCAGTTTTATTTAATACATATATTTACAATTATTTAACAAATCCTATATACTTATATCTAGATATTCACCACGTTTTTGCACCTAGTCCCGCAGGCCTATAATGTTGTTTTTTCTTTGTTGTTTCTATTGTACTTGGCGTTTTTGTGGTAGTTATCGTGGTTGTGGTTATTGTTGTGGTAGTTTTCGTGGTTGTTGTTGTTGTTGTCGTTGTGGTGGTTGTCGTCGGCTTTTCTGTTGTGGTCGTTTTGGTCGTCTACTTTGTCGTTGTCGTTTTCTCAGTTGTTGTTGTAAACCTGTCCTCTGCTTCCTCAATGAGGAATGTGCAGCATCTTAACAAAAACAATAAGCGTAATATAAAAAGCAGAATAGTTTAAGGAAAAAAGCTTTCGCAGAGAAGAGTCAATCGTTAACAAGTCTTACGGCTGTTACAAGCTTACGTGTGGACTAGGTACGAGTGTGAAACTAGGACACTAGGAAAAAAGAAAAACGACACCTAGAAGCAGAGGTGGTGCTGCAGAAGAATGATGAAGGTAAGTTGGGTAGAGAGAGTCACAAATGACGAAGTGCTGAATCGAGAAAGGGAAAAAGAACCATTTGGAGAACATTGCAGAAACGAAGCGACTAGATGGTCGGACACATTCTGAGACATGGCGGTCTAACAAAATTGATTGTGGAGGGAACGGAAGAGCGTAAACAAGGCAGAGGTATGTCAAGGCTAAGTTATTTATATGATATAGTCAGAGACGTAGATAAAGTTAGCTCTAGGAAAACGAAGGATTTAGGACAGAATCGCCAAGGTTTAGGAAAGTTATTGCGTCCAACTAATCTAAGCATAAAAAGACTCCAAGAAGGATAAATCTACCGAGAGCGACCCTAACAATTTGGATCTAGACCCGCAGGTCCAAAACGGCGTTTTTTCAACGTCGTTTTTCTTTGTGTTGCTGTGGTTTGTTTTGTTGGTTCCGGCGTTGTTGTTGTCGTCGTTGTCGTTGTGGTTGTTGTCGTTGTGGTCGTTGTCGTTGTGGTGGTGGTCGTCGGCTTTTTCGTTGTTGTCGTTGTGGTGATTGTCGTCGGCTTTTTTGTTGTTGTTGTTGGAGTAGTTGTTGTCGTCGGCTTCTTTGTTGTTGTCGTAGTGGTCGTTATCGTTGGCTTCTCTGTTGTTGTCGTAGTGGTTGTTGTCGTCGGCTTCTGTGTTGTTGTAGTGGTTGTTGTCGTCGGCTTCTTTGTTGTTGTCGTAGTGGTCGTTGTCGTCGACTTCTCTGTTGTTGTCGTAGTGGTCATTTTGGTCGGCTTCTCTGTAGTTATCGTAGTAGTTTCCGCTGCTTTCGATAGTTCGATGGCGCCGCTGTCGCCATCAGCTCCATTGTTATTATCAATGTTTATACCACCGTTAGCTCCTCCTTTATTACCATCGTCATTATGATCTCCATTAAATTCATTACCATCGTCAATACCGCCATTATGATTCCCATTACCATTGTCAATACCGTTATCATGAGCCTTATTCTTACCACCATAATCAGCCTTGGGGAATCTTAGGAGAAAATTAGGATGAGATCTAATATTTCCGCTGCCATCTTGATCTTCTGACATATCTAGAGACCGATTTGAATTATCCACGGTTTCGTGGACTTCACAGTTGCTAAAAACATCGTTCTAGTTAAGGACTGGATGTTTTTTTTAAGTTTACAACATTTTTGCTGTAAAAACAGTAAGGTTATATAAAAATTTGGTATCACTGCACTGTTAAAAACTCGAGCGCCCCTGCCGTGGATGCCCGGATGGGCTAAATCGAGAACGAGTTGGCTACTACACGTCGTACCCCAAAAAAACGTCGACAGTTGAGTTTTGTAAAAATTCGCAAAAAGGTCGACAGTGTAATTTCAGAATGTCAGATATTCTTTCCCCCCCCCCCCCCTACAATATAGTTCTTTCGATACGCCCCTGTTCGTAAGACGCAGTTTCTTCGCTTTTGAGATATAAGGTGTCAAAAACTCTTTAATCGACTTTCTGGAATAACTCCAAAACTATATAAAATTTTTAGTTAGTAAACTGCATATACCTGTACAGGGATATCCAAATAAAAGTGAACAGGCCTTATAACTTTTTTATTTTTAAAGATGGGAAAAATGTTAAATACGAAAGTTTTGGGGATTTTTATGGATAATGGTAGCGGAAATAGCCGAGATACCTCTGGCAACACTGCTCATTTCACGTCACGATGCATCATCGTACATAATAAAAGCGTAAAATTATTTTTTTTTAATAATTATTGGTGTTGTTTCTTTTGTAATTGCCTATTATTGCAGGCCCCCCTCCCCAAATGAAAGAGGTTGAATTCAGAAAGCTGCCCCCCTTCCGTTGTGAGCTGGATGCGCCCTTGTATCGACAGTTATAGGTAACTTAAACTTACCACCACAACACACTAATTAACAAACCAATAATTCCTCCACCCACTACAGTAATTACGCTTACAGCTAACTTCACTTTTATAATAAGTTTGTGCCTGTCTCTCGGTGTCCTTGGTTCTCCATCCTCCTCAATCCTCAAAATCATTATTATAAAAATCCGATTCTTCTGAATATGTCCGAATCATAAATACATACAAATCTTAGGCTGATATTCGCTGCAAATACGAGACGTTTTAGATACATCAATCACTTGGCAAAACGTCATTCTTTTCTTACGTTGCTAGGAATTACTACACCTTAACAGGTATTATACATACGAAAGGTCCACTGCAAAATGTTGAAAAGCTTAAAACAGCGAAAATATCCGGTATTTTTAACATGATGAAGTTTGGGGGTGATATGAATAATTAATTAAAAAATAACTTTAAAAATATTTTTTGTGTCATAAAATAAGTATTGTATTTTCCCCAAAAAATACCTTAAAGTCAAAAAAATTAGTATGATTTTATTTAGCCAGTGGCGGGTGGTGAAATTTTAAAGTTGTATACAATCGGGAGATTTATTATTCGTCTAATTGTAATTTTTTCAAAGATAAAAATTCTACATTAAATTTAGTAATATTTTAAAAATAAGTTAACAGATATCTCTTTTCCCGAGAAATAAAAATAACAATAACTCTTCATATTTTTCGGGATCCAGGCGCGGCCCGTGAAATTTTAAAGTCGTATATCTCTGTTTACTTATGGGACCCATGCCTAGTTCAGGTTTTTTAATAGTGAGCCTATTAGGAATGTTTCGGTAAAGAGAGATATTTTGTAATTTGCGAAAAAAAGTTGAATTTTTGAATTGACCCACCTGGGAAAAAAATTAACACGCTTACGTATTTTATTTATTATTTTTTCTAAACAACTTTTACATCATTTTGTCGACAATTCTTAAAATTGAAAAAAAAATGTGTTAGTAGAAAGTTAAAGTCATTTGAACTTTTTTAAACCTATAATATAATTTAAAAAAAAAATCAAATAATTAAAATATAAGAATTGTCGCCCCAAAATTATACAACGAAACAAATGAAAATAAAGCACATTTTTCATAGAATAAAATCTTGTAAAAAATACTTCTTAAAACAAGCTTTTATTATTTAGATGTACCAAAACGAAAAAAATAAATATAGTTTTCTTCATAGCGGCAATGCTAAATGCTACGTAGTTCGCGTGGGTGGATCCCTTGATACAAATAAAAGAAGATATGATACCGCGCAGGTAGGCGTGGCCATATACGTCACGCCGTGAGTAATTCCGCCATATTGTGTAAACGAGACACGTCTTTGTTAAGATCGCGTTGTGTTTTAAAGTTATTTTTTGCTGTTTTTATATCACTTTTAAGAGTTTAAAAGTGTAAATGAGGTGTGTTGTGTATGGTTGTGATGTGGACAATCGATGCAAGGGCTTTATGCCCGATATTAAAGTTTTTAGCTCCTCCAAGACAAAGACACACAAAGTGTTTGGAAGCGTCTGTGCAAAGATGGTGGGAAGATAAGTGTAATGTGAAAAATGCTAGAATATGTTCCACACATTTTAACGAAAGTGATTATGAAGGTAATTTAAAGCACGAATTGTGTCATGTCATGAATGTCAAATGTGATTAATGTTTTTACAAACTCGCTTCAATAAAAAAGCTTACTGTGACAAACAATTGCTAAAAATCTCCACGGTAACGAATCGCCAGACTTTAATCGAGAAAATACGACAAACAAAGAGACTCAAAAAAGGCTATTTTCTTAAAAAATAATTTATTGGTTTACCTAATTTCATAAATTCAGATATTTTTGTCTTGTTTAGAATAATTTTTGGCATTTTAAGATTTTTTTAAATTTGAAAAATCAGAGAATACAAAAATACAATAATTTGTATTAATTTACTATTTAAAATGTAAAAATCCCCAAAAAACTATGTTAAAAAACATGTTTCCGTCGCAAACATGAAGATGTTATTCACCGCAAAAAATATTTGACAAATTATAAGAACAAACAAAATAACATATTTTCGGAAGACTCTGTACGTATATATTTTAATAAGAATATGCGTCTAAATAAAAATTAGTATCCTAATTATTAGGCAGTTTTATTTTATAAATTTATATACCTTTACTTTTCACGTAAATAAATACATAGAACGCAATTGGCAGGCAATTTACCGATATCTATTATTTTAAATTAATTTATCCCTTTATTTACATGATTATTTTAAATCATATACTTTAAAATTTGTATTGTAAGCAGAAGGCAAAGTATATAGCCAATAGAATTTATATAAAATCGCCTATAACTAACGTAAATTCTATATTGCGCGTTATAAATTTCAAAAATAACTCACAGCGTGACGTCATGCGCGAACCCGGACGAATTTGACACGGCTTGGTATCATATCTTCCTTTTATTGTATCATGAGTGTAGCTTTGGCGACGCACGGTGTCGGGTCCCATTAACAAAAATCGAAAAATTGATCCAAAGTCAGTTTGATGCTATAAAAAAGCTTTTAGCGAGCTTCAAATAGACCGACCTCATAACCAGGGTATTCAGATCTTTTTTTAAAGTTCTTTAATATTTTTTCATTAATAATGTTCTTTTTATATCAATATCAGTGGCGGCTGGTGAAATTTCAAAGTTGTATATCTCTGTTCCTACTTACAGGACCCGTACCAAATTTAGGGGTTTTAATAGTGAGCCCACTGGAAATGTTTTGGTAAAGAAAAAAAAACCTTATGTAATTTGCGAAAAAAAGTTAAATTTTTGGTGTGCCCCTCCTAAGAAAAAAATGAACACGTCTAGATATTTTATTTATTATTTTTTCTAAAAAAAATTTACATCTTTTTGTCGACAGTTTTTAAATTTTGAGAGAAAAAATGCATTAGTAGAAAGTTATAGTCATTTGAATTTTCTTAAGCCTAAAATATAATTTAAGAAAAAATTCGACAAAATAATGTAAATTTTGTTTAGAAAAAGTAATAAGTAAATAAAATATATACACGTGTTCATTTTTTTCTTAGGAGGGGCACACTAAAAATTTAACTTTTTTTCGCAAATTACAAAATGTTTTTTTCTCTTTACCAAAACATTCCTAGTGAGCTCACTATTAAAACCCCTAAATTTGGTACGGGTCCTGTAAGTAGGAACAGAGATACACAACTTTGAAATTTCACCAGCCGCCACTGATCAATATTCAATTGTTAGTCAGTAACTTTATTTGAAAGATAGCTTGCAAATGCACTTTGAACCAAGAAGTTTTGGGTGTCAAAGAAAAAAAGAACAAACCATTCATTAATATTACAATAATTTTTTTAGTCCTTAAGAAATATTATTTATAAAAAAATAACTGAAATAAAAAGGGTTTTCACTGTTGTTAAAAAAAACGAATTAACAAAGCCTTATGTATCTCCTATACTTACGAAAATGTTGTACTAGAACTGGCAACACCCTGGAGATAGGAAGTCTAGCTCCGCTTCGGTCGAGCCATGCTTTCTCGAAGACAAAGGCAACTTCAAATTTATATGTTCTAGACAAGAACAGCGGAATATTTTGAGCGAATTAAAATATTTCTATCCACCTCCTAAAAGGATGGTGACTCAGATGATTGAGCCATAACTGTCACATCAGTTTCTTAAGTGAATAAGACAGTGGCATGTGTGGTTTAGTAACAAGGAACTGGAAGCAAAGTTTTTACATGTTACCTTCTCGAAAACTTAAATTAGTTGTGACATTTAACTTAAAAGTGTAATTTTGCCATAAGAACTTAAATTGCTATGCAAAATGATCAAGAACAGTGCAAGACAGTACAACAAAATCTTCATGTAACTTACACTATTGTAGACTAAACCAATAAGGTTAGTAAAACTTTTATATTAGATACCGATTTAAACTTTGTTGGGAAGTGACTCCGCTGTCGGCGCCGGTTCCCAAAATATTGAAGCATGAATACCGGCGCCGGCACCCGAGTACAAAATTTCTCGGGTGCCGGCAGTTCTAACCTAAAATAAAAATAGTTACGCCTTTTAAATTATATGTAAACATTGTGTTGTTTTAATTTTGCGTAAAATCATACATACATATTGGCAATAATGGGTAAATAAGTTTTTAAACGCATTTCGACTTTACAAACATAGAAGCCTTTCTTTTACAATTACATTTTTTTAGTCACAGGCGGAGTATGAATGTTTTCAAATAAAATTTTTGGGGTGTATAAGTATCTAATAATAAGTGGCCAAATGGCTTTGAGAACTTAAAAATCTTGCTTTAACAATGCTTGTATCTCTAAAGAGTAAGTAAAGCTCATAAATATTTAAATGTAAACATATCGTCGGTCTTCTCACGTAATGACGTAACTCAAAAAATTTGAAAATTGAGATACACTCTTTTGAAATCGTATAACTATATACTATTATCTCACGAAGTGGCATATCTCAAAGTCGTATACCCTTTTCACAATAAAAGGCAATTTACGCGACGTATCTCAAGTCGTTACTTAGGGCGTGTGCCGTTGTTCGTGTCCGATGCTTTTACTACAAAATATAAAAGTATCACTATCTGATACAAAGTATCAGATACTTAATGTAAAAGTATCGGTACTACCAGATACCGTCAAAAGTTGCACATCACTATCATAGGTTATGGACTATCTATATTAAAACTAGGAGAGAAATATACATACGCGCTTTAGGAAGTTAATAAGAGACAAAATTTGTCGACGGCCCACCAGTAATACCGCTTTCGCCGCGCACGTGGCTGGCGAACCTGCCGGTCCCGGACTAATACACTCGAAGAGCCCCGTGAAATATACTCTTTCAAAACATTTGGGTTGGAGAAAGAAAAACTAATTACTTAATATGCGCATTGCATTTGCATTGTATTTATTAAAGAAAACGGCGTTAAAGCGCTTGCAAAACTGACTAAATCGCGTTGCGACGCCGATATTTCGAAATACCGTTGCTCGGTTTTTGCCCGACCGGCGTGCTGCGCTCAGTAACGGAAGAAAATTTGGGGAGCTCTATTGATAACAGCGATAATAAAATTAACTAGGCTAGGTTACATTTATAAAAAAAGATGGAAAAAGTAAACTCAAGAACTCAAAGTAAATAATTGAAAAATCTATTGTTGTTTCATTTTATTTTTAAATTATATACCTACATATAATTCATTCCATAAATAAAATTTTTCTTTGTTTTTCCCTTTAAACCATGGCTTGCATAAATTTGACATGCCTGATGTCGAGCTTTTGCGACGTGCCATTTTAAAGGAAAAATACAAAATAAAATTTTTATTTCCTTAAATAATAAAGTTTGTCTTTATGTGTAGACTGGAAAGTCACTGTTTCCATGACAAATAACAGCCATATACAGAATTTAGCAGATATATCGAGTGCAAAAGAAGCATTTTTTACAGGTCAACGTCTTACCGTGAACTAAAAATGAAACTTTGACAATATTACAAACTTCATAATAAGGGGTCTAGTACAAAATGTGCCTAAAGCCTTCAGTTAAATCTGCAGGTACGATTTAACTGTAGAGTCCTTTACAGCTCAACGTTTTTCTGTCAGCTGGAAATGACATTTTGGAAATATGGCAAACTCCTTTTAACTTTTAATAAAACAAAATCTACCAATCAGTTTTATTTAATACATATATTTACAATTATTTAACAAATCCTATATACTTATATCTACATAGATATTCACCACGTTTTTGCACCTAGTCCCGCAGGCTATAACGTTGTTTTCTCTTTGTTGATTCTATTGTACTTGGCGTTTTTGTGGTAGTTATCGTGGTTGTGGTTATTGTTGTGGTAGTTTTCATGGTTGTTGTTGTTGTTGTCATTGTGGTGGTTGCCGTCGGCTTTTCTGTTGTGGTCGTTTTGATCGTCTACTTTGTTGTTGTCGTTTTCTCAGTTGTTTTTTGTAAAACTGTCCTCTGCTTCCTCAATGAGGAATGTGCAGCATCTTAACAAAAGCAATAAGCGTAATATAAAAAGCAGAATAGTTTAAGGAAAAAAAGCTTTCGCAGAGAAGAGTCAATCGTTAACAAGTCTTACGGCTGTTACAAGCTTACGTGTGGACTAGGTACGAGTGTGAAACTTGGACACTAGGAAAAAAGAAAAACGACACCTAGAAGCAGAGGTGGTGCTGCAGAAGAATGATGAAGGTAAGTTGGGTAGAGAGAGTCACAAATGACGAAGTGCTGAATCGAGTAAGGGAAAAAAGAACCATTTGGAGAACATTGCAGAAACGAAGCGACTAGATGGTCGGACACATTCTGAGACATGGCGGTCTAACAAAATTGATTGTGGAGGGAACGGAAGAGCGTAAGAGGTATGTCAAGGCTCAGTTATTTTTATGATATAGTCAAAGACGTAGATAAAGTTAGCTCTAGGCAAACGAGGGATTTAGGACAGAATCGCCAAGGTTTGGAAAGTTATTGCGTCCAACTAATCTATGCATAAAAAGACTCCAAGAAGAATCAATCTACCGAGAGCGACCCTGACTTTTTGGATCTATACCCGCAGGTCCAAAACGGCGTTTTTTCAATGTCGTCTTTCTTTGTGTTGCTGTGGTTTGTGTTGTTGGTTCCGGCGTTGTTGTTGTCGTCGTTGTCGTTGTGGTTGTTGTCGTTGTGGCGGTTGTCGTCGGCTTTTTTGTTGTTGTCGTTGTGGTGATTGTCGTCGGCTTTTTTGTTGTTGTTGTTGTAGTAGTCGTTGTCGTCGGCTTCTTTGTTGTTGTCGTAGTGGCCGTTGTCGTTGGCTTCTCTGTTGTTGTCGTAGTGGTTGTTGTCGTCGGCTTCTGTGTTGTTGTAGTGGTTGTTGTCGTCGGCTTCTTTGTTGTTGTCGTAGTGGTTGTTGTCGTCGGCTTCTGTGTTGTTGTAGTCGTTGTTGTTGTCGGCTTCTTTGTTGTTGTCGTAGTGGTCGTTGTCGTCGGCTTCTCTGTTGTTGTCGTAGTGGTCGTTTTGGTCGGCTTCTCTGTAGTTATCGTAGTAGTTTCCGCTGCTTTCGATAGTTCCATGGCGCCGCTATCGCCATCAGCTCCATTGTTATTATCAATGTTTATAACACCGTTAGCTCCACCTTTATTACCATCGTCATTATGATCTCCATTAAATTCATTACCATCGTCAATACCGCCATTATGATTCCCATTACCATTGTCAATACCGTTATCATGAGCCTTATTCTTACCACCATAATCAGCCTTGGGGAATATTAGGAGAAAATTAGGATGAGATCTAATATAATTTTCGCTGCCATCTTGATCTTCTGACATATCTACAGACCGATTTGAATTATCCACGGTTTCGTGAACTTCACAGTTGCTAAAAACATCGTTCTAGTTAAGGACTGGATGTTTTTTTTTAAGTTTACGACATTTTTGCTTTAAAAACAGTAAGGTTATATAAAAATTTGGTACCACTGTTAAAAACTCGAGCGCCCCTGCCGTGGATGCCCGAATGGGCTAAATCGAGAACGAGTTGGCTACTACAGGTCGGACCAAAAAAACGTCGACAGTTGTGTTTTGTAAAAATTCGCAAAAAGGTCGACAGTTTAATTTCAGAATGCCAGATATTCCCCCCCCCCCCCCCACAATATAGTTCTTTCGATACGCCCCTGTTCGTAAGACGCAGTTTCTTCGCTTTTGAGATATGAGGTGTCAAAAAATCTTTAATCGACTTTCGGGAATAACTCCAAAACTATATAAAATTTTTAGTTAGTAAACTGCATACCTATACCTGTACCTACATGCAGGGATATCCAAATAAAAGTGAACAGGCCTTATATAACTTTTTTATTTTTAAAGATGGGAAAAATGTTAAATAGGAGAGTTTTGGGGATTTTTATGGATAATGGTAGCGGAAATAGCCGAGATACCTCTGGCAACACTGCTCATTTCACGTCACGATGCATCATCGTACATAATAAAAGCGTAAAATTATTTTTTTTAATAATTATTGGTTTTGATTCTTTTGTCATTGCCTATTATTGCATGCACCCCCCCCTCCCAAATGAAAGAGGTTGAATTCAGAAAGCTGCCCCCCCCTCCCTTCCGTTGGGAGCTGATGCGTCCTTGTATCGGCAGTTCTAGGTAACTTAACTTACCACCACAACACACTAATTAACAAACCAATAATTCCTCCACCCACTACGGTAATTGCGCTTACAGCTAACTTCACTTTTATAATAAGTTTGTGCCTATTTCTCGGTGTCCTTGGTTCTCCCTCCTCCTCAAAATCATTATAAAAATCCGATTCTTCTGAATATGTCCGAAACATAAATACATACAAATCTTAGGCTGATATTCGCTGCAAATACGAGACGTTCTAAATACATCAATCACTTGGCAAAACGTCATTCATTTCTCACGTTGCTAGGAATTACTACACCTTAACAGGTACATGCAAAGGTCCACTGCAAAGTGTTGAAAAACTTAAAAAAGCAAATATCCGGTATTTTTAACGTGATGAAGTTTGGGGTGATATGAAAAATTAATTAAAAAATAATTTAACAAACAATATTTTTTGTGTCGTAAAATAAGTATTGTATTTCCCCCAAAAAATATCTTAAAGTCAAAAAAATTAGTATGATTTTATTTGGCCAGTGGCGGTTGGTGAAATTTTAAAGTTGTATACAGTCGGGAGATTTATTATTCGTCTACTTGTAATATTTTCAAAGATAAAAATGCTACATTAAATTTTGTAAAACTTTAAAAATAAGTTAACAGATATCTCTTTTCCCGAGAAATAAAAGTAACAATAACTCTTCATATTTATCGGGATCCAGGCGCGGCCCGTGAAATTTTAAAGTTGTATATCTCTGTTGTTACTTATGGGACCCATGCCCATAGACAAAATATATCCCATGCCTAGTTCAGGTTTTTTAATAGTGAGCCTATTAGGAATGTTTCGGTAAAGAGAGATATTTTGTAATTTGCGAAAAAAAGTAGAATTTTTCAATTGACCCACCTGGGAAAAAAATTAACACGCTTAGGTATTTTATTTATTATTTTTTCTAAACAAATTTTACATCATTTTGTCGACAATTTTAAAATTAAAAAAAATGTGATAGTAGAAAGTTAAAGTAATTTGAACTTTTTTAAACCTAAAATATAATTTAAAAAAAAATTCAAATGATTGTAACTTTCTACTAATACAATTTTTCTCTTAAATTAAAATATAAGAATTGTCGACAAAATGAAGTAAAACTTGTTTAGAAAAAATAATAAGTAAAATATATAAGCGTGTTAATTTTTTTCCCAGGTGGGTCAATTCAAAAATTCAACTTTTTCGCAAATTACAAAATATTTTTTTTCTTTACCAAAGCATTCCCAGTAGGCTCACTATTAAAAAACCTGAATTTGGCATGGATCCCATAAGGAGCAACAGAGACATACAACTTTAAAATTTCACGGCCAGAAACAGCGGCAACTCAACTCACGGCAACTCAACAGCGAGAAAAATTATTCGTCCACTTCCAAAAAAATTTAAAGAAGTACCTACATAGAATGTATTTATCTCCTCTTATAGTGATAAAAAAATTCCTAAATATAGATTGTAAATCATCTTTAATAGCAGTTTGAGACTCCGTGGTCTAAAGAATCCAAGCAGATTTTAAAATCTGTCGCAAATCGTCACAAGTGCCTCAAGAAATCAGACATTTGATAATAAAATTATATCAAGAAGGAAGATCTCAAAGAGAAGAAAAATTATTGGAAGAACCGGTCAACAGTTGAATATATTATAACAAAATATGAAACAATCCATACAACAAAAACCTTGCCAGAGAGAGGAAGAAAAGTACTGACTTTTCGAGAAAAACGAGAAATACTAAGAAAACTGAAAATCCGCAAAGTACTGCGACAGATATCTGAAAAGTGAAGCCAGTGATTACAAAAAGGTTATCCATGTAACAACAATAAGAACATTTTTAAGAAGCTAGAGGATACTGGCACGAGTTGGTCGAAAGATACCATTAGTAGGCAAATAAGAAAAATAAGAAGCGTCTCGAGTTTGCTCAGAGGCATTTTGACAAACATTCTGCGTACTGTAAAAATATCATATATACAGATGAAATAAAAATCGAATTGTTTGGTAAATCGAAAAAGGTTTTAGTGTACAGAAAGCGCGGGGAAACCTACAAACCTAAAAATTTAATTTCAACGGTAAAGCACGGAGCGCGTTCGGTTCTAATCTGGGGGTGTATGTCCTGGCATGGAGTGGGCTAGCTCCATTTTATTGACGAAACTATGGATCAGTTCGTCTACAGTCTACATGGCTATTTTAAAAAATAATTTAAGACAAAGTGCAGAGAACATGTGAAACGGAAACAATTTCATATTTCAACAAGACAACGATCCAAAGCATACAACGCGGGTCGTTAAAGAGTGAATCGTACCTACCAACAGTTTCCAAACGCCACCGAAATCATCAGATGTTAACCCGAATGAACATCTATGGTCGGAACCCAAAGAAAAGGTGAAAAACATTAAATTTCCAACAAAAGACGTTAAAAGCAAGATGATAAGAGGAATGGTCAAAAATTGAAGTAGGTTTTGTTATAGAGTCAATGCCTAACAGGTTACAACAAATTATAAAATCAAGAGGGTACCCCACACGTTATTAGTTTTGGCATGTTTGGACGAATTTCGAAAAAATTGTTGGTTGACGAATAATTTTTCTCCCTTGGTTTTTAAGAAATTATTTTTTTTTTGAAAAGTATTGTTTAGTTGGACGTTATATTACTGTTTTTAGTACATGAATAGTTGTTTTTATTTTTGTAATGAAAAGCAAATAAACTTCAGATAATCCAAATCGATTACTTTGACAGTATATCTATTACTTTACGATTTAATTAAAATACCCTTAATAAAAAAACAGACGTAGTTACCTAGTTACGGTAAAAAAATGTATTTACTGCTTAATAATTTCAATACTGCATAGATTTAAAAATCTTACTCATCCCAGAATATGATACAAATAAAAGAAGATATGATACCGCGCAGGTAGGCGTGGCCATTTACGTCACGCCGTGACCAATTGCGCGATATTTTGTAAACGAAACACGTCTTTTTTAAGATCGCCTTGTGTTTTCAACTATTTCTTGGTGTTTTTATATTACTTTTAGGAGTTTAAAAGTAAAAATTAGATGTGCTGTGTATGGTTGTGATGTGGACAATCAATCAATGTAATCAATGTATGTATTTATCCCTTTATTTATATGATTATTTTAAATCATATACTATAAAATTTGTATTATAAGCAGGAGGCAAAGTATATTGCCAATAGAATTTATATAAAATCGCGTATAACCAACGTAACCTCCATATTGCGCGTTATAAATTTCAAAAATAGGACACAGCGTGACGTCGTGCGCGAACCCGGACGAATTTGACACGGTTTGGTATCATACCTTCTTTTATTTGTATCATGATCCCAGAACAGATCCCAGTAAACACAACAATGACTTACCTGTACGTCAATGCTTAAAACAGGCAACAACAACTAATAACAATAAAAGAGCTATTCACTTTGTTCGATTTATTATGTAACAAAATATTTCTGACAAATAAAAACCATATTAAAATGATGAATTCTTCATAAACATTGTTAACAAAACATTAAACTTTTTTTTAACTTACTAAACAAAGACAGATTTGACAAATTCGTTCTTGTATAGTATTATAGATTTATAGAAATCTTACTTTACAGTAGGAGACATTAAGACAGGCAGACAACTAGTTCGGCAGCTCAATTCACTTTCATCGCTTCTCTATCGCCTATTATTTTCTAAACTTTGAATTTAATACCAAATTTGTAAACCCCGTATGATCCTAAACCTATCAAAAATTGTAAAAATACAAGAAATAGAAAAACTGCAAGAAAACTAACTGAACCTTCTAATAATAATATTCTTCTTCGTCGATATCACCACAATAAAAATCATTCGCGACGCCGCTAGATTCAACAGTTTTATTCTTTGCTTTAAATTTGGCGTATAACTTGCCATATCTCAATTCATCTTCCTTGTCGACTTCCGGGTCTTCGTCCTGGAAGTCTTGTTCTTCTCTGCTGTAAACCAAATCTTCTTCGCCCGAGTCGCTTGAGAGGAGATCTTCATCGATGTTTAGGTTATTGACAGCTTCAATCTGTTTAGAATAACAGATTGTTAATGAAAGCGGGTCACTGTCTTAACTGCAGGATTTTTAATAATTTACTATATTTCTTTTCTATAAAAAATGCAAAAGTCAAAATGGCAACATTTTCTTTTTGTCAACATTATTATGCCAATTTTTTGACAAGAAACGGATGCCAAGTACTGTCACTCTTTGTCATATCGCAGTTTTTTCCTTATTCCTTATTTGTCATAGATTAAAATCATGAGACTGTCTTATTGCGAATGTAATAAAAATAACGATCTACAGTTTTTTCCATGATACAATAAAAGGAAGGTATGATACCAAACCGTGTCAAATTAGTCCGGGTTCGCGCATAACGTCACGCTGTGACTTATCTTTGAAATTTATAACGCGCAATATAGAGTTTACGTTAGTTATAGGCGATTTTATATAAATTCTATTGGCAATATACCTTACCTCCTGCATATAATACAAATTTTAAAGTATATTATTTAAAATAATCATGTAAATAAAGGGATAAATTAATTTAAAATAATATATACTGGTAAATTGCCTGCCAATTGCGTTCTATGTAGATATTTACGTGAAAAGAAAAGGTAAATAATTTTATAAAATAAAACTATGCCTAATAATTAAGAAAATAATTTTTATTTAGAAGCATATTCTTATTCAAATACAACAGAGTCTTCCGAAAATATTGTATAAATAAGAATTTTGTTTGTTCCTATAACTCGTCAAATGTTTTTTGCGATGAATAACATCTGCACGTTTGCCACGAAAACATGTTTTTTTAGGATAGTTTATTTGTTTTTTCTTGCACTATAAATAATAAATTATTAAAAATTATCGTATTTTGGTATTCTATGATTTTTCAAATTTAAAAAAAACTTAAAATGCCAAAAATTAATCTAAACAAGACAAAAATATCTAAATTTACGAAATTAGGTAAAACAAGAAATGATTTTTTAAGAAAATAGCCTTTTTTTGGTCTCTTTGTTTATTGTATTTTCTCGTATAGTCTGTTGATTCGTTACCGTGGAGATTTTTAGTAATTGTCACAGTAAGCTTTTTTATTGAAGCGAGTTTGTAATAACATTAAAACACATTTGACATTCATGGCATGGCACAATTCATGCTTTAAATTACCTTCATAATCACTTTCGTTAGAATGTCTAGAACAGAGTCTAGCATTTTTCTCATTACTTTTCTTCCCGTTTGCACAGACGCTTCCAAACACTTTGTGTTTCTTTGATTTTGGGGAAGCTAAAAACTTTAATATCGGGCATAAAGCCCTTGCATTGATTATCCACATCACAATCATACACAACACACCTCATTTTCACTTTTAAACTCTTAAAAGTGATATAAAAACACCCGAAAATTACTTTAAAACATACCGCGATCTTAACAAAGACGTGTCTCGTTTACAAAATATGGCGGAATTACTCACAGCGTGACGTACATGGCCACGCCTACCTGCGCGGTGTCATATCTTCGTTTATTCGTATCATGGATGTAGATGAGGCAAAATCATCAGGATAAAAAAATTCTAGCGCGATCAATTGTTATAAACAATTTAATTGTCTATTTCCTTATAACTTGAACCATTGGTTTTAGAGAAAAAGTTTTTTGGCAAATAATATTTCTTACGATATAAGGGACAACTTTTGTCCTTACACCATTCAAAATGTTTAATTTGGCTTAGTCAAAACGCTCGTCACTGCAGTCGGCGGCAGGTAGCGCGGCGGATGGGCGGAGATCGAGCGGCCGAGGTTTTCTTAGGTTAAGTGGGGGGCTCCTGGCACGGAACATTAATTGTGCAAGTATACCTTGCACTTGACCGATTTTTTTACTGATTTCTTCTCAAATTTTGAAAATAGTCTTGTAAAACACTTTTCTACAAATGTGTCTTTTCAAATTTTTATTATTTTTTTGTTTCTTCCTTTAAATTGACAAATGATTCCCAAAATTAAAAATAAAAGTTGAAAATAACCGCGACAATAAACGTTTTTTAATTTCTTTGTGTCTTTAAATATCTCTGAAATTTTAACAATACAAAAGCATCTGGGAATCTTACCATATCATCCTCATTAATACTAGCCAAATCGTCCTCATCTGGATAGTCATTTTTCCAATTAGCTTCAGCGTTTGAATCTTCACTGTCGTCTTCTGATTCCGCTTCACCTAAGCCATTGTCTCTCACCGAACCAAAGATAAGGGGATCGTGTACAGGATAAACACTGGAAAGGAGACAAAAATTCTATAAAAATCAGCGGAAAAAATGTGGAATTTTACAAATTATAAAACGAGCAAGAGAAAATATGAAGGAAAATATAACTAATTTATTGATATAGAATTTTTGTGTCCCATCCTGAACACCTACTTCGTCGTTTTAGTTTATAAAACTCGTTTGTCTAAATTTTAAATGACGCAAGAATTAGGCAAGAGCTGTGAATTAATGATAATAATAATAAACTTTATTTTCAAATTGAGTTGCAATGCATTAAAACGCATAAAAAGGATTTCCGTGTTAAGTTAGTTTAAGTATGTACTTGCTAAGTTTATAAAAGTTAATTAATAATGTAAAGTATAAATTATTTATATCAAAAAAGAGACAGTATCAAAAAAGTCTTAGTATGGGCAAATATCTTTGCTATTAGTACAGATAGGCACCAAATTTTAGGTGTATCTTAGCGGTTAATAAATCTACTTTTTCATGTAATTTAATTTTTTCAACCCCCCTGAGGGGCGACGCTAATGACTTGAGGTAAAAATTTTAAATGCAACCCTATGCGGTGTGGTACCTCATTTTAAAATTCTTCAAAAAAGAAACATTTTAACACCAACCCAAGTCTGTATCTTAATTCGTTTTTGAATGGCAAGCCTTTAAAAATTAAAAATCGTGAAAAAAGTAAAAATTTAAATAGGTACCTTTATTTCTCTTATTACTTTAAAAGTTGTTCAAAATGACCACCATGAACTTCTTGGCAGTAATAAAGTCGATTTTGGAACTCACAAATGTGAGAGACTATGCTTTACATGGGGCAACAGGGACTCCAAATTTAAATACCCAGAAAGCACCATCTTAGAAATAACTGATTCTAATACTTGGATCTCTTTCTATTTGCAATTTTTTTATGTATATGTAATTAGAATAATCTACATATAATTTTTTTACATGTAAATATTTTAAATTAGCTTTATCTAATTAGTACCTATATAAACAATTTGGAAAGGTGAATATAAGAGAAGTAAGTTTTGTAAAATGTACAGTTGCTAAACGACTTCAGTCAAACAAAACATTAAAAAAATACACTTTTCTTCAGGATGTACAATTTCAGAAACAGTAATTATTGTTAATGCTTCAATGTCTGGATTTTGGGTACTTATTTTGGAAGATATGCATCAAAAGTTATAACCATCTCAGGCCCGGATTACAGGAAGAGGGGGGCTGTTCAGAATTCAACAGTGAACAACATCCACTGAATTCCCAACAATTTTATCAATTATATTTAAGTAAAACAAACCGGATCATCTTAAAAGGCTTATTTGAACTCTTTAGCGTTTTTTTTTTACTTCCGATTCTAAAACATTTTGGTAAAGTCTGTTCAAAGATATACCCTCTGATTCTTAACTACAATGCCAGTCATAAATTGTGTCCTTTTTACCTGATGGCACAGGGACATACCCTCCTTAAATAAGGATACCAAGAACCTTTAGGGGGGGGAGGCTAATTGGAGATTTGGGGGGCTGAGTCCCCCAAATCTCCAATTAGCCCTCCCAAATCCAACTGAAAAGTCTAACTATATATAAACTGGGGCTTAAGCCCCCCCAAAATATGAACCAGGGGCTTAAGCCCCCCAAAATATGAACCAGGGGCTTAAGCCCCCCCAAAAATAGAGGTCTAGAACAACCTATGCCATGTTCCCATAGCAATCCCATACCTGAAAAAGAGTTGCCAGATTGATAGATAAGATCAGTAGTTATATATTGATAAAACATTATTCTTCTGCCTGAAAATACAGGTTTGGCAGCAGAGCAGTTTGTAAAGTATTGCAGTCAATTTGTCAAACGGTATATCTTTGAACATACTTTACCTGACCCTCACGGTAATAGGAGTTCATAATAAAAATAACAAAATTAACAAAACTTTTTATTTCTGATTGATTATCTAGAACCTACAATTTATACAAAATACTTGAGATTACTTACGATAACAAGAACATAAGGGAATGGAAAACACAATGGACAATACAATTCATTGTTCAAAAATATAAAAGGCTTACTACATTAACACTAGATACTAACCTAACATACTCTTCTATATCAGCATCTCCGAAATCATCGGAACTGGTATAATAAAAATCATATACATATTTAGGCTTATCTTCAACGACTTGATTTTTGTTTGTAGTGGCCGATTCATTTTTATTATAATCAGTCTCAATATCAAACACTGTTAGTTGTGATGTACTTGCGGTTGCAGCATCTTCACTGCTATCAGTACTATTTAGGGTTTTCCTAAAGCAGTTAACTACTCGGTACCGACTATTCTTTGAAGACTCTTTAATATCTGCTCTTAATTTTTCACTTATATTCACAGGGTGTTTCTTAAATTGTTCTCTAAGCTCCGCTACATCTGCTACACGATGTTTTCTCAAGAGGGTATCAATATTTTCCTCCTGAAATACAAAAATTTGGTAAGCTTTTCCCTACAAAAAGTAGGGTTATAACAAATACCTCTTGATCAGTTCCAGCAAGTGTAAGTACTGCAGATAAATCTTCCCTTCCATGGGGCCCGTCTTCGTTAGCTTTCCTTCTTTTACAATTTAAAACCAACGTTTCTAAAGGATCTTCGTCTAAACGGCGTTTAATGCGCACAACAGCCGCCATTTTTATTTCAAGCTACTGCTACCATAGAAAAATATTTAAACTGCTACTAATTTTCTTGGAATTTTATTTGCTTCAGTTGGTTCCCTCAGGCAACTGTTGCCAACAAAATAATGTAAATTGTATCTTTCTTTTGGCAACCTTAGTGCAGTGCTGCCACTATAAGAGCTTGCTATTATTGGCTAAACTGTTACAATATTGCCAATAAGAGAAACACAAGTAGGTTAATACTTTCAGCGTTGCCAATGTTACTAAAAATACCTAACCATTATTAACCATAAAAATGCCGTTGTCCGATTATTACGTTGGGAACATTGGGATGACTCATTTTTAAAAATACGTCAAAATTTGTAATATTTATCATTATCACAATTAGTCATTACAGTTTATTGTTTTTATTTAAATATTACAATTTTATTAAAGGTTTTTAGGTCCTAATTTTGTAGCAAGTTGGAAGATTAATTTAGTTAAGTCATGGGCAACGAAATGTCGCAATCTGCAATGGAAAGTATCCTTTAATATATTGCTTTTGTAAATTTTGTTTTTGGGTGTTTTCAAGGATGTTTATATTACATTTTCTTAAAATGCGTAGGTAACCGTAAGTAATTTGTAGTTACTAGAATATTTCAAGTTGTATTTAAGTCCTCTTTACCTGTATATAGCAGAAATTAATTGTACCTAACCCATTAACTTTGGCCATGAAAGTTCTAGTGATTCATGGCAATAAAGAAGCAACACAGGTACCTATATAATTATTTTCGATTATTATCAAGCAGAAATTACAATTTTATCGATATCATTCAATAGTGTGACTCCTATATTATGGGATTTAAAAAAGGACAAATAGACCAAATTTTAGGAGATATGTAAAAATGTCACTCCTAAAAAAAGTTTTTGCTTGTAAAATAAATAAGATACAAGTCCCAACTACTTTCTCTCTCACTTTTAACATATCTTGCCAAATTTGGTCCATTTGTCCTCTTCTAAACCCCATCCGCGGACATACTGTATGACTGTATGTCGTAAAAACCTTGGTATGATCCTTAACAAATCTCCCTAGAACACCTTTTTAACTTAAAATTTGCCACAAAGGACCTAGAAAGAAATTCAAAAAGATGCGAGAAAGAAGAGAAACAGGAAAAGGCGAAAACCAAACAGGCAATTCAGAAAGGCAACATGGATGTTGCTCGAATACATGCTGAAAATGCAATAAGACAAAAAAATCAATCACTTAATTATCTACGAATGGCTGCGAGAGTGGATGCGGTAGCTAGTAAAGTACAGAGCGCTGTCACTACCAGAAAAGTTACAAATTCTATGGCAGGTTTGTTAATTTTTACATGATAAAGTTCCTCAACTGCAATTCAATTTATTTGGTATTTCTAGTGCTATCAAAAAATCTGTAAGGTATAAATATTGATCCAAAGAATAGGTTAAATAAAACAATAATGAAATCATGGTCAAATTTTAATATTTTTGTTAGGTGTGGTCAAAGCTATGGATGCAGCCATGCAAAGCATGAACCTAGAAAAAATATCAAATGTTATGGATAAGTTTGAGCAACAGTTTGAAGATTTAGGTGTTCAAACTGATGTTCTAGAAAACACAATGGCCCAGACAACAACCACATTGATACCACAAAATGATGTTGATTCACTCATGCAGCAAGTTGCAGATGAAGCAGGGTAAGATTTGCGTACAAAAACATGAATAACAAGAAATAATAACTAATAGACCAAGATATGTTTCCAGTCAGGTTTTTCTTGTTGTGAAACAAATTAAGTATAAACCTAAAGATATTTCACTGACATCTTAAAATATCTAATTTTTTTCTGTCCTTTATAATGTTTAACACAAATATACTCAATTCCACGTAAGATTTTAATGGCGGCTGTGTTGACACATGTCATTTCTAGTAACATGTTGTTTACACAACTTGAACTTCAATCAAAATTTATGACTGTTTAAATAGTGGAACAGAATCAGGGCCTATTTTACCATTAGGCGCGTGCTTAGGGCTCAATACAAGATGGGGCCCAAAATAGTAAGCATAAAATCATAAAAAAGCACAAAAAATATTAAATAAAAATGCCTGAATCTCCAATCTCCCTGATAAAAAATTTAATTAGAATATTTTGTCACGCCTTTATACCTAATGTAAAATAAAACTAATCTTTATTAAACGAATAACAACTTGACAAATGGCAATCGTTTTGTGTTTAAAATCTTATCACAATAGCATTCTTTCTACTTTATTTCATATTCTAATTCGCAAAAAGAGATTACCTCATCAGATAAATTTTTGGTAATGGCGAATGCGCCGCCTGTGTCTTTATTTTTTCACCCTACTATTACTATTACCTCTATACCCATTTATACTGGAAAATTTTCTGGCCATCCTAATAGGGGGCCCGAAAATTTGTAAAAAAAAATATTTTTTAGGGTAGATAGATGTAATTGCATATTAAAACATAGTTTTTAATTCTGATAAACTTTCCTTTATAACAATTACCGATATTGTCAAAAATAAAGGTACTTTACTGTTGGGAAAAATTCATATTTTCTGACAAACCTCGTATATGACTAAAAAATTTTAATCTCTCATGGTGGTTGCATTTTAGGTTTTAGACCATGCAGAACTTTTTATGAAGAATAGCTTTTTTTCGTAAAACTAATAATAAAAAAGTTTTCCATTTGGTTCCAACTTAAGTAGGCACACTGTATAATTCCTATAACATTATTTAATTTTGGGGTAATGTTTGTCTAGATAATTGTTAAACAAATAAAATGTGTTTACCTACTTACTTTTCAATAAAAATAAACACCTTACAGATACATAAAGTCCAACAATATACTACTAAAATGCCTAATAAGCACAAAATAATGGCAAAATGCTTTGTGACAACACCGAAAACCCACAATATTCCTAAAAACAAGCTTTGAGTTCACACGTCATAAATCAAAATCGGAATGACGGGATGGCTCTGTAAATAGCGAAGGAACGCGGAATAGACAAGACGAGTTGAAGACTGCCGGAAAGAGATATGCCGGTGCAAAGGCCTAAGAAAAGGATGCCCATCTACACGGCACTCGATGTGAGGTGCTGCACATATTTCACCTGGTGACGCTTTCCGGCTGCAAGGATTAGACGCGGAATATGTATCTTCGTCGCGTACATGTAAATGTATGGCCTTTTCTCATCAATTCAGCGATTGTCTGTGTCCGCGAGGTGTTATTATATAAGTTAATTATAAGTTGGCAAATATATTTGACATGGACCTGTGTCAACGACCGCCAATAAAATCTTACGTGGGATAGAATACACCTAAGTTGGCAAATATATTTGACATGTGTCAACGATCGCCAATAAAATCTTACGTACTACTACACCTTTCTTCTTATATTTTTTACTTACTGTGTCAATTTTTTTTAGCCTGGAACTAAATATGGAACTACCAGAAGGTCCTCAGGGCAGTACAATTGCAAGCACACAAGTATCTCAGGAACAAGATGAGCTCACTCAGCGACTGGCCAAACTCAGACAGACGGAATAGAAAACGGCTAAGCCAGTGAGGTTACGCTGGGCAGTTATTGAAATAGGATCAATATAAAGGGAATGGCAATATTTCTTAATAAAACAAACTTTTGGAAAATGCACACAGAAATATGAATTTACCAATAAAAAAAATGGTTTATTAAAATTCAATTTTGTCTGAACTAGGTAGAAGTAAATTTTTGGGCACTTGGACATTTTTTTTGCCAAAATTATTTCCTTTAATATTTGTTTTAATTGTTTCCTCCAAATATCTAGATATATTTAAAGTTCTTAGAAATTAAATTATTTTCATATTAACAGGGAATATAGTTTTCTTCAACGTTTGGTACATTATTTAGAAAAATACAACAATAAAAAATAGGCACAAAATGGAAATGTAGGAATTTACATAAATGTGGCAACTCTGGCTTGAGGACTAAATTGAGTACCAAGCTTTTGGCCAAAGTTTTTAAAGCACTTATAATTTGTGTAAATAATGTTTATAATTTTACATCAGATTGGCTTTTAAAATAAGTCAAAAAATTAAAACCTGCAATAATAGCCAGAGGTACTTTTTAACAAATACACTATAAACTATCATTATATATATATATATATATATATATATATATATATATATATATATATATATATATATATATATATATATATATATATATATATATATATAAATTATTGTTCTTGCTGTATGGATATTACTGTGTTGTCATGTTTAATAACTGAAATTCTCTAAATCACAGCCGTCTTCAACTCTCGAGCCATGAAGCATAAATGGCAACGTCGCAAACAGCGCCGCACGTGGGCCGATTTTATTTCGTTAATAATATGTATTATATAATATGGAATACCACATAGGGGAAAACACACAACAACATAACTAAAGAATGAGTCACTGAGAAATTGTCTCTGTGGATAGCGGGCAACAAAATCTTTTTATTTTATTCGTCTTTTAGAAAACTAAACGTTGCTTGATAACCGTCTGTTTTAATAACACTATCATAATTTGTTCTACAACCAGGCACACAACATTTTTGCGGCATGTTAAAGATCAATGTAGGTATACCACTTTTGACTACGAGAAAATAATCCGGAGCTGTAACAGTCTAAATTAAAAAATTTGCAGGCGTAAATTAACAGTACCTATATAACGTTAAGCACTTTAAAACAGTTTAAAATCCAAATGACTCGTACGCCATGTTAACAAAACGTTCAGAAAGGCACATCAAACAAACGCCCTTTACATAGTATATTAATCACTTGAAAGTAAAAATGTTTATTATTATTGTTCAACAATATCGTTGCCGATTATAGAAAACAATATATTTAATTTAAAAAACCGCCCCGCCATTAAATTGTAGGAAACGGGTAGGTATTTTTACACATGCGCGCACAACACGCTGTCAGCTGTTTATTATTTCTAGCCTACCGTGCTGTGTTGCCGGATCATCTACTTCATGGCTCCCTTAGTTAAAGGAGGTTGTGTCTAAATGCATTTAGAATTGTCCGTTCCTAATTCAATAACTAAATGCGCTAAATTACATAAAAAAATGGACTTTGTGATATAGTTTTTATTCCCAAACTCTACTGTTAAGAAATATGTCTAAGTTTAGTAAAATCACCTTTAAAATATTTTTATTTGCTAAAAATGTAAGAATACTACAAAGCAAAAATTAGCAACATGTTCTCTCTCTTTGCAGAAAAGTCCTTTATTTAAAAATAAGTACATGTTGGTAATTGAAAATTTATTGGACTCCTAAAGATTTTTTGGTGGATGAATATTTTAAGCTGAAATTACTGGACTTGCAAGTGCTTTGAATGTCAGTAACTTATAAAATACTGTAAGCCTATTGTATAGTTTAATTATTGTGAAAATTATACCTAATTTGTAATATAATAAAATAAAGTTTATTAACCGGTACTAATTTATTATTTTTATTCGCGACTTCTAGAAATACCAAAGCACTCCCACAAAATCTGTATTTGGGCCCCTTCTGTGTCAACTAATCCCATGGTCTCTGATTAAAGCCACTGTGAGACAGGGGACGTCGCTGAAAAATTTTTAATCTAAAAAATCCAAATTGACATCTTTTCGGGGTTTGTGTTATTTTGCACATTATGAGGTACATTTATTTTTATGAGGTTTTGTATTTATTTACAAAATTTTAATATGAAATTATTAGAGAAGGTACCTACTCATATTCTTAAACCAAACCAAACTTTTTTAAAATATAGATTACTTATATTTCGGTAATACTGTATCTTCAATAAAAAAAATTCGGCCAAGTGCAAGCTATACTTGCACAATTATGCCGGGTTCCGTGCCATAAGCCCCCCACATAACCGCCCATCTGCCGCCCTACCCGGCACCAACGCCGTATCACATCGCGTATACGCGGAACTAGTGGGGAGCGTTTCGACCGAGCCAAATTAAAAATTTTAAAAAACGTCTTAAGAACCCAAAGTTGTTCCTTACATCGTGAGAAATATTTTTTGTCGGAAATTTTTTTCTCTAAAACCAATGGTTCAGCAGTTATAAGGACATAAACAATTAAATTGTTTATAACAATTGATCGCGCTAGAATTTTTCAATCCTGATAATTTTGGCTTAATCTACACATAATTCTCAATGTTGATGATTTTTTTTCAGATGTTTCTGAGCGATCCTTTTGGTGATAAGGGTACACCAAAATCCATATAGCGTTTAAGCGCCTTGTACAGTTTAAAATATAACCGATATTGGATCCCGATTTCGTTTCCATGGTACCTAGCTGACCTGTGATAATTTCTTGAGCGAAAATGCTATGACACCCTGTAAGTGCATGCGCCTGGCAAAAATTTTCACACCAACTCCACATGATCAACGCCGCAATGGAAACATCCCTTTCAGGGTCAGTTCGACGAGCGACCAATCCCTTTGAGTCAAGCACTTAAGCTTTAAAGGCATTTATAAGCGTCCTATTTAATCCTTGGTGGCGTAACTACAGGGGGCCGGCCCTCAATGCTTTCCAGGCTCCCCAGCTTTTTCCCAGTTTTTCTTCTAAAATCTAAGCCCCATTATCATCACTCAGGCCCTCCCTAGGCCTCCCCCAGGTCAGGTGGCTAGTTACGGCATTGGTGGGGGACAGCAGTTTTTAGGCGGTTGTCCCGAAAAATGTTAAAAAAGCATATAAAAAATACATCATATTATATATTGTTGAATTCGTGCATCAATAAGCTTTCATTTGACAACATGATGCCCTTCAAAATTTTTTTCCATTTTCCACTTTACCCCCTGAAATTAACCCCCAGAATCCAAATTTAACTTTTTATACTTCACGTCTACAATTGGGCCACTACACTTTATCTCTGCGCAAATTTCAAATTTTTGCGTCGAATAGTTTCAGAAAAAATCGTCTGTGACAGACGGGCGGACGGACACAGATTTTATTTGGATTCTAGGTATAAATTGTTCCGTTTTGCCAATTTTAACACGGAACACTAAAAAAACGAGGAAAATATTTGAAACCGTTGTCACCGTCTAAGCTTCAAAAAGTATTAAAAATTATCCACCGCAAATTTAGACTGTGATCGCAGTGGTCGGACGAATTGTTTTACCTTTTATGATGCATATAAATAAAGTAAAAATACCTTCATATAAGATGTAGTATGTAGATTTGTAGATTAACATCGGAACTTTATGTGAATATTATTTTAGGATTCCAATAAAAAAAGTGCAAACCGAAAATGAAGAGCATCAAAATGTTAAAAAGTAAGAAATACAGATAAAACATTAAAAAGTAAAATAGGCAAGAAAAAATACAAATTAATTTTCATTTAAAAGCAATGATGCCACATCAGATCCATTTTTCAGTGGCACATGTCACATTTAAGGTTAGAATTCCTAAGGTTATAGGTTATGTTAAATGCCCGATCAAGAAATTTGAATAAAACACCCATACCTATTGTCATTGTAATCCTTTTACGCAGAATAGTCAGTTTCGTGTCAAATATGTGTTCATATTAAAAAATTAAGGTGTTTATAATCAGTTTTTATGAAAAACCGGCTTTTGACCCGCGAAATTTAAAAGACACTCACCAATCGTAACGCGATTCGTCACAGTTGTCATAGTAGCATGTAAACAACCACCCACCAATTAAACTCGCTGCGTCCAGTCACCTGACGTGTATGCTTACTCGATTGGCGGGCGATAACAAATTCAAATTTCCCGCCACCGGTGGTCAGGCGTTTCCGTTTTGTTGAGGTTGACTTGGCAACAGCGTATCGCCAAATCAACAACGTAAGTTTTTTGATAAAAGCAAGGTGATGGTGTTGATTTCAATAAGATTTTACGGATTTTTAATATTTTCAGCGCTTTTGAAGTAAGTTTTACATCATTTTATCATATCTCATCATAAGAATTCTTCTAAAAGGCAGCACCGTTGTGCCAGGTCAAGGAGCTGTCGTTTAATCGTTTAGCATACGCCATTTTCTTGTTTCACGGTGCTGTTCTGCTAAATTGGAAGTGATTTTAAGTGTTTTCCGGCTTCAAAAACATTTTAAACGTAGATAATTGAGAAGATTATTTCATATAGACTGCATTAAAAAGGTAATATGTTGGTGTAGTATTGATTGTTCAACGTATTTCCGTGAAATATGACTGCCAGCCATTGGTGATCAATGGATTCCCGTTTGCATAGAGGTCATGGCATTTCAAGTCAAGTCAAAATTTAATATCTTGTTATTTTCATTATAAATTCTGCATTTTTCGTGTTAAAATACACTTAAAGGTTTACATTTGTGCCATTGTAGGAGGAAGGAAGATGGTCATATTATACTAATTTCCAATAATGGCCCAATACTTCGAAGTATTGAGTCAAACTGATGGCAGTGTGGAACAAGGTGGTCAGTTTTTTAACGGAAATCAAGAAAATGAGCCAACACAAGTTCGTTATATTTTAGCTGATGATACTCGACAATTCCAGACTCAGCAGGTAAGGTTGGCTGGATTGTTATTTAGTAATCGATTTAAGTTCTAACTTCTATGGTGCTTCTTATCTTATTTTTATGTAGATTTTAAATTATTATACCTACATCCTTTAGGACATGTATATTTTATCAAGTAACGAGGATTCTTTTATTTTATAAGTTTGGAAAATGAGGTTAACTCTATGAATTTCAGAAATTTAATTTTCTCTAGTTAAAATACTGTTAAAAAAATTTAAAAATGTTCCTACTACTACCACCGTCTACTACCAATACATGACTATCATATCATCAGTGCTTTAATGAATAAGTATAATGATGATGATGAATTGATGACTTAAACATTAATACACAATAATGATGAGAGTGCAAATTTCTGTTACAGATAACTTGAGCATGACTCAGATAGCAATAAGCAGTAGTTACTTGCATTAAAAGTGCAGTAATGCAATAATTATTCTACTTTATTGCAGTGGTGGTTCCTGGAATTTCAGATTGTCATATCTCAGTTCCTAGGCATGGGACTCACACCAAACTATAAGATGTTACTGTTGGGTCCTCTACAATCATTTTAGTGAAAAAATATTTAAGTAATTTTGAAATTTGCAAAAAAATGTTAATTTTTTGGGGGGTTTCACCTGAGATCTGAGAAAGTTCTGAAGAAAATTTTACTTACCATATTTTCTCATAAAGTGTATCAAATTTTATCGACAAATTCCATATTTGGTGAAAATAGTCTAATTTTCCTTAAAGAAATGAAATTTTAAATTATTTCTTTGACAAAATATTTTAGGGTAAAAATTTTAAAAACTAATTTCAGGATATTAGAGGTACTTAATTCAATGAAATTTTAATTCTATTGATAAAATCTGATAAAATTTATGAAAAATCATGGAAGTAAAGTTTTCTTCAGAACTTTCTCAGATCTCGGGTAAAGTGGCCCAAAAAATTAATTTTTTTTGCAAATTTTAAAATTAAATATTGTTTTATGAAAATGTTTCTAGAGCACCCAGTAGTAACATCCTAAAATTTGGTGTGGGTCCCATGCGTAGGAACTGAGATACGACACATCTAAAATTTCAGGAACCGTCACTGCTATATTGTAGGTATCTAAAAGAATACTTATTTCAAATTTTACACGTCCTGTTTATCAAAGATACAGTACTTATGTCCACAGATAGGGTAGACCAGAGAACAAATGGGCCAAAAAGTGAAGGATACCAAAAAAGTTCCTTCTTTATAAAAGTTTTTGCTTGCTTTACAGGGCATACAAAAAATACAAAAACAAAATTTGGTGAAGAGTACTTAGTTTTAGGGATGTAACGGGTAGCCCTTTTTAGGATCCGGCCAAACCGGGTACCCGGTCAATTAAGACCCGGCAAAACCGGGTACCCGGCCGGGTACCCGGTTTTGGCCGGGTACCCGTTACATCCCTAGAAATAAATTCATATTTGGCGTTGCCGTTAATTGATAGACAATCAATCCCATTTTCGTGGTGGAAAATAAATTCAGAGAGATTTCCTAATCCAGCAAAGCTTGGTAAAAAGTTTCTTTCAGCACCTGCCTCAACAATATTTAGTGAATGTATGTTTTCAGAAGCGGGTAATATTTATGAAGCAACCCGAAACCGACTATCCTCTGAGAATGGTGAAATGTTAGTTTATCTTCATCACAATTTGCCATTAATTGATATTAGTTATTAAATTTTTAACAAAGTTTATTGTTATAACCTTTTAAAATCTGTTTTTTATGTATTTTTTATCATCACAAAAGTACACCGTTTCAGTTCTTTTATGCTTTATTTTACCAAAAACAGAAAACAAAATAAAAAAACCGGGTACCCGGCCGGGTAACCTGATACCCGGCAAAACCGGGTATCCGGCCTACGCGGCCGGGTACCCGGTTTTGGCCGGGTAGACCGGGTACCCGTTACATCCCTACTTAGTTTCTTTTTTTTAAAATTAATGCAGAATCCACCAATCCAATGGACATGTATGTGATAGTTAATTTTATTTTGTGAAATTAAACCATTTGATGTACATTTTTTGACTTAAAGCATTGGACATCCACTATTAAAGTTGACCGAAAAAAATCTTTTTCTAAACCTTTATTTAAAAGAAAATAGTAATGTTGGACTAAGTACACTAAATTTACAAAAATTCTAAAAACCTGAAAATTTGTAGACTGGTAAGAACTTATGTTTTACCTTCTCTCTCTGTCTCTCTCTGTTCTAAAACTTAATGTTTTGCCGGATTTCAAGTTGTTAGGTTCATTGGAAATCATCTAGGTACATCTAATTGCTTTTACCTTCTAGTTTCTGTATAATCTAAAATAAGAGAGCCTTTAAGCATCCCTAGAAACTTGAAATTTGGCATGCAGATAGAGTTTGTCTTATAGAAAAGAACCATCTGAAAATATCCAAATTTTTCTCTTAAATACAAGATTTTGATACAAAGACAATTATAAACTTATGAAGCAAGCCAAGTATCAAATGAGTATGAGGAGCACATCATTTTATGGAAGGCTTTGGTCCCAGACCCCGATAGTGTTATTTTTGTTACTTTGACTAATAGATTTGACAGTATCTGGATCAAAGCCGTTTTTAAATTCAAGTACCAAAATTAAAAGTTATCATGTTCAAAAAACTTAAGGTGTATGAAATATATAAAACCAGTGAAGAGTACAGAACTTTTTTCGATTTTCTGTTTTCTGTGAATTGATATTGTAACTAAGTACATCTGTAAAAATTAATTTCAATGTGTTGTTCTAACAACTGTGGACAAATTTTGAGGGCTCACATTTTTTTTAGAGGTTTTATATATCGTTAAAAAATATATATAATGATGGAGAATTCAAAGCCTTATAAGCTGAGCATGATTTTTAAATTATTTCAATACAGATTTATTGTAAAACAAAAATTTGGTTTTTATGCCCGCGGGGGCATGGTAGCCTTTAGTATCAAAGTAGATACCTAATACTCCATTTATACCTTTGCCTGAAATCACCCCCGATGAATTATATAATGCTTTGTAAAACTGTCAGCGTTTTCCAAAATACTTGAATGAACACTGTCATAGCAATGATCATTACTTTGAATTATTAATATATTATGTCTGCACTTCTAGATTGTGTTTTATCATCATATTACCTGTTTCTTGAACTTTTTTTTTAGTGTTTATATTTGTATGCTGTTTATTCTGTAACATTTTTATTACCACTTATTGTTTATTACTGGGTATTACTTGTAAAAGAGAATAATATGTTATTATTTGACAATGTTAATACTTTGTAAAGTCATATAGCACTAGAATAAATAAACAAATTCCGTTTAACAACTAGGCAATAAAGAGAGTTGTACCAAAAAACAGGTTGATTTTTTAAGGAATTAATATAAGGTGTTTTGTATGTTGTTTGATTTGTATTTTTCTATTGTTTTATTTATTTGAAAATGTTTCCATTCTTATGAAATTATGTCCCAGCATCTGAATACACGTAAATGTAAATAGTATTTTTTTTATCTAAGACATCCCACGTAGACTTCAAGCCTAAGTACTAACGTACCGTGGGTGTCTGAAGAGAAGGGACTATGTAGTGACTTATTTTAAATTAATTAAGAGTTTTTTTTCGTGTTTGCACGTAATTTTTTCCCCTCGATTATAGTTAATCCTTTCCGCTGACCAGGTTATGGTAGTCGACGGCTCTCAGCAGCAAATTCAGGGAGTCGTTATCGACCCAAGCCAGATAACTTATCAACAAACTAATCAGCATCAATACAGCGCCGTGGTGCAACCCGCGAATATAAATAGCCAGCAGCCGCAGCAGATTTACTATATGGAGACTAATAATAGTGGACCCGGTGCTGAGAATATACAAACAGTACCGACTGTCATTGAGCAGGTAAATATTGTTTCTACCTGCGAGTTATTTTTTTCTTTTTACCTTGGGACAGCCCACGTAGACTTCAAGTATAGTAAGAATCAAGCAAGAACAAGCCACGAGCGTCATAGGCATGAAGACATCACGCGTGCTCTGTCTCATTTTAGAATATTCCTGGCTTAGATGCTGGAAAGCGATATACCAGTGGCGTAGTCCCTTTAAACACACGTACAGATTAAAATGGACTAATATTGCTTAAATCAAGAATGCCTCCCCCTCCGACCGCGCGCAGTGCCACAGGAACCCATGCGCAGTTGAAAGGTTATAGGAAAGTGGGAAATTCCGCCAAGATCCCTTTTATGGTCCCAATAAAGTAAATATTATGTTTAGGTGAAATACTGCGTACAGATTTTTTCATCACACCAACATGAGATTTATTGCATTCGACGCGCTTTCCAAGATGATACTGACTGACACAAACAAATAGCAGCTCGAGAGACGTTAAGACCAGACTGGCGCTATTGCCAGATTAAATTTTAAGAAGTCCTTAAATTTACCTGTCCTTTCCCCCTATTTGTAGTTTTAGGTTTTGTTATTTGAGGATTGAGAACATAATAATAAAAGTCTATATTTATAAAAAATACTTTAATACGATCTTATGGCAAAATAAACAATACAGATTTGCGAAAGTGAATGCTTTTGCCGAAATCCACGCAAAATTTGCTACAAAATGGCATAAAATTGTAGATATACTTTTATATACGTTTTTTTTTAAAGCTTACAGAAGTTTGTAAAAAATTACTAAGAATAAAATTATACACTTTTCTAAAATACAATAGGTTAAAGTTGCCAGGTATCAAATAATCGTGTATGTAAGTATATTTTCATAAAGTTAACATACCTGTATTAATTAACGTTCTCCATTGCTAAAATACCACATATACAACACTTCCAAAATACAACTGTCCACAGCATAAGCAAAATTGCAACTGATAAAATAGGTAATGCACAACAACTTTAAAAAAATCGAAATAGTTATGGTCGCTTAATACTAAAACCCGCGTTTTTAGGCTTCTGCAATTCAACAAGGCCCTCAAACACCGCCACAACCGATTGTTCTTAACCACCAGCTTGGTACAAATAGTCGGCAAATAGTCCAAGCGACGCCGACCCAGAGACCAGTCCTCCATATTAGGACTCCCATCAGACAAAGTCACGTTCAGGTAAAACTAAAGTTCATAAAAATGTTTCTAGCACTGTATTTTCAAGTAGAGCAGTGCAATATGCGATGTAATTTACGCTTCTGTTTCTTATAAGGACTTTTACATGGGAGCGATTTTTTAGTGACATTATTTTTAGGTGAATACCCAAAATAGGTCAATGCCAACGCCTACAAGGCAAGGCATGCCTCAGCAGATCAGGTCCCAACCGTCGACTCCTGTTCAAATGAGACCCATGACGCAACAAGTCCAAATGCGAGTACGCACGCCTGTTCAACAAATTAGGCAACCAGGACAACAGGTAAAATCCCTTAACTTGTAGACAAATTTATCACCCAGCTAGGTTTTTCAAATTTGGCAGCGACAAGTGAAATTGATCAGCTGGTGTACTAATTAAACGTATATTTTTTTTAGATGCAACAAAGACCAGTAATAAATCAGCAAAAGTCCCAGCAAATGGTCTCGATGCTCAATAGACAACTGAATGCTATAAAACAACAGCAACAGACATCTCAGATGGTTCAACAACAGCAACAGCAAACTCAGCAGGTTATCCAGCAACAACAACAGCCCCAACAAGTCATTCAACAGCCTCAATCCGGAGGTCAGATTATCGGTAATCAAGTCCAGAAGGGATTGAGTGAGTTTCAGCGGCAACAGCTTAAGAGTACTGAGCAGGTAAGGGATGGAATTCTTTGCATTTATTGGTTTTGGTTGTGTTTGTTGTTAATATACAGGTGATTGTCCCAAAAGTAAGTCTTCCTATCTCATTCCCTGGAAGTTAGTTCTGTGATAAGGTATTTGAAAAAAATCCATAAATTATCTATATTTGACTGGTTATCATTAAGGCTGACCACTTTTGGTCTGCTCGCAATGGTGTTTCGGCGAGGAAAAGCATCCGAACCACCGAAAAGCAAGGCGACTCGGGCAACCACGAGATCCTCAAACCGCAAAGCAAACAGTTCCTCTCTGAGAGCAGTTGGTGAGGCTTGACGAGGTGTCACACAATCACGGCTGCGCCCATGGATTAAATTCTTTTTGTCAAATGCCGTATACGCACGTACTGATTTGCGGCATCGACGCCTCTGGTACCAAACCAAACTGGCCAGCCTTAGTTATCATTAGAGACCGGATTTCAATTTCAATATTACATGAAATAAAATTAATATTAGATTTGCTCAGGTTGTATTTATGAGTAAGTTATTGGTCCTAAAAATAAAAACAATAAAAAAATTAATCAACTTCACAAAAGAAAAAGCACTAAAAAGGATGAAATCATATTTTTTCGTATTTATTACTGCGGTTAGTGGCCAACTTAATTTTGTTCATTTTTATGGAAAAAATATTCCTTTTTAGTGCACTGGCACCCCCCCCCCCCCCGCTTTATTATATCTTCCCCTTTTGTAAATGCCCATGTAATATTAGATTTGCTGACCTTAATACCTCAAAAATGACACATTAGTTAAAATTTTTGGAGACATCCCCCCACCACGTTAGTTTTTATAACATCGTTACACAAAATTAGCTTTTCAGACCTTAATAACCCCGAAAATGTCACGGTTAACGTCGTTGGGGAAATTGCCAGTATTTCCCCCCCCCCCCCCCCCCGTCCTCCGGTTTTTTAACAGCTCTTGGACAGAATTAGATTTCTGACCTCTGTAAGCCCAAAAATAAATAATTATAATAATAAAGTTTATTTAAATTAATTACAATTTAAATATAATTTATAATTATAAATTCAAATTCAATTCAAAATTCAAAAGTCTATATTTGTCCATTATATAAAATATTACAAACAGTAACATGTATTGCAAGTACATTTGCCCATTGGGCGTAGGACGTGTCATTACAAACAAATAAAACACAAATAAATTAAATTTAAGATTTAAAAATACAATTAAAACTACAGAGTACAATAACAAATTAAAATACATTAGCGCCGTGATTACAGCCTGTCCTCAAAGAACTCCTCCAACGTGTAGTAGGCCTTCGAAACCAAAAGCGCCTTTAAGTGTGCCTTTAAGGCAGCAACATGTTTCTCTCGAATTGCAGTGGGTATTTTGTTGAAAATTTTTATAAGGGATGAGTGGACATTTTTTTGGATGTAAGTAAAATTACACTTCATGTCTTTTAGATTTTCTTTGTGACGAGTGGGGTGGTGGTGATCTCTATTACAGTCTCTAAATAAATTAATGTTTTGTTTAACAAAGATAACAGCCTCGTAGATGTACAATGACTGAAGAGTGAAGATTTTTGTTTCGATAAATTTAGGTCTGCATGATTCGATTGATTTTAAATTGTAAATATTTCTGATGCATCTCTTCTGTAGCAGGAAGATTCTGTCCGCCCCCGCCCCCCTTGCCCAGAAAATGACGCCATACCTCAATCGCGAGTGTATGTACGCATGATATGCCACGATCGCTGTCTCAATGTTTATGTTAGATGCAAGGACTTTTAAGGCATAACAATATCCCGCAATCTTCCCGGCTAATTTTTCCGTATGGCATCGCCAGTCCAATCTGTGATCCACCTCTATTCCCAGAAACGTTGCCGAAGATACTGTCTCGAGAGATCTCATGTCGCTCCGATATGTATTCCCAGCGTGATCGATTCTATAATTGAATTTAATTAGTTTTGTTTTTTCTACATTTAATAGAAGGTTGTTTGCAGAAAACCAATTTTCAAGGACACTGAGGGTATTCAAAATTTTTTCACCTTCACTTTCTTTGGAATCAATTGAGAATATGACGGATGTGTCATCTGCAAACTGAATAGTGTTTGGCGTTATCGAAGGTAGTTCGTTAGTATATATGATGTAGAGAAGGGGTCCAAGAATTGAACCCTGTGGTACACCCCTCTTAACAGTTTCTAGTTGAGATGTTATACGATGACCTGTTTTGTCCGATGCGACGACACACTGTTGGCGATCTTTCAGATAAGATTCTACTAATTCATTTGCCCTACCCCTAACTCCATATTTCTCCAGTTTCAGGAGAAGCACCCTGTGGTCAACACTGTCAAAAGCCTTTGACAGGTCCAGACACATGGCCACTGTGGACTTTCCTGCATTCAAGGATTCAAGCACTCTATATAAAGCCTGATAGACAGCTCTAATTGTGGATTTTTTCCGTCGGAATCCGTTTTGAAAGTCTGACAGGAGGCCCTCCCCCTCCAAAAATGAGACCAACCTCTCATTGATAACCTTTTCAAAGATTTTGCTCATGTTGTTCAATAAAGCTATTGGTCTATAATTCTTTATTGTGTTCTTATCACCTTTCTTGTGTATTGGTTTTATCAGAGCCGTTTTTAACATTGATGGAAATATACCAGTAGTAAGCATTAAGTTTATGATGTACGTTAAGGGAGAAATGACTTCTGCAGAAGCATATTTTATTATATTAACTGGCACATTATCTTGCCCTACAGATTTTTTGTTTTTTAGTCCTCTTATTATATTCAGCACTTCTGAAGAATCTACCGGATTCAGATATATGGTCCTGTCATGACTTTCAATATTCTGTGAAACTGTTTTATAGTCTATGTCTAGTTGTGGACACATATGCAGATAGAATTTATTGATACTGTCCAGCACTTCTATGTCAGTTTGTTCAGGAGTTTGTTTTAAGTTTTCAATAATGAAGTCTTTTTTCTTACGGGTTTTGCCTGTATATTTACCTACCAAGTTCCAGACTGCCTTTGCTGGACAGTGTGAGTTTTGTATATAAGATTTCTCGTGATTTTTTTTGGCCTGTTTTACTACCGATTTAAAGATTTTTGTGTAGGTTTTGTATCTCTCTGCTGAGATGCCCCCCTTCGACCTTTTCTTGTATAATTTTCGTTTTGTTTTTGATGACGTTTTTATACCCTGCGTGATCCAGGCTTTTGTTTTATACGTTGGGTACTTTTTGTATGTTTTTAAAGGAAATATCAAACTGAAGACACCATGGAACCTCTCAAAAAAGCTATTATACGCCTGGTCTACCTCTCCTGAGAGATACACTGCGCCCCAATCCACCTGTTGTAATTCCTCCTTGAATTGCCGCATTTTTGTTTTAGAAAAAATTCGCGTCTTTTGAGGAAAGGCAATCAATCCCCCAAGCTCGGGGTATAAAGACGTCCAGAATCTGTCCCTCGTGATCCGAGAGTGCAGTGTTAATTATTTGTCCCTTACTTTCATTTGAAGAATTTATAAAAATGTTATCAAGTAAAGTTTCTGTGTTTACAGTAATTCTAGTAGGTTCAAAAATAGTTTGCAACATGTCAAAGCTCAGTAATAAGTCCCTAAACTTTCTAACACAGACTGAATCGTGTAACAGATTGATGTTAAAATCACCACAGAGGATATAAGTGTAATTTTTAAAGAGAGCAAAGATGTAATTTAAAATATCTGACAATATTGCGAAAAAAACGTCCTCCGTCCCATTTGGAGGACGGTAGACGCACAAGACTACTGCCTTCAAAGACCTACTCACCACAGAGGAGCACTCAATCTGACCCTCAATGCTCATTCTCGTCACCATCTCCACTTCGTCCACTTCGTGGTTCTCACGGACCATCACCGCCGATCCCCCATGCAGCATGGTACCCCTTGCATATGCGGACACAAGAATGTAGTCGTCAAAGTGAAGGCTGTTTATTTCGTTGGCTGCATACCAATGTTCAGTAACACAGATGAAATCTGGCCCAATATCCATACCGTAGATAACTTCCTCCATTTCTGGGATTTTATTTTTTAAGCACTGCACGTTTTGGTGCAGAATCCTAAGTACTGTCTTTGTTTGAGGATTCAATTTACCATCTGTGTTGTGTCGATCTTTTGATTGTTCCGCCTCAGCGGTCTTCGTCTCAGGTGGTGAAAATGGTTAATAGTGATTTTTTCTCCCCAAATGCTTGGAGACATTACTTGTTCCTTTAGCTCGGTGGGAACTTCAACTTTGAAGCAGCTTCTGAACTGATCTGCTCTGGTCTTCATTTTTTCGCATTTACAGTCGACGTTCACCGTGTTTTTTATGTACTGGTTTACTTGCTCGGCCATGATCTTAGGATCAAGACCGGAGAGAAATAGCGAAGTCGAGCTTTGGCCAGTGGCTAGCGCAAAGTTAGCACATGTTCCTCTTATTGGGTCTGGTCTTGTATCCTATATTATAAATAAACTTGATAAAACTCCCGAAGACGTACTCGTTAGGGGCAAATGACATGTTAGTTAACATTTCGAAGAAATTTCCAGCCGCTTTTTATCCTCCCTCCACATTCCCACTTTAATTTTCTTAACATTAATTACACAAAGATTAGATTAGATTTTCTGACCTGAATAACCCCGAAAATGGCACATTGTGATTTTTTGATGAAATCGCTCCCTTTTATTCGCCACCCTCCCCGTTAATTTTTTTACAGTCTGTTAGACAACATTAGATTTTTGAACTTGCATAACCCCCTAGTCTTGTCAAAAATATTTTTAATATTTTCCGTGTAGATTGTAGATTGTCTTTCCAACGGAATCCGTTCCTGGAATGTAATATTCAAATCCGGCCTCTAGCTATCATACAACAAAATCGAGTATAATTCTACTATTCGTTAATTTTTTTTTATTTTCCACCTTTTTTATGATGGAGAAAAAAAATCACACACTTTTACGGCAATCACCCGTACATTTTATATCCTGTGTTACTGTTACTAACAATAAAATTATGTTCTGTCTGTTACTCTTGTTCAGAGGTTGAGGATTTTAACTGAATTTTCGCACATATAAAACATAACTTATTTTCTTTAATAGCAAGAAATTTCGGAACCGATTCAAAAAGCAATATCTATTGGAAAACAAATCGAGAAACCCTTGTCAGATTTTCGGCCCTTATCCGAGCAGGATGTCGTAAGTTTATCTTTCAAATTTTTGCTTTATTTTTGTATATAAATATCAATTTTTTATCTCTTAATTTGACCTGTTTTATAACCTAACTCCTATCGCAAACTTAGGGTTTTTAGAGTTGTTTGAAAATACATTTTGAGAAATAAAAATTTACGAAATTACCTAAAACATTCTATTGTTTTCAAACTACTAAAAGTATCCTTTTAATAATTTAATTGATAGTTGATCCTTATGAGATGTTTAAATCTTGAAGTAAATTCTTAAAAAAAATATTAATTTTTTAACATAAATGTGTATGTTTGTACTACTCAGGCTGGATTTAACAAGTTATAGTTTAAACTGCAATCTCCGATTCATTCTTTAAGATCGTGGACTACCATAATCGTAAAGGTCCAATTTTTCACACAATTGTCGCTGAAACGCCATTTTTCAAAGTTTATGAATGAAATCCTTTAAAAAAAAAGCTCTGAAAATTTCACTGCAACACATATTTCCACTTCTCCCCCTCTCAAACCCATACACAAGAATATACTACGACTCTGCAGCTTTTTAATCGATCAATGAACAGGACTACAGGACTAAGAAAAGGAAGCTTTAGATTTCTCCAATTGCTGTATTTTACCATAGACTAAATAATACATAGACGAACACTGGCGTGTAACAAAAATGGACCAAAAAGTGGGTCCCCCTTGAGACATTTTGGGGGTTTATGGCTTAGGAATTTGTTTGTCCACCATTATGTATATATGAATATAATATATATATATATATATATATATATATATATATATATATATATATATATATATATATATATATATATATATATATATATATATATATATATATAAAACTTACAAAATAACGGGATATCGGTCAATAAAATAGTATATTAGCTACTCTTTTACATATACCAAGCTTTCGTAACTATTTGGTTACTTCGTCAGGGCTAAAATTATAAATTATTAGGAACGATAATCATATTTTTATAATGTTGATATTTTACCAATGCGGTGAGTTACACCTTAAAAGAAATACCAAAAATTATTTACGTCAAATTGATAAGTTTTATAAGAAAAGTCAGAAGTGACAACATTTTACAATTTTCTATTAAGGATTCATACCATTTTACTAATATTTTAATTCAAGCAACATTAAATTTTTATTTTATACAAACTTTTATATGATATCTACTGATAACAATAATTTTTTAATAAGGAACATATAACTCACTGCATTGGTAAAATATCAACATTATAAAAATATGATTATCGTTCCTAATAATTTATAATTTTAGCCCTGACGAAGTAACCAAATAGTTACGAAAGCTTGGTATATGTAAAAGAGTAGCTAATATACTATTTTATTGACCGATATCCCGTTATTTTGTAAGTTTTATTATAACGGTCGTTATCCTACTGATATAATTTATATATATATATATATATATATATATATATATATATATATATATATATATATATATATATATATATATATATATGTATATATATATTCATATTCATAGATCTACATAGATATATAATGGTGAATAAACAAATTCTAATATACCTCAAATCCAAGCAGCATTTGAACTACTTGAAAATACAACAGTAACGAACGTTACAAAGTTTCTTGTGCTTCCCTGTTGAACCACATATTTAAACATCTCATAACAATCACTCAAATCAGTTTTGGGGTTACAACTAACTATGGAATTACAAATTTAAAAAAAAACCGAAGCGAATTTAAAGAAGATACTGAACTATTAGGTCAATCTTCTTAAAAATTTAATTATTACCCTTGTTATAGGACGAATTAGATGATCACGATCCCGCCATGAACAGTTCACCAAGCGCAATGGTTAGCTATAAAAAATTCCTCGAGCAGAGACAGCAAATTGGTAGAAATCCTCTTTTTGCAAGGTACTGTGTTTTCTTAAAACTAAATTTGACTATTGTATCAGTAAAATTGTTAATTAATACAACCACCTAATTAAATTGTTTTCTAAGGCTTGGAAGCACAATAAAAGTAACCCAAACCACATCCAATCAGCAACAGCAACAACTGTCTCAACCCCAACAGCAATCTCAACCTCCGCAGCAGCCTCAACCACCGCAGCAGCCTCAACCACCGCAGCAGCCTCAACCTCAACCGCAGGCTCAACCTCAACCTCCGCAGCATCAACCCCAACAGCAGGCTCAGCCTCAACCTCAACAGCAGTCTCAACCTCAACAGCAGACTCAACAATGTTCAATTAATCAAACGATTGATGATGTGGTAAATCAAGTGACTCAGCAGCAAGGTCAACAGCCAATGCAGCCACAGACTCTTCCTCAACAACCCACACAGCATCAGCATCTAATGACAGCTGTTCAGCAACCTCCAGCAAATGTCGTTCAGAATCCTCAGTTAGCTCAGAAGAAACCGAGAGCGACCACCACTAGGTAAGTGACTTTTGACTAGGGGTGGGCAAAATAATCGATTAATCGATTATTAATCGATTAATCGATTGAACGATTACAGAAAAAATAAAATCGATTAATCGACTTTTCGATTAATCGATTTTTCGATTAATCGATTTTTCGATTAATCGATTTTTCGATTAATCGATTTTTCGATTAATCGGTTTTTCGATTAATCGACTTTTCGATTAATTTATTTTTCGATTAATCGATTTTTTCGATTAATCGATTTTTTCGATTAATCGATTTTTCGATTAATCGATTATTTTTTATAATCATAACTCGACTATGAAACACGTATTCAACGAAATAATTTGAATGCTTTTCGAGCCGCGCTCCTTTAAGGGTCTAAAATTTAAATCGCCCGTCGGAATTGTGTTCAATATAGGCAAGTGGTAAGCGCTGGAGTCGCTTTCATTATGTCATTAGTAATGACATAATTTCGACTAGTTCAATAATCGATTTAGTTCGATTAACCGATTTTCTCGATTAATCGATTTTTCGATTAATCGATTTTTCGATTCATCGATTAATCGATTTTTCGATTAATCGATTTTTCGATTACTCGATTTTTCGATTAATCGATTTTTCGATTAATCGATTTTTCGATTAATCGATTTTTCGATTAATCGATTTTTCGATTAATTTCGATTAATCGGAAATAATCGATTATTTCAAATAATCGAAAATCGATTATCTTTTTCAATAATCGCCCAGCCCTACTTTTGACCCGGAAGAGTTATGGCTAAGGCTGGCCACTTTTGGTCTGCTTGCAGTGGTGTTTCGGGGGGGGGCGGGGGGGGGGGGGACACATGGAACCGAAAAGCGAGACGACTCGGGCTACCGCAAGATACGAAATCCGAACAGTTCCTCTCTGAGAGCGGTTGGTGAGACTTGACGCGATGTCACAATCACGACTGCGCCCATGTATTAACTTATTTTTGTCAAATACTGTATACACACGTACTTATTTCCGGCATCGACGTCTCTGGTGACAAACCAAACTTGCCAGCTTTAGTTATGACTTTAGCACTCTATGTCTGTGTGTATGTATGTTCTGTTAAATCGTTTATAAACTTTGTTTAATTATAGATCGAGAAATCCCAATCCTGGTATACGAAACTCTGTCCCAGTTAGGCAAAGAACGCCTAGACTTCACAGTCCTCAAGCTTTTACTCCAGCAAGAATGATTGGACCTCTACAGCCTCCTGCCGGTCCAAGGTTTCCAATGAACCAGCCGCCGCCTAGATATACAACAAGTCAGGTAAATAAACACCCATATTTCGTTTATTTTTTTTTTGTAAATATTTTACAACATAAAAAGAAACAAACCTGTAATTAAGACAAAAAAGTCAGTGTCGTGACCGTCAGTTTCGTATTAGCTATATTTGACTGACTTAAACAAACCTTGTAAAGTTTGACATAACCACAGCCTTCTTTAACAAGGGAGCCACGAAGTAGATGATCCGGCAACGCAGCACGGGAGGCTGGAAACAGTAAACAGCTGATAGCGTGTCGTGTACGCACGTGTTAAAAAATACCTACCTGTTTCCTAAAATTTAACGGCCGCGGCGGTTTTTTAAATTAAATATATTGTTTTCTATAATCGGCAACGATATTGTTGAACAATAATAATAAACATTTTTACCTTAAAGTGATTATTATACTATGCGTGGGGTGTTTGTTTGATGCGCCTTCCTGGAAGTTTTGCTAACATGGCTTACGAGTGACTTGGGTTTTAAAGTGCTTTAACGTTATATATTATTAATTAATGCCTGCACAGTTTTTAATTTAGATTTTTACGGCTACGCATTGATATTTTCTCTTGGTCTAAAGTGGTGTTCCTATACTGATTTTTAACATACCGCGAAAATGTTGTGTGCCTGGCTGTAGAACAAATTATGATGATGATGATTAAAACAGAAGGTTACAAGCAACGTTTCGTTCTCCAAAAGACGATCAAAGTAAAAAGATTTGGTTGCGCACCATCCACAGAGAGAATTTCTCAGTGACTCATTCTTCAGTTGTGTGTTGTAAACATTTTCATGCAAGTGACTTTATTAGAAATGAAACATTCAAAGATGAAAATGACAGTACGAGTTTCCTTTATCATATTCTGGATAAAGTGGCACATCTTACAAAAAAGTTGGCCGCCCCTGTATTATATAATACATAATTATTAACGAAATAGAATCAGCCCACGTGCGGCGCTGTTTGCGACGTTGCCATTTGTACTTCATGGCTCGAGAGTTGAAGACGGCTGTGACAAAACCCGTTTGTATATAAGATAAAAACCACTTTCCTGGTATTTACTCAAAATTACATACAATTTCAGCAACAAATGATACAGCAACGTATGGCTCAACAACAAGCCCAGCAACCCCCGCCGCCACCGCAGCCTCAACCGCAGCCGGTGCAACATCCTCAACCTCCGCTTCCGCCGCAACCTCAACCTCAACCACCGATTCAGCAGAACGGCGGCAATCAATCTCAAATGAATTATCTCATAACCCCGCCCACGCCGAACAGGCCGAGGCAGCAGCGCCCTCTGCCGGCCTATATTCCGTCGAGTCAGATCCAGCAGATTATAGGTATGTTTCAAGGTAGGCACTAGTGTTGATGGTAGTCAACGTTTTTTTTATTTATTTATTTTTTATGTTTTAGTTATGCTAGTGCACGATATTTTTAGTTGTTGGCTGCCACTAGACTATGGTTAATTTTTTTTTTCTATTTTTCTTAGGTCGCCACTAACTAAATATTGCTATACGTACATGGTCCTCTGTCTGTCACAGAAAATATTTTGTCATATTGTAGCATTCAAATTTACTTGAAGCGAGTTAAATTTAATTTTATTGGGTAGCATATTACAGACAGAGCTGTTTAAAATCATTTTAAAAAAGATTTAAATCAAAGATCATAGATATTTCTCATTCCAACGAATAATTTAAATCAAAGATCATGTAAAGAAAGATTTAAATGACAAATCTTTTTTATATTTACATCTTTTTTACATATTAAATCATTTTAGGAAAGATTGAAATCTTTTTATAAGATTTAAATCATTTTAAAAATTTAAATCATTTAAAAAGTAGGTATTTAAAATGACAAATCTTTTTTATGTTTAAATCTTTTTTACAAGTTAAGTCATTTTAGGAAAGATTTAAATCTTTTTATAAGATTTAAATCATTTTAAATCTTTAAATCATTTAGAAAGTATATAAATTATCATGTAGGACGATTTAAATTATTTATCATGTCTAAATACATAATGTATGTGTGTATTTTAAAGGTTAACTCATACTCTATCGCTTAGTATATGCTGTATAGGCGCAATAGACTAGCTACAGGTATTATAAATAATTAAATTACTGCTTAGGTGCTTACTGCTTACTTACCTCTTGTACATTTACTCCTAAAACTCCAGAGACCTTTCTAAATTAGAATGTCTGAGTGTAACTCGCAGCACAGGAGTTTATGCGCCTTTGTTACTTTCAACGTGGCGACATCGACAGCGTGAGCGTATGTCGAATAAATGCTCGGATTAGACGCTATGTGACTGGCTAGAATTATTCAGGCATGATGACAATGAATCAGATGATTTTCTCGTTGTGTGATTGGCAAGATTCAAATCATTTCATAAAGATTTAAATATTTAAATATTTTTAGAGATTTAATTTTTTTAAAGATTCAAATCGTTTGACAAATGTTTAAATCATTTTATAAAGATTTAAATAGTTTTAAATATTTAAATCATTCTGAAAGGATTTAAATCCGATATTTGAAGAAAAAATTTGAAATAGTTTTTAGAAAGATTTAAATAATAAATCAAAAATTATTTTCAGGAAAAAGATTTAGAATGAAAGTATTTAAATCAAAAAATATATTTAAATCACAAAAACGATTTAAATCTCACTAATTGTGACAGCTCTGATTACAGACGCGAGAGGCAGGCTCGTCTTGCGCTCTTTTGACTAGAATGTAAATTTTTGGTTGGAGGAAATGGATTTTCACAAAATCTTTACAATTTTCTTTATTGACGTATTATTTTACAGAAAGTACCCCGATAGCGGAAGAGTTTTCCGATTCCATAAGGATGCTGGTTCTGCTCGAGAATGGCGAGCAGCGCCTGATAACGTTCACTCTGCCAAAGGAAGCGTGCACCATCCAAGAGATATTGGAACAAGTTAACGTTCCTTTTACTGCGGAGACGAACATCCAAGTGACCGAAGCCAACACGAACGGTATTAACTATATCGTGACCGTCGGCAACGTGTCAAATATTGCCTATGCTACTAATGAGGTAAGAATCAAGAATCTAGACCATGATTATCGACCAGAATTTTAAATTTTACGGAAAAAACAGTTTTTTTTTTCGGGAAAATTGGAGGAAAATAAAAAAATTTCAAAAATTGACTTTCGCATAAAAGTTTATTTTCTGCTGATACTAAAAATTTTAATTTCTTATTTATTCTGTGAGATACAATCGTATCTCACCGTCATTAAAATAATAGTATGTTAGAAGCTATCACAGCGTGTCTTCTTCCAGGAGGAACCCCAAGAAGCTGCATCGCCCGAATCCCACCCGCAACATCAAGTGGCCGCCGTCCATCCGCCGCCCAATAGGCAAGTGCAGCAGCCGAATAACAGACCTCAGTACAACCAAAAAGCTCTGCCTCACGACCAAGTGGTGCCGATGGGTCATTCCTTGCCCCCGCCGGAGCTCCCTAAAGCTCCTACGCCCGAGCCCCCCAAGGAGGCTCCTAAACTGATACCCGGCAAGCTGGCCGTGTGTTTGGCCTGTGGATATACCGGGGAGGACTTTAATAGGTGCACAAGGTAGGCGACTTCAGTGGTAACAATCCTAATTCACAAAATTAAGTCCCGTGTTTGGCAATTGTGAGAAAATAAAAAAACAAAATAAATCTTACGAAAAGTCGCTAAAGTTTCACCTGTCACAATGCAATGTTTACTTTTCATTCAGTTCCAAAAGTATCCCCACAATAATTATTTACGTAAAATCTATAGATTTCCTCCCTACCAAAAATTACTTTTTTTTTAAATTTAATCGTCGGTTCGAATTCGTTTAATTGAAACTAAAAATAAATTATCTTACCAAGGGCGGCGTGAGATTGGTGGCAAATATCACCACATGTTCATTTAAACTTATTCATAGTTCTAGTGCAATTGTTTTTTCATGTTTGCTTGTCAGAAAATTAATTCCAGCACGATTCTGTTCCACTATTTAAAAAGTCATAATTTTGAATAGAAAATGTGAAGTCCGGCTCTGGCTAAAGTTCAAGTGTGTAAACAGAATGTTACTTGAAATGACATGTGTCAACGGCCGCCATTATAATCTTACTTGGGACTGAGTATAGTAACTTTTTAGACCGTTAAATCGTTTTCAAGTAATGGACAAAGATATGTACCCTATATTATTTATCCTAGATGCTCGAGGAAACTGCCTGAAAACGTAAAAGCTGTCGACTCGCCGCTGAAAGTTGACGTGACCAAGCCGCTACACGCCGACGTGGCTAAACATTTGTCGAATCATAATGCACCCATTGCTGCATCTGCCCCTGCCAAGTCGAGTAATCCGCCAAAGCCAGAACCAGGTAGGAGAAATGCTAATTGAAAACTTAATATTGACGGTTTTATACGTTTTTTTTTTCTAGAATTAGCATATTTTTTATATTAATTTTAACGATCTTCGCATAGTTTCAGCACCACCGTCAAAACAGTCGTCACCCACCAAGAAAAAAGGCAAATCGAAACCGGTCGAGAATGAGTCGGTCGTGATTAGTTCGGATGAAGAAGACGACGAAAAGAAACCCGTCAAATCGGTAAGAGTAAGTTAAAAAAACATTTATTCAAAATATAAATGATAATATTTCTGACCGTAAAGTAAATGAAAAAAAAGTATTTTCTTTTAACAGCTCTACTGTTTAGGCTTTTTTTGACATTGCTTAGTTATTTCGTGTCTTTTGGTGGAGGCGCCCGGTTTTATGCCCGATTGTATATCTCGAAGAAACTACCTATCCAGTAGTTTTTGCAACAAAATTTTAAATTTTCTCACATTTGTCGTAAAAGATAATGAGATGAGGTGGACAAGGCAAAACTTACCTAGAAAACGTAGGTACAGTAATATTTGATAAAATTATTACACAAAAATAAATTCAGCTGATATGTTGAATTTAAATTTTAACTGGAATTTGAAATATTTTTTGTCTTTATCATTTTGCTCTAAAATGAAAAAAAAAAACTAGTCTATTTAGATAAAAACTAATCTGTATTTTTTTGTGTGGCATAAGCTTCTATGCCAAGTTTCATTGCGATCTGTTACTCCGTCGACACGTTATTGAGTAACAAGCAAACAGATTTTCGCATTTATAATAAATAATATAGCTGAGCAACATCAATGTTTAAAAAAAGCCAAAATAGTAGTAATGAGCGGTGAATACTGTTCTTAAACATATCTAAACAGCATAATTTATTTTTCTTAGGTTAGTGAACAATTGCTAAAAAATTTGGGAGCATCGATTTCCATTAGTCCGGTTACTAAGGAACCGTCGCTGACTGAAATTAAAAAACACTTGAGAAAATGTAAGTATAATTCATACGCTTACAAAAAAAGTAACAAATTGATTAGGTTGTTGAAAACACGTTTTTTTGGAAAAATGTGTTTTCGAAAATTTTTTTTTTTTCGGAAAAATTGTACATTTTCGAATAATTTGCCAGCGCTACTAGTAAAATTGCAATGTTGCCGATTGTCTTAATTTTCCAATATTTAGTTCTTATTTTAATTTGCACCATATAAAATAATTTTTAAATACTTTTTAGTGTCCGGCGAACCCCCAGAAATCGTCAAGATCAATCTTATATGTCGGACCGTTAGGATTGGATCTTATCGTTTTATACCAGCAAGTGATGTAAGTTTTTACTTATCCATAATTTGTAGTCATATTTTCGGTTGGTCAGTAAAAAATTGATCTATATATAGAAATAAACAACGAAAATTCATGAACTAATTGTCAATTTGTCATTAACACTTGTCAATTTAAACCCTTGATTGTCAGATGAACCTGGTCTTTGCAATAGTAAATCTTTCCGTTAGTTTTTTGACGATATTTTTGGCCAAGCAAACTATCTGATCATTCAACATTTTTACACCAAATTTCAAACTCCTCCTCTCAGTAATGAGGGAGATATGGGGGTGGCAACCCTTAACTTAAAAATTAATAATTATCTTTAAAACTATTTGAGATATTTCAATGAAATTTTAACTGTGCATAGTTATTTATATGGTTTATATAATATAATTTTTTCAGATTTTTATCTCATTAATAAATGGTAAAAAACAAGATGTTTAATTTTTAGGGGTGGTTTATCATACCTACCCCCGGAGTGACACCAACTGAAAAAAAAATAGTATAATCGTATATTCTCTAGTAATAACATAAAAAAATTACACAAAGCTCGAATAGGTGGAACATTATTAAAAAAAATAAAAATCAATGTGTTATTCCCGATTCCTTCATATGTACGACTTATACTTACATTAATTCGCCAAAATATATGCTTCATTTTATATGTCGCATTGATTTTTATTTTTTTTTTAGCAATGTTCCACCCGAGGGGCGGCTCACTCCCTTAAATCTGTATACATACTATTGTTAAATCAAATTAAATCATTTTAAATCTTTCTTAAATCATTAGATTTTTTGATTTTTTCTAAATCACTTACATCAATTTAAATGGCTTTAAATCATTTGAAATCAAGTTAAATCACATTACTTCATGTAAGATTGATTTAAATCACCATAAATCATCAATAAATCACAAAAATCACCTAATATACGTTAAATCATCATCACAATTATTGGGCATCACCGACACTGCTCGGCAGCGCGTTACAGCATTTAAATCTTGTTAAATCAGATTAAATCAATACTGATTTAAAATTTGTGTACACCTTTTTTGGGAGTTAGCCACCCCTCGGTTCCACCTATTCGAGCTTTGTGTAATTTTTTTGTTATTACTAGAGAATAGACGATTATACTAATTTTTTTTAGTTGGTGTCACTCCGGGGGTAAGTATGATGAACTACCCCTAAAAATTAAACATCTTGTTTTTTACCATTTATTAATGAGATAAAAATCTGAAAAAATTATATTATATAAACCTTATAAATAACTATGCACAGTTAAAATTTCATTGAGATATGTCAAATAGTTTTAAAGATAATGAATTTTTAAGTTACGGGTTGCCACCCCCATATCTCCCTCATTACTGAGTGGAGGGGTTTGAAATTTGGTGTAAAAATGTTTCTGTCAAGGAACAATAATTGAGGATCTCCATTCAATAAGGGGACATGCGCTCGGCCCGGCCCGACCGGACCCTACCCAACCCTGAATGTATGTAAATCCAACCTTTGTGCGTAGAATTTTAGAAACAATGAAAAAACAATACCTTAACGTTGATTCTCAGCAAACTTCCAGCGAGAAAGTTGTTCCTTATAGTCTAAAGAACAATCGTGCGAAGGCACGAGATATTTTGACAAAAAATAAACAAATTAGAGCAGGTTTAATCCAGCGTTGCGCGCCGCGCGTATATTTCGATGCGTGCGTAGTAGTAGTTTGAACATTACAGAAGATAATTTGACGTTTAAAAGATGACACAATAATTGTAAAAAAGTGTTACAAGAATAAAAATTGTTTTATTAAAATTATATTATCGAATATAAATTTTTGTTAACACAATAAAGCATTTTAATACAAAGGATTTTTTAATATGAAACATTATAGCATTCATGTTTAAAACGTAGGAAAAGCATGCATCATAATCATTTCACTTTTTTGGATTTACTGCCTGTAACAGCTGTGTTTTGAAAAAGGTTTTCATAAAATTTGCAACCTTCAGGACTAAGATATTTAACCAAAGTTTTCAAATCATTCAGTTGTTCGCAAGAAATTCCGACATCTTTAGCAAGCGCCGATGTTTCTACATTTTCAAAAGTGATTACTTTCTCGAGAATAATAGTTGCGTGATTTCATTATAACTGGAACAGACGTCAATGTGGCCATGTGCAAAATAATTAATTTTCACCACTTTTTACAATTTAGAAAAATCGTCGCTTGCTAAAGATGTCGGAATTTCTCGCGAAAAACTGAATGATTTGAAAACTTGGTTAAATATCTTAGTCCTGAAGGTTGCAAATTTTAGGAAAACCTTTTTCAAAACACAGCTGTTAAAGGCAGTAAGCCCAAAAAAGTGAAATGATTATGATGCATGCTTTTCCTACGTTTTAAAAATTAATGCTATAATGTTTCATATTAAAAAATCCTTTGTATTAAAATGCTTTGTGTTAACAAAAATTTATATTTGATAATATACTTTTAATAAAACAATTTTTATTCTTGTAACACTTTTGTACAATCCTTGTGTATATTTTAAACGTCAAATTATCTTCTGTAATGTTCAAACATTACTACGCACGCGTCGAAATGTATATACACGCGGCGCGCAACGCTGGATTCAACCTGCTCTAATTTATTTATTTTTTGTCAAAATGTCTCGTGCCTTCGCACGATTGTTCTTTAGACTATAAGGAACAACTTTCCCGCTGGAAGTTTGCTGAGAATCAACGTTAAGGTATTGTTTTTTAATTGTTTCTAAAACGTGACGCATAAAGGTTGGATTGCATATATATTCAGGGTTGGGTTGGGTCCGCCGGGCCAGGCATGCCCCCTTATTGAATGGGGCTCCTCAATTTACGAGGTAAGAACATGGAAACGACGTTGGGGCACTTTTCATATAGTTAACCGGCTAGACCCTTTGATTTCAATTTTTTTTTTTTTAGAATGAGAGAAACTTTTGTTACGTAACATTTCTATAAAATCCCTTTCGTAATTCAAGATTCTATAATTTCTGTAATAGGATATTTTACAGGAATATAATATGGAATCCGGATTTCTTTTGCGAATTCTATGGGACCTCCTTGCCAAAGGTGCCTCTGAACGTCAATTAAATTTATTATTTAATTCAAAGTTTTGAGCAATAGGCTTTTTTAATGGTTATTACTCTGTTAATATCGCAATATATACGACAAACGAAACCCAGATTTTGAGAGGCAGCAGCAAAGTAATTGCATAGCCTGCAGATGGAATGATTAAACGGAGACCACAGTTTTACTTCATCAGTACAATCTTTCAAAAACAGAATAAATACGGAATTAGACGAGCGTAGTAGAAACATTGTACAGGGTGTCCCATTTTCGGCATCTCCCTTATTTTTAAAGATAGAGGGTTGCGGTTTTCGCGACAGTGTGCTACTTTTTGATGAAACGAAAGATGGCATTAAAATATTTTTCATGGCCCCCTTCGTTTTTGACATACAGGGCGAAATTGATTTTTTTCCATTTTCGGACCCCCCTCGCATTTCAGTTATCTTGTCACTTATAAAAAAAGTATAAATGGATCCTATTAGAGTTTTCTACGTAGAATCTAGTGGCGTGGTTAGATTTTCATCAGATGTGATATTTTTCGAGATATTAACCAAATAAATGTTTTTTTTAAATGGATCACCCTGTATATTTCTTAACCTTTAAGTTTCCCCTTTCGAGAGCTTTTCAAAAATATATAACACTTTATAGTTATTTTTTATTTTTAGCCCTTAAATCGAACTATTTAATTTTAAACTTTAATTTTGCGTAGTTGGCCGTGTTTAACAAGTGGTTTAACGTCAATTCAGGTATTTAGATTTTAAAAAGAAACTAGCTAAATCCTGTATTTTCATTAACTTATTAAAATTGGTATTATTTTTAACCTACAACACTACTTGTTATCTAGATATATATAAAATCCTAACCAGAACTAAAACTGTTTAGTTTTTAATCACTTAAAGATTAAATTAGTTGTCTTGAATTATTAATAGCAAATAAAAGTCAAATTTAAAAACAAAACATACAAAACTTTAGGTAACGAAAAAAGTTAGTCCATTTAATCCATTCTAGCTCTTTTCGTTACCTAAAGTTTTGTATGTTTTGTTTTTACATTTGACTTTTATTTGCTACTAATAATTCAAGACAACTAATTTAATCTTTAAGTGATTAAAAACTAAACAGTTTTAGTTCTGGTTAGGATTTTCTATATATCTAGATAACAAGTAGTGTTGTAGGTTAAAAAATATACCAATTTTAATAAATTAATGAAAATACAGGATTTAGCCAGTTTTTTTTTTTAAATCTAAATACCTGAATTGACGTTAAACCACTTGTTAAACAAGGCCAACTACGCAAAATTAAAGTTTAAAATTAAATAGTTCGATTTAAGGGCTAAAAATAAAAAATAACTATAAAGTGTTATATATTTTTGAAAAGCTCTCGAAAGGGGAAACTTAATGGTTAAGAAATATACAGGGTGTTCCATTTAAAAAAACATTTATTTGGTTAATATCTCGAGAAATATCACATCTGATGAAAATCTAACCACGCCACTCGATTCTACGTAGAAAACTCTAATAGGAACCATTTTTACTTTTTTTATAAGTCACAAGATAACTGAAATGCGAGGGGGGTCCGAAAATGGAAAAAAATCAATTTCGCCCTGTATGTCAAAAACGAAGGGGGCCACGAAAAATATTTTTATGCCATCTTTCGTTTCATCAAAAAGTAGCACACTGTCGCGAAAACCGCAACACTCTATCTTTAAAAATAAGGGAGATACCCCGCAAAAGTGCCGAAAATGGGACACCCTGTACATTACAGTTCCTAGCTTACTGTATTTAAATTCTAAAAATCTTATTTTCAGATTCACTAAGAAGGTTTAAGATTTAGTACGGGTTTAAACTAAGATCTTCTAGTTGATCAGTTATGTTTTGACAGCTTTTTGTCCTGTCATTTTTAATAAGTCGTCATTAAAAACTTATGAATTATTCTGATATTTCAGCGATTTGCTTGGTTTCCAAATGATTTTCATCTTGGAACGGGTTGTTAGAATGAATTTGGTTCTATTATTGTCGAAACTACGTACTAAAATTGTCCCTTTCTTTATAAATTTGCGAGAGACTTCGGCACCAAATTCATAGTATAAAACTTAGTTGTCTTATTCTTACACTTGTCAGTTTAAAACTTTTGGTTGTCAGATGAGACCAAACTAGCGTTAGAGAATCTGGCCGTATAGAATTATCTATGTCAGTTCCATCGGTTATACCGCCTACTGTTGAATTAATCTTAACTCACTGTGTTAATCTTATCTGTTCTTCACTACTTAATCTAAGACCCAAATAAATGGTTCATATAAACAGCAGTAGCGGCTGGTGAAATTTTAAAGCTGTATAGCTCTGTTGCTACTTACATGACCCATGCCAAGTTCAGGGTTTTTGATAGTAAGCCCACCAAGAATGTTTTGGTAAAGAAAAAAGTATTTTGTAATTTGCGAAAAAAAGTTGAATTTTTGCTTTGGCCCCCCTGGTTAAAAAATGAACACGTTTAGGTATTTTATTTATTATTTTTTCTAAACAAATTTTACATCATTTTACAAATTTTTTAAATAGAGATAAAAATGTGTTAGTAGAAAGTTGATAGTCATTTGATTTTTTTTAAACCTAAAATATAATTTTAAAAAAATTCAAATGACTATAACTTTCTACTAACACATTTTTTTTTCTTAATATTTAAAAGTGTTCGACAAAATGATTGGTAAAGAAATCAATATTTTGAAATTTGCGAAAAAAAGTTGAATTTTTGCTTTGACCTCCCTGGTTAAAAAATAAACATCCTTAGGTATTTTATTTATTATTTTTTCTAAACAAATTTTACATCATTTTGTCGAACACTTTTAAATATTAAGAAAAAAAAATGTGTTAGTAGAAAGTTATAGTCATTTGAATTTTTTTAAAATTATATTTTAGGTTTAAAAAAATCAAATGACTATCAACTTTCTACTAACACATTTTTATCTCTTATAATTTAAAAAATTTGTAAAATGATGTACAATTTGTTTAGAAAAAATAATATATTAAAATACCTAAGGGTGTTTATTTTTTAACCAGGGAGGTCAAAGCAAAAATTCAACTTTTTTTCGCAAATTTCAAAATATTGATTTCTTTACCAAAGCATTCCTAGTAGACTCACTATTAGCGATGGGTCGTTCGCGAACGAGTCGTTCGATTTAAACGACTCTTTTCAAAGAGTCGCGAATGAGCCGCTCCCATCAACTGAACGATACGTTCACCGCTCGTTAAAATATCTGGCTCGCTCTCGTCCGTTCGTAGAAATTCCACGCTTTCGCGAGTTTCGGACAACTCGGAGAGCGCGAGCCGCGAAGAGCGCTAGCCGGGAGCGGCTCAGTCGGAGTCGTATAATAGAACGAGAGTGGTGGAGCATCTAGCGGCCTGTATGGTAATACATTACACAGTTTGTACGTCTTTGGTATTACTATTATTTTACAATTAATTACTTTGCCGGAAATCTGCTACAATGTTTTTTAAGCAGAGGTGTATACTGCGGGTAGGTTAAAACTCAAGCCACAAACTAATGCATAAAACAACCAAACATCAAATCAAATGATTTATTAAAAGCCTGGTTCAGTATTAGGTATTATTATATTAGTATATTATTGTGTCGGTCTCGGTACCCACCAAACTCAAACGCCCTGCAAAAAAAAAAGCCATAAATCATTCCAATATTTTAATATTTATTATATTTTTGTTTGAAGCCGCCGCGCCACAATTAAGCAGCGTGCCGTCGGCAGTCGAAAATGTGTAATTCATAGCATTTTTTGCTCTATTTTATGAACATGAACAAATGCAGGTGTCACGCTAAAGTAAAGAGCGCCGCAATTCGCAGCTCGGAGATACGGGTAGCAGCCCTCGTTTAATCGAACGACTCCTTGCGAACGACTCTTCCAAGTGAGCTGAACGAGTGAGCGGGCTCTCTTGAAAGTGAACGAATGACCCATCGCTACTCACTATCAAAAACCCTGAACTTGGCATGGGTCCCGTATAACAGAGATATACAACTTTAAAATTTCGCCAGCCGCCACCGATAAACAGTAATTCTTCGTCTTCATTTACAAAATAATCCGTTATTTCAGGTGGTCGTTGACTCCAAATGTGTAGTAATCAAAGCCCCCGTAACAGACAACAAGAGCGAAATAAAAACCATAAGAATCGATAAAGGAGACATCGTTAAAGTGCTCGTGTGTTTCAACAAATCGCTTCCCGTAATTTTCTACTACTTAAACGTGGGCGCCGCTCCCATTATCCGGGACATGCTCAATATGAAGAAGGAAACTGGCATGTATTACGATCCTATCGATGAAAAAGAAGATTCTCATAGGTAAGTTTTTCTAGGAAGAAAATGCCAGAAAAGTGAGTCATTTTACACTGTTTTTATTCTCCATAAGCCTTTCCATCAATATACTTTTAGACTGTGGATTAATGGACGTTTTTTCGACCACGACATATATTTGCTACTTTTCAGGAAAATTACGCTGCTTCCCGAAGATTTTGGCGAAGAGCACAAAGCCTACTTCCAAAAACTTTACGGCCAAGGCAGTTACAATATTATGGATGAGCTGACTGCTAAAGAGGCAAATGATATCCTGATAAAAACGTGCCCGAAAGATGCGTCGTCTCCATCAGGTCTTGGGTACGTAAAATTAAGATAAACTTTGAATATACAGTGAGAACGTACAGATTGGAATAAATTCGTTTAAAATTGAGACATTTTTTTCTTAGAGAAACGCTCGGACACAGTTTTGATTTTAGGTGCGCGTTGTTTAAACTAAATTTGATGTATACAGGGGGTGACCCAAAAAGAAGATATCGTGTTACAGTTTTTAAATAGAAACCTTTTTTTATTTTATTTTTGGATTCTGCATAAAATTTCAATCATATTTCATGTATCGTACCATATATCTAAATTGAACCGTTTTGAAAAAGAGACGCCCGGTGCGTGAATATCTAAATACAGTTTTTCCTGGGCAATGGATTGGTCCACGGGGTCCAATACAATGGCCGGCCAGATTCCCCGATTTAACCTCGCTAGATTATTTTCTGTGGGGCTACCTCAGATCCAAAGCGTACGTCAATAGACCAAATAATATTGACGACCTGAAAGACCGAATAAGGCAAGAAATTAGCTTAAGAGGACCTCAAGTAGTTTAAAATGTTCTGCAAGAATTCGAAGATCGTCTCGGGTATTGCCAGGACGTTGGTGGAGGGCAGTTCCAACATTTGTTGAAATAATTCTTCCACAAGTTTGCCATTATTATTTCAAGGGTAAACTGTCTTTTTTTTTAAAGTTCAGTTTAGATAATATAGGGTTTGATACATGAAATATGATTGAAATTTTACGCAGAATAACGAATATGCACATATTTTTTTTATTGCATAAATCGTTTAAGGAAGTCATTACAAACGCAAAAAAATTATTTTGAAGAACATTGATAGGATAATTTAGCTAAAAAAATGTTTGCTTTTTCGGTATAATTCATTACAATTTAAAAAGCAGCTATTTGTCCTTAATTAAGAATGACGTCAGGAGATCAGCAAAAATAAGCGTCAATCTACATGTTAACGTAAAGCTTAACCCAAAGTCGAACAGGTTCGTTTTTCTCGGAAAAAGACAGAGGGGGAGGAATCGAATTTTTTGGGCTGATAGAGGAATAGTGCAACTAACTTCGGTAAAAAATGTAATTATACAGGATGTTTCGTTTCGGAGCTATTAAACGTAAAAGTCGAAATTTCCGCGATTTCCGTTGAAATCGGGTGCAGGTCGCAAAAGTGAATTAAATCGATGTAAATTTTCGGAGGTTGTAGAGGACCCGGAGCTTCAGAAGTCTATTGAAACTGGTGAGGATCGGGAAATGGCAAGTAATTCTTTTGAATTTTTTTAGGTCGAAAAATGCCATTTGCACCTAATAACTTGAAAACAAAACGTCGTATGGAAAAACGGATTCATAAGTGAAACTTTAAAATCTCAAATACTTTCTTTTTGCTATACATTTACCTAAACTTAAAATCACTGGAAAATTATATATTTGGTAAAATCTGGAAATTTCGATTTTTGGCCCAAATATTTCACGGTTTTTAATTTTTTGTGGGGTCAGAATGGTTCAGATTAAAATCCTATATATGTTATCGGAAAGAGCTCGCCGAAATACATGATTTCCATACTTTTTGGTTTCGTCATTCTTTATAGGAAGGGAGCAATCGCCGATTAAATTTCGATTTTTTGACTTTTTGCCCTCGACATCGGTACATTTGAATCACTCTGTATTTTTTCCTATCTAATTTTTTCTCAATTTTTCAACACTATCTTATAAAGATATAATCACACTTTAAAATGAATACCGAATGGGTCATCCAGGAGCGTATTTAAGGGGTAAAAACCGAATTTTCTTGATTTTTTCGACCAATCCTATTTTTAACGGACATTATTCCACACTATTTTTCTTGTTTTGTGATTCTTTTTGGGTTTATTTTACCCGTTAATTATCTAAGAATATCTCCAACGCCGTAAGCGGACCAAAATATTTGATTTCTTTGGCCTTAAAAATATTGAATCTTAATTTTTCCATAAGATATATTTTTCATAAAATTAAGTCTATATGTGCGTTTATTAAAAATAAACCATTTTTAGTTAAGCTTATTGTTTTTATCATGCAATATGCTAAATAAACAAAATTTTGACTATTTTTTGAATGAAACTTAATTATTTACAAATTTATGTTTTTTTTTGTTGTTTGGATTGGCCGTTATAGCATACAGCCTCGTCGAAAACTTAGTGATAATTTAGTTGAAAATTTGATATAGTTTTAGTGTATCTAAAATGGACAATTTTTTTGAGAACAATATATCGAAATATAGATATTTTTACCGATATATGGAATACCCGATATAATACATTTTTCAAATATCGATATAATAAATATCGGCATTTTTGTCGATATCAACATCCCTACTTTGACGTTCTCACTGTATATAACTTTACATAGTGTGGCCATCTCTTATGTGTGAATTTTTTTCTCCCTATTAACTGAAAAGGTATAAGACCATAGTTTCTGCCAGTACCAATCGGGTAATTATTCGGAAAGATGAAATTTTGTAGACTCTAATTTTGGTTCAAAGAAAAATTGCTTTCAGGTTAGGTTTTCCTATGGATTTTTTTAAATTTCGACACTTTCACTTAAACACATCTGTAAACTTATAATTTATCTTTTTTTTCCTAGCAAAAAACGTCATATTTGGGCAAAAATAGCTGGGAAAATTGCATTTTTCTTTCGAAAATTCCATGTTAAATCGCTAGTAACCGCCATTATTTGCCCACCTGTTAACACATTATTGTGTGCGGTGCTGCCACGTTTGCTTATTTTGAAAAAATTACATCGGCTCTAAAAGGTGTATTGGAAGCGAGTTAGCACTTCATTCCCATAGAATTTTTTTTGGAAAAGTTGTAACAGTTAACAATAAAACCGCAAACCTCGTTCTGATTGGTCAGGTTTGCGGTTTTATTGCCACTGTTATAACTTTTCTATTCAGAAAGTTCCAAGGTAAAATTTTAAAAAAATTCTATGGGAATGAAGTGCTAACCCGTTCCCAATACACCTTTTAGAGCCGATATAATTTTTTAAATGACCAGGTTGACCACGTCGCTCGTGCTGAAAACTGTTAAAATATGTGGGAAAAACAATTTGTAAACTTGGCAACCCAGCAGAAATTTGGTGTATGTGTATCACAGGCTGCCTGTTTATTTTTATTTAGTTTTTTCATGTTTTCTTTGTTTTTCTAATGTTCTTTTATATGAATTTGCTAAAATATGTTTCAAAATAATAGTGTGTTATGACTTGCATAGATGTGTTTCAGTGAAAGTGTCGAAATTTAAAGATATCCATAGAAAAACCACCTATAAGCAAAAAAAAATTTTTGGAAAACCGTGAGAGACCGCCGAAAACTGATTTCTGATTAGTGTTCTACGACCAAAAAATTCGGTGTTTCATCTTTCCGAATTAATTACTATTAATCGCCTAGATTTTCTTAAGCCGGCGCCACACCTGCGGCTTTCGGCGAAAGGCGAGCGGTTACTCTGCAAAAGCAATTTTCATATGAAAATGTTATTTTTGTCAGGCGGTTGGCAACATTGACATTTGTATAAGGTCACTGCATTCTTAGCGTTAAACACGTTGGCAGTGGGGCCAACTAAAGGGTTTCTACAGTTGGTGACCTTGTGTCAGGGCGTCCAACTGTTCATACCTTGTAGTGGTAACACTGTCACTCAAAGCGGGTTTTGAGGTTATGACGCTTTGATCACAGCAAACATGTTGACGTAAAATGAATTTTTGTTAATTTTTATTAAAATGACCGTCGTTTACGAGCACAAAGATGGCCATCAGTAAGTTTTTCGGTAAGAATTTGCGTTTTAAAGTGCACGATGATAATTTTTGTGGTATTTTGCAGGTCGTTTAGCGAAATCAAACAGATCCTTCTGTATCCCAAAGAAGGTCAAGGCAGATTGAGCATCAACACTGAAGACTATGTCTGTTTGGCGATAGATCAATTTTTGAACGATAAAATCATCGATTTTTACCTAAAATATTTGTGGGAAAACTTGCCGACTGAGAAACAGAGGAAGGTGCACATTTTCTCGACTTTCTTTTATAAGAGGTTAACTACCAAACCGACCAAAGCAGCCAAGTAAGTTTATTTCGTTTTGGTCTTTAATGATGCGATCCAACGCTTTTTAATACTTCTGTAAATATGGAAAAGTATTGTTAATTAGGCACTAAATAATCAAGGTCAAGTGATGTTTTGACTACCTGAGTCCTAATCTTTGGGTTATATTTTGCCATGTGTTGGCATTCCCACTGGAGAAAGATAAATTTTATTTTAAAGCTTGTTTCAAGTTCTTTCAATGACCTATTGCTTGTAATAAACTATTATTCACACCAGCTGGAATAAAACGCCATAAATTTGCAAAAACTCTAAATATGGCTGGCTCTAATAATATAACAGATAAAGATAATTATAATATAATCAGTAAAGGGTATGAATAAAGTATTTTTTTTACCTGATTTAATGATTTCCATATATTTTAGTTTAGTTCCTATCTGCTTGGTAAACCTTGCAGTTATATGATTTCAATCATATTTCTTGTTATTCCGAATGTGCAAAAATGGGGTTCTTTACTTTAACCAAAAACCATATTTAATTTTTTCAGGAAGTCGCATCCTTTTGAATCGGACCCAACTCTTTCTGCGGCGGAAAGGCGACATTGTAGGGTTAAAAATTGGACCAAGAGAATCAATCTGTTTGAAAAAGACTATGTAATAGTGCCAATCAATGAGAACGCTCACTGGTTCCTGGCGATTATTTGCTTCCCTGGCATGCGGGGACCGCAAACTTTCGATGGGAAGCCGTATAAACCAGAACCTAAAGTCGTAAAACCGAAGAAGAAGTCGGGTAAGTTGAGTTTTATTCTTTTTTTGCCAAAAAAACTTCCAGTTTTGCTCCCTGTCATGCAAAAATTTACCAGTGCTTAATCCCATCCTCATGAGTGACCTAAACAGTATGTTCACGGATGGGGTAGATAACAGAAATGGACCAAAAAGTGAAAGATGCGAAAAAAGGTCATTATATATAAAATATTTTGCTTTTGTCAAAATAATATTCCCAATGCCAAAAATTTGTTTTTTTTTTGTATAGGGTATGCAAAAAATACAAAAACGTAAGATTTGATTAAGAGTAAAGTTGCGCCTTTTTTTATAAATTTTAATACAAAGCGTTAAATAAAAAAGTTGTTTTAAATTTTAACAGAATTCTTATTCCAGATTTTCAAGTGAAAATTTGGAATTTATAAATTACGCTTTTAAAATCAAAAATTTCATATTGCCATCTTTTTTTGATTACTCCTTTGATAACTGTGGCGTATTTGTCAAAATAATGAAGATGTTGTCGTTAGAACAAAGAATATATTATCCAAAATTACAGACTCATACAGGTTAAAGAAAATTACTAATAGAATGTTAAATAATAATAATAATTGTAATATTCGAGAAATATTTCTTATTTTATTAAACTAAAAAAATTAAGGGCGCATCATATTTATTTTTCAAAAACTCGTGCATATTCTACGGATTTTTCTAACTGACGTCGAATATGGCTAAAGCTTATTTCTTCCAGTGGAATCGATTCTATCGCTCTTAAAATTTTCTGCTTTAAAAGTTCTTCATTTTTAGTGGCTCTTTCATATGTTAGTTGTTAAGGCGCCCCCAGAGAAACATATCATAAATTGTCAAATCGGGATTCCTAGGGGGCCACAAAATTGGACCATTTTAGCCCACCCATCGATAACCAAATTTGCGATTGTGTGGATCCCTTACTTCTGCAGCATAATGTGCAGAACGGCCATCATACTGAAAATGCATATTTCGGTGATATGGAAATTGAAGAGGCAATTCTTCTAACTTGCCTGATAAAAATAACTCCAGCATATGTAAATAAGAATGTCTGTTATATGTATAATGAAAAAAATATGTTTTAATCCCGTAATAGGAAATGGCGCACCCAACATTTACTTTTTTAAAATACTTACGGCGGTTTGAAATTCTAAACTCTGGATTTTCCCTGCTTCTCATCTCACACGCTGAGAAGCTACAGTGCTGTTTGTACTGAAGGTTGACATATCTGAGAACATTGTCAGTTTATGAAAGTTCATATTCTTTGCTCTAAAGACAACATCTTTATTATTTTGACAAATACGCCACAGTTATCAAAGGTGCAATCAAATAAAAAAGGTGACAATGACTTTAGGTTTGTTCTTTTGTGTTGCACAAAACTGCGCTAACCTGCACTGATTTTTTGTTTATGGGGATCTTCCACGAATAAAAAAAAGTGCAGGTTTTGCAGTTTGGTGCAACACAAAAGAACATACCTTTAGAAAAATTATGATTTTAAAAGCATCCTTTAGAAATTTCAAATTTTTACTTGAAAATCGGGAATAAGAATTCTTTTAAAATTTAAAACAACTTTTTTATTTAACGTTTTGCATTAAAATTTTAAAAAATGCAACTTTACTCTTAATCAAATTTTTTGGCATACCCTGTACAAAAAAACACTTTTTAGGCATTGTGGATCTTATTTTTAAAACAAGCGAAAAATCTTTCACTTTTTGGTCCATTTGTCCTCTTTGTCCACCCCATTCGTGGACATACTGTATATAACAAAAACAAATGCAGTCTTATTGGCATCACTTTCAAACATGATCTCAGCGGGCAAAAACACATTACTTCAATAGCCAGATCAACAACTAAAAAGCTTGGTTTGCTTAGGTTGGGTTCCGAGGCAGAAAATACTTCTCCCCTTCCAACTTACACACTCTGTCAAATAGAACCTCACCTCAAAATACTCTACCCACATCTGGGGAGCGGTATCAGCTTCGACACTTACAATCCTTAATAATTCTACCCAAAGGAGAGCCGTTCGACTCATCAGTGACCCAGCCTTTTCAAGAAAACTCCCTTCTCTCGCTCACCGTCGCGCCGTTGGTGATCTGTCTCTTTTTTACAGATATTTTCACAGATTTTGCTCATAAGAACTAGCGGAACTTGGCCGTTTCTAATAGAATAAAAGGCGCGTTACATAAGCGTCCCTTCACTATCCAGCTACAAAAACCTAAAACATCTCACTTCTAGGGTCTTCAGATTATGGAACAAATTGCCTGCAGAGGTTTTCCTTTTCCCTCCCAACCTCCAATCCTTTTCTTCAGACTCCCACAGTATGTTAGTACTTATGCTTGAATGCTCTGTGTGCTGTCCCAGATAAAAAAGGACTCTTGATGAAATAATACGGTTCCTAACGAGCTTTTTTTCTTTCTAGAATCAAAAAAGGAGAAGCCGATTCCGTGCGATGATCCATTGTTGAGTGACAAAGACGAAGCGGACAGTGAAGACTCTGACCTGGATTCTGACGATTCGGAAGAATCGAACGCGTCAGCGGCCGCGGCGACCGTGGCAGCTCCAGTAGTCGCACCACCTCCGGTTCCACAGCCGAGGGGCAGGAGGGCGGTCAAAGTCCCTATGAAACAGTAAGTTTTATTTGAATTGGACAGATACATTTTTCATTTTTTAGTGACGGCATCTTGTAAGCTTTTTTAGGCCTTTACTAACAAAAAAATTAAAAGGTCAATGTCGCCCCAAAAATGGAATTGTCACACGACTATCTGGGGCGCAAAACATCATCCTGTACATTATTTCTTGGGGGGGATTACAAAAGTAAAAATCCATAACAGATCTGAATTAGTGTGTTGTCATGTTCCCTTTCGTGACCTTGAAAAGCAGTGTTCCCAACCGTACGAAATAAAAACGGTTTAAATGTTGCCGCGACAATAAATGTAAATCAGTGTTGCCAATACACGCGGGGGATTTTCAGCGAATTTTTATATACGAGGTATCACTAAAAAACTTTACAGAACTTAATTTTATTATTTATGAAATTTTAAAATGTTTCTACATTAGTGTGATATTTTTCTAGCACACACCTGTGTTAGGAAAATAACGCTTAGTTGATTATGGGCAAATGAAATTGTAATAAGTTTAGTGGATATGAGCACTTTCTTAATGGGTTGGTGGACAGTTTAGCTGTGATATTTTTTGTGAAACGCGTGTATCCGTGTGATATTTTTCTAACACACGTGTGTTAGAAAATTAACGCACCTTCCATCAAGCTGTGCGATATTTGTCTAACACACCCATGTGTTAGTGTGATATTTTTCTAACACACTCCTGTGTTAGGAAAATAATACTCAGTTTATAATGGGCAAATGAAATTCTACTAAGTTTAGTGGATATGAGCACTTTCTTAATGGATTGGTAGACAATTAAGCTATTATATTTTTCTAACATACGCACGTGCTAGTGTAATATTTTTCTAACACACGTGTTAGAAAAATAACGCACATATGATCAAGCTGTGCAATATTTGTCTGACACATCCTTGTGTTAGTGTGATATTTATCTAACACACACCTGTGTTAGGAAAGTGGATATGACCACTTTCTGGATTTATTGGTAGACAATTAGTTGTTAGTTTTCTGCACTGATATGTTATTTATAAAGTGGAAGTTAAGAAATTAAGAATATACTTTACTCCTTTTTAGACCGTGTATACTAATTTTCGACTCTCTTGCCGGACCGAACCGGTCGCGCGTTGTCGCGACCCTACGTGATTATCTAACCATGGAATATAAATCGAAAATGGACAGTGAACGAATATATAACAGGGATGTGATCAAAGGCGCCTCCTGCAAAGTCCCGCAGCAAAACAACTTCACCGACTGCGGATTGTACTTGTTGCAGTACGTCGAACAATTTTTTACGGTAAGTTTTGTTTAATACGTTCATTAATGGGTCTGTATTACTTAGTTGAATTTAGCTGTTATTTATATTAGAACACGAAAATATTTCTATTTACTATCCAAGTGCTGACATATCGCGAGCCCCAAAAAAAGATACAAGGGTTGGCCGGCGAGGCGAGGAATTTCGCAACAACGCTATTTATTCATCTAATGATTTTGTATCGACCTTACCGACGAGAAATTAATAAAAACCTGGAAGAGTCGTGAAATTTGAATAGGATAGTTTGGTTGCCACCTTGAGAAACTCTTAATAATTCTTATTTTGGAAAACGGGGTAGTATTTATAAAGAAATTTCGTTTCAGGATCCCATTAAGGACTTTAACACCCCTATTAAAGGAATCAACGATTGGTTCGAGGAAATCGTAGTCACCAAGAAGCGCGAGGACATTTGCCAACTTATCAAACATTTAATGGAAGAAGCCGGGACTGACGCTAGCATGTTACCGGATATAGCTCTGCCCACGTTAAATGGTAAGTCAGTATATTTTATTAGTAATTTTCTTGTGTCTCTAACAAAACTTCATAATTTAAATCCTGAAATTGCCGTTTTTATATACAGGGTGTTATAAAACTCACTGCATATATTGGAATGGGTGACTCCTGGGGTAGTCTACAGACATATCCGATACTTTTTTCTTGTCAAATCTCACTTTTTTTTATTTTTTATCAAAACGCAAACATCATCCTCGGTGGCCGCTAGAGATTAAAGTGCGGGTAACGTTACCGCGGTAACGGTAATTTTGGTAATTTTGCAAAGCAAATTTCTTTACCGGTAATTTTCAATATTTGTGCTAAATTTCAAATTTTTACGTCGAATAGTTTCAGAGGAAATCGCCTGAGACAGACGGACGGACACCGAAGTGAGTCCATAAGTGTTCCGTTTTGCTAATTTTAGCACGGACCATTAAAAAGCATAAAATATATCATATATTATGTCCATTACGTCCTCAATGCTTGTTATTTAAAATGTTCTCAAAGTTCCAAAATTACCGGTAAATTACCACTAAGAAAAATCAAATGAAAATTACCGGTAAACTTCAATCACTAGTGGCTTCTCATAATTACACATCCAGTCGAGGTCGCACCAGTTTCACATAATTTACTATCGCACTAATTGAGCACAACTTATAAAATTATAACCAATACAGCAAAAAAATTTTGTTAAAAAAAACGTTATTTTGTTAAATACAAAATGTGTGCAAAAATGTCCAAAACCGACACCTGACTGAATCGTGTTTTCGAAGTTTGACGAAGACGAGCGATTAATGATCATGGTAAGACGCGTTCTGATTAGTCAGGTTATGGCGGCGTTTTTGAAATTGTGCGAGTAATTTAGCGTTTATATTTAATAATATTATCAATAATTAACTAAAGAACGGTGGTATTACTAAATATCGATTGAACTAGATATTACACGTGTTTTATTCAAATACCAAACTTGTTTCTTGACAGAATGGCTAATGATATAAAAATGAAAAATTCTCTGCCTTTAAATTTGCCGTCTCTACTGTGCCTCCAAGTAATTGGTCGCCAGAGGTCCGACATGTCCATGCAGCTCCAGACAGAAGTGAAGTTAGTAACATCATTGTTGATGAGATGAGGCGAATAACGCCGTGCGAATTTTTTACTTTCTGTTTATTAATTAGTGAAAAAACAGTTTTCACCCTTTATTAGTGCTATTAATATCAAAAAAATATCGTACGCGGTTAGTGTTTTGCATTATAAGTTAATAAAACACAACGTTTCTTGGTGTTTAGTTTTGGTTTGAACAGCTGTTCTCTGGATCGTTTTATTTGTGTTATAGTATTTGAACTATTTTTGAAATTAAAAATTTTGGAAGAGGTGTCATTCTTTAAAGGTAACAAAAGTATTTCTTCAAACTTTTTATATAGAATTATTGTTGAGAGATTTGGCAACACAATAACCTAGCTCACTTTTTTTTTTATATGGCATGTATTTATTAGCAGTGGTGCGCAGGGCTTAATTTTTTTTTGAGAGGCCAAATCTAGCTTATAATCTCATAGCGCCATTTTTGATTAATTCCCCCCCCCCCATCTGAATTCATACCAGGATATACCGGTTTCCATATATGCAGTGAATTTCATAACACCCCCTATATCATAAAAACTTCTTGAAATTCCCTCGTAATTGTTGTTTAATATCGTGGATTTAAATTGCTTTATACGTCACCCTCGTATACCAAATTATAAAGTTGTTTCGGCCTTGTTGCTATGCGCTCTTATTGGTCAGTCTTAACAGAACAGTTCTTCGCGGGGGTCCCTCGTAATAAAAGGTATTTATAGGGGGCGGGGCCGCGGGGCACGTCTCCACGACTGCAAAGCCATTTATTGAATTTTTAGACAGCTTTCCGGTTTCAGTTTATTTGCTTCCCTCATTTCTCTGCTAAACGTTTTAAGGTCGGGATCGTATGAAAAGAGACGGACAATTTTTAATAGTGGACGTTATTAAAAAATACAGTAGTTGCTTCTGATATACTTCAGTTGATTGTAGTTAATTTGTTGCCTTTATATATTATTTACGTGTTTCTTAAAAACTATATTTTTGATATTATGAAGTGTATCTTCTCTAAATTACATACTTATAACTTTGTGGTTAAGTTTTTTGGGCGCCATTTTAACAAACGTCGATGAGCCGGCCCATTGTTGCCAACATCTTGAATCAAAACATGTAAACTAGGCCTACGGATTTTCTTGCAAAAGTAGACGATTGTTATTGAGACAGTATTGGCTGGATTTTTTAAAACTACATTTAGAATATTGTCGTTAAGTTTTCAGTGCTAAAAAAAATCGTACTTTGTAGCGAACGTGAAAGTATTGGACCTTCGAACTCAGCGTTGCCAATAGATCCTATTAAGACACTAATGTTGCCAACCTTATTAAACGTTGTTACGAGGGATGCTCGATATTTACTTTGATCAGATGTATAATTATTAGATATACTGAGGTACAAACTTGAACAAAATAATAATTTTCCGTGTGAACTCTTAAGGTTTTTTTTTGTTTCAGAAATTTTTGTGACCTCGATATAATAATGTTTCTTTTTCAGCGTAAACCCGGTTCAATTTACGAGTGAGTTTCAAAAATTGACATTATTCGCTCTCAGTTTCAAAGCTGGAGAAAAATTATATAATTACCATCACTCTAAATAAAAAAAGGTGTTGATGTAACCCAAAGAGCCCATAATTCGTTTTTATTTACCACAGTTTTTAGTACAATCAAGTTCTCTAAAAAATGTGTTTTCTACTGTGGACTTTTGTCTTCTTTTCTTTAAGTAAAATTATATTTTAGTCATTTAAAAAAAAATGTCGGTGACCTTGAAGATCCATGTTGCCAACTACATAATGTATTTAAATCAGTTACAACGGTTTTCGAATATTGTGTCGGTGACCTTAAAATCTATGTTGCCAACTACATAATGGTAAACCTAGCTGGGGAGTCTGAAAAGTAATGGCATTCAGTAGTCGATTTATTTCTAATGCAAACACGGCTTAATTCATAAGGGGCACTCCAAAAGTAACATTTCGTAAGTTTTTTTTTTGGTTGGGTTTGATATCAAACGCGATTTTTCTTTAAATATTCTTAAGTTGTAAAATGCGGAAGGTATGTTTTTTATTAAAAATTCGTGACCTTGAAAATCAATGTTGCCAACAAGATTATTGTGAATTTTTAATGTAAATTCAGCTTAAAAGATTTACCGGGCCGTTCAAAAAATACTAAGCAAATTAATTAAAGCTAGTTTGTATCTGTACATGATAGCAAATCTACAAATCTAACGGGGCCTCAGAAGTAACTGCATACAGTTGAGTCAACTTATTTCTGATGCAAAGCCGGCTTAATTCACATTGCCATTCCAAAAGTAACAATATTTATAAGATCTTTTTTTTTTATTTTCTTTTAATGGACTAGGAAAGGTTGAATTTCGGTCACTTTCCGTTCTTTAACAATTTCAGTCACTTCGTTCTTCAGTTCAATTCTTACGCTGCGAAATGAGAAGGTATATTTTTTTTTATTAAAATGTTCGTGACCTTGAAAATCAATGTTGCCAACAAGATAATTCTGAATTTTTAATGTAAATTCAGCTTAAAAGATTTACCGGGCTGTTCAAAAAGTAATAATAGTAAATTAAAGCTAGTTGATCTGTACGTGATGGCAAACCTAAAAAAGTAACTGCATACAGTTGAGTCAATTTATTTTTGATGCTTAATTTACAGGGACATTCCAGAAGTAACAATAGTAAGGTCGTTTTTCATCTTGATTTTTTTTTAAATGTACTAGGTAGGGAAAGTTGAGTTTGTTACTTTGTTTTTTTTTTATCAATTCCAATTTGTAGGTACATTGTTGTGCTACAAAATGCGAACATGTTTTTTATTAAAAATTTTCGTGACCTTGAAAATCAATGTCGCCAACAAGATAATTGTGAATTTTTAATGTAAATGCAGCTTAAAGATTTACCGGGGTATTTCAAAACTAATATTTAATAATGTAGCATTAGTTTTTCTGCTTTTTTGCAATTTGTTGAAAGTGGAATTGCAACAATTTAAATGTTTTCGAAATCAGCCCACGTATCAAGATAGCTACACAAATTTTTGCAAGTTATTACGTCATATTACTGGCAAGTCTCTAATTTTTTTTAAAACAGTTAAATGGATTCACGGACAAAGATAATTAATAACGTTTGAAAATACAATACTTTATTTTTTTTATTTTGAATTTTCGTGACCTTGAAATCCAATGTTGCCAACAGGATAATTGCCAATTTTCATTGTCAGTCCGGTTTCGACGTTTACAGGGGGTATTCCAAAAGTAATAAGATTTAATAGTGTAGGGGAAGTTCATGTTCAAGGTGAAAGTGTAACAGTTGAAATTTTTTAATCAAGGTATCCAAATTTGGCAGCACAAGTTTTTATAATTTATTACATTTTGTAAGCTTAATGTCCTTCCTATTGTTTTTTTGTTTAAAATTGTTAAATATATTAACGAGCAATGATCTAGCAATTTTTCACGTGCGTTTGAGTTTTTATTCAAAATTTTCGTGCCCTTGAAAACCAATATCACCAACAAAATAATTGGCAACTTTCAATGTAAATTAGGCTTAAAAGATTTACCGGAACTTAGCTTCCCTCTTATTTTCTTTTATGCAGTTGAATGTAACTCACGGGTCCGAATACATTATTTGATTTTTTAAATATCGTGACTTTGACACAATTAACAAGATAATAGTAAATTTTCAAAATAAACTCGCCCTAAAAATTTACAGGGGTATTCCAAAAAGTAATATTATTTAATATTGTAGTGTGACACGGCGCTCTAATACTCACATTGTCAATTTGTTATGACATGAAATAGACAGCGTTGTTAAATTTTTTAATATTTTTTAAGGTAAATTGGTGGAAAGACAAGAATCTGAGCGCGATCACGAAGCTGGAGAAGAGGAACAAGAAGACATGTTCACCGACATTGAGGACTCTGAAATGACAGATTTACGTGCAAATAGCACGAAATCATCTTCAAGAATGTCTGACGACAACGGGGACGTTCACGACGACGAAAGTCATGAAAATTCCTCGGGAGGAGAAAATTCCCCGCCGGGAAGTGTCCAGTCCACCCCACCAGGAAGTGCACAGTCTTCACCCTTAAAGCCATCTGTAGAGGGCATAAGTGATAAAACAGATCTTGTTACCACAGTGATGCAGCCCGTTCTAAAACCTTCTCTAAGTGAATTTCCTATCCCGAGACAAACCAGTAATAAGGACACTTTAAATTATCTAAAATCTAAAAGAATTATAAGACACAAAACGTCCTCCGACGGGCCCGAATATAAAAAGACTAAATTTGATAATTAAAGTTCTCTCTGAACGTTGTACAGTGATATTTTACTATTAAGATACAAAAAACTGTTAATTGTAAAAAAGCAAGTAGAGTGATCCATTTATTAAGCTTATTGCATAATTGGACAAGAGCAGACTTTTAATTTTTTTAAAAATAAAATTGCTGTTATTTTTAAGTTATGCGTTTTTTTAAGGGTAATTTTCAACCTTTTGTTAAAGTACTCGCTAGAACTCTACTTATGTGAAATCTGTAGATCATGTTTCGTTGAGTAGAGTTATAAAATTTTAGCCGTAGTTTTATTTAAATTAATATTGTTTTACCAAAATACGACTAAACTTGTAACTATATTATTTATTCATAATACAATAATTATATCAATAATGCTTAAATTAAGGCCGTTTTATTGATCCTAGTTATCCGTCAGTGTTGCCAACCAGAAATAAAAATTAAAAGTAATGTTGCCAACAAAAGCTTCAAATCAATGTTGCCAGTCAAAGGCTTTAAAATTAAATGTTGCCAACAAAAGCTTACAGTCAATGTTGCCAGCCAAATGCTTTAAAATTAAATGTTACCAATAGAAGATTCAGTGTGGCCAACATAAAATACAGTGTTACCAATATTAGAATTAAGGAGTAGTTCAATGTTGCCAACGCTGAATGATAATTTTATGGTTAATTGTCACTGTTGCCACCGTTAGAAAATAAGGTCACATTAGGTTGTTGAACTTTAACCAGAAATATTTTGTAATAAAAATTTTAAAAGTAATAGTGCATTGTGTTATTTAATAATATATGGAACTATACAATAAAAGTGTAGTTGACTTGTATTAACATTATTAACAGAATTATTGATGGCTGTATTTAAAATAATAAAATGATAGGAAAAGAACAAAGAAAATATAATAGGTTTGAAAATAAGGTAATTATTCGAAATAATGGAAACAACGAATTTTTTTATGAAATTTTGCATAGCCCCTAATTTTGGGCCGTAGAACACGAATCTGAAATCATTTTTCGGCGGTCTCATGATTTTCCCCCAAAAAAAATTTTACGTTAAGTTTTTCTATTGATGTCTTTAAATTTCGACAGTTTTACTTAAACACGTCTGTAAACCTATAATTTATCTTTTTTTCGTAGCAAAAAACAACACATTTAGGCACAAATAGCTAAGAAAACTGCTTTTTTTTCTTTTGAAAATATGAAAATCCCATGTTAAATTGCTATTAAAATAGCCGCCAAATTTGCCCACCTGTCAACACTATTGTCTTGTGCGGTGCTGCCACGTTTACTTATTCTTCCTGAAAAAATTTTAAATTAAGATTAAGAAATAAAAGCTAATCACAATAAACTAAAATTGCAATTCTTTCCAACTTAACATTATTTTTATATTTAACCCATATCAAATCCCGTAATTCTTCGGATTAATGAAATCATAGAATTTTTTGATGAAATTTTGCTAGGGGTTTGCTTGGTTTGTTATTTTGCATAGACACTATGTATGACATTTGCCCATGCTCGAGATTTTGAGTAGTACATAACAATATATGAGATTAGCAATCATATAGTATATAACTTAACACACTAACTGGCGCTAACCCGCGTGAATGCGCCATTTATTGTCAGTTATCTGCGAATTACAGTTCATCTTTTAAAGCCTCACTGATATACGTGTGTATAGTGCTAGGAGTTTTGTACCAGAAGTTTCGGGTTCAAGCAGGATTAAATTCCAATTTTTTTTTTATTTAATGAACTGACAATAAAAGGCGCATTCACGCAGGTTATCGTCAGTTAGTTTTATATGCGCCAGTTAGTGTGTTGAGTTTTATATATAGTTGCTAATTAAATGTCATATCGCTACCTCAGTTCAAATAAGAAACATCTTTAAATAATGTAAATAAAGAAACATTTAGTTTGTTTCTGTTTTGAACGCAGATATGGACAGAATTTTAGGAGTTCTTAAAGGAAATATAGACTTTTATTATAATGACATTAAACTTCCACGTTGTTTCTCTTTTGAACTGGATATATAGTATTCATTATTTTAAATAATGTACAGAAATATCTAATTTTTGACAAATTTGAAGTTATTTCCTTTTTGAACTGAGGTAGCGATATGTACTGTATTACTCAAAATCTCGAACATAGGCAAATGTCATACATAGTGTCAATGCAAAATAACAAACCTGAGCAAACCCGAGCAAAATTTCACCAATAATGGAACTGTTAAAATTTGCAGAAAAAACGATTTGTACATTTGACAACAGCTTCCCATGAGAAATGGTCTATGTGTATTACGGGTTGCTTGGGTTTATTTTTGTTTAGTTATAATGTTTTCTTTCTTTTTTTAATGTTTTTTATATACTGATTTCAGATTCGTGTTCTACAACCCAAAATTAGGGTCCATGCAAAAGTCTCATCAAAAAATTCAGCGTTTCCATTCCGAATAATTAGGTAACGAAAATAAAAGGAATTGAGGTTTTCCTGTGTATATGTAAACGATGTTGCCGTCGTTCTTTTGGCCAAACACATAAATTTTTTGACTACACCATAGAGCGTTTTCTTTTTTTTGATCGACAGGACGTCCCGGAAATTAGTCTTTCGAATCTGGTAACCCTAGTTTATTTTTGTCTTTTGTGATTGTTCTAAAAATAACACATGCTGAAGCTTAAACAATATAGGTACCTAAAACTGAAAAATAGAAAAACATTAACGGATCAAAAAATATGAAATAGTCCTTGGATCTTAATGATAATGTCCAAGATTTTGCTAAATATTGCAAAAAAAGATTGCTAAAGCCGGCGCCACACATGCGGCTTTCGGCGAAAGGCGAGCGGTTGGCCGCATGTGTACCTAATCGGCGTTCGTCGCTCGCCATTCCCGTTTCATGTCGGTAAATTGGCGCAAAAAAGCTATTCGATGAAGGCCGAATTTCGCCTTTTGCCGAAAGCCGCATGTATGGCGCCGTTTAAAGCTTTGGCACAAAATGGTGAATTTGATGAATCATGCGCTACAAATGCCGCCATTTTGTTTATCCCACTTGCCCCATTGTTGCCATCCAAACAAACTTTCAATTTTTATATTTTTTCTCTTTATACTACTTATTTATATCAAGTATAAATTCCTGAATTATGGTAATAAATGATATAATTTTCGCCCATCGCATGGTATTTTATAAAAGTGCCTTTTCTTTCTAACCTTTCCATCTGTCATTTTTTCCAACGATCGTCTGTCACATCTGTCAAATCCAAACAGTCTCGAGAAAAAAAAACTTGAGAGCAAAATTTGTCAATCTGTCCTCATGTTTATTGCAATTTTACTCGTGTAAAACGTTTAAATAAGTGTTTAATTTACCGAAATACAAATCGGACTATAAATAACGCTCTGGTGCAACCGCAAGAACTGTAATCCGGCTTTCTATTATTTCGCAATTTAAAAAATCATGTTCTGAATTTCCATTGCGTTCCGGCATTTTACATTCTTCTGTCTAGGATTTGAGGCGAAATTTTTTTAATTTGAGTCTGTCTAGTGATTTTGAAACCTTAGGAAGAAGGAGCAGAGATTTACAGGCTAGCAAATATTAGGTATTTATTTCATGTTTTTGCAAGATAATTTTTTTCTGTATTTAATTTCAGACAGCTCAAAAAATTAGTAGGTGGTTCATCTTAAGTTGCTATACCTTTATTTTTTGTAAGAGGGAAAAGAGCTACCTACATACCCGTATCTAAATAACAACTCACGCCTAGTAAGAAAGGTCACTCACCCTTCCTTAAAATTGTATATCAAGTACCTACTTAGTCAAATTGAGGACAAAATGTCTCCAGTTTTTCTTAGACATTGATAAGAGGGATATCCGTGAAAGTATATTTTGTGCAATAAGCATTGGTGTATTAGAATCACCATATACATATTAAAATAGATTTTAGTGCACATATTCTTGATGTTGCCTTAGGTCTAGTTTTCTTATTCTGCCTGAAAGGTTGTAAGTCGCAGTCTTAGATTAGATTGTTTGCAATCATTTATCAGTTGATGTCATATCAATTTTAAAGAAAAGTGTTTACCAAGATGTTTACCAACACAAAATGACTAAGGTCAGAGATATTTGTTTCAGGATGGTAAACGGTATAGCAACATCACTTTAAATTCTTTTGTCAAAAATTTCTTGCCTATTTGTTAGTTCAAAAATCTTTGGTTAGCCAGTGTCTAGCTGTTAAGTGAATAATGATTGCCCTCATTAGAGATAAGAGTTAACTAAGCATACGTGAAATAACATCTAAAAGAAAATTGAAGTGTGACACATAAGTTTTAGATGTCTGAAGTTGGCCCCTCAAATGCAACATTTCTAGATTTCCTTTTACTTTTTATTAATAGTTCCATTAAAATAAAAGTAAAAAGAATATTTGAAAAATGGGGGGCTATCTTCATGCAGCCCCCCATTATTGCAAAAACAAAAGTTGGGCCACAGTGCTTAATAGTTCTAAAGGAGTTCTACAGTTATTTATGATTTTCGAGCCCAGAACTTTTACCAAAAAAATTGTATTACATTACCTACATGATTTGTGCTTTTAGGAAACTAAAAAATTCATCAACAAAATGTCATTATCTTTATGCAGAACTGTAGAACAATGACAGCACTAACGGGAATTTATGAGTTTTGAACCAGAACTCTTTAAATTTAAGTTGTAAACAACAAAACACTATTCTAATTATATAGCACTGTAGAACTATTGCAGCACTATCGGGTACTCATGAGTTTTAAACCAGAGCTGTTGTTAAAAAGTATTTCATGGGGGGCCGACTTAACACTTTTTTAAGTAAAAAAATTAAGTTGTAAATGACAAAAAACCATTCTAATTCTACATAACTGTAGAACTATTGTAGCACTAATGGGAACTCATGAGTTTTAATCAGAACTCTTGTTAAAAAATATTTCATGGGGGGCCAACTTCACACTTTTTTAAATAAAAAATTTAAGTTGTAAACAACAAAATACCATTCTAATTCTACAGAACTGTAGAACTATTACAGCACTAACGGGAACTCATGAGTTTTAAACCAAAACTCTTGCTATAAGATATTTAATGGGGGGGGGGGGGGGGGTTGTTAACTGCACACTTTTTAAAAAGCGTCCCAAGATTTTTAAAGCTTTGTTGCAACAGTATTCAACCATGGTTCACAAAAGCCAGATTTTGATCAAACATGATACCCAAATCGCGAATCACATTAACCTGACAAACAATAGAGTCATCAAGGAAATATGTAATAAACACAGGATTTATTTTACGCGTAAAGTGAATGTATTTACATTTATCAACATTATGTTGCATTCCGTTGTCATTGCACCACCTAAAGAAATCCATATAATCCATATTTTTATAAAATTATTAGAAGACGCACGTTAGATTTGGAGGGTCGAAATAAGCAAAGCAATTATGAAATGAATGAAACCAATTGGAATGGATCCCTAAAGGTGTCCAAATAAACGTATGAAATTGTTTATAAATATACATATCTTGTTGCCAATTTTTTTTATTAACAATAGCCGTGTTCGGCAATGCCATCTTTTCCATCATTTTGCTCGGAATTGTTGACGGTCATATGACCTATTATTGTAAACAGTACGACCGATCCCATGCCGGTCAATAATTCCGAGCAAAATGATGGAAAAGATGGCATTGCCGAACACGGCTAATATTGCAAAAAAATTTTTTTCATTTTTTTTTTCGGATTTTCCGTCATATCTCAGTTATTTATTAAAGTAGCGGAACGCTTATCAGTGAGGTAAAACATTGGATAAAACATGTACTTTCAAATGGTGTGATTGGTTATACAAAAACTTTAATTTTTCAGTGTTTTATTGGCATAAAATTGAAGTTATCTCGAAAAAGATGAAAATATCGCTTATTGAAATATAATGAAAACATATAATCATCTGAAACTTGGTAAAGTTGTAGATAAATATGTCTTCTATTGATATTTAACCATAAATGTGATCGTTTTTGCATATATTTTAATAAATTTCGTTCAATATGAAAATCCACGTTTTTTTTTTTTGGGGAAAAAACGATATTTATGAAAATGTATGCAAGAACGATCATCTATGGTTAAATATCAATAGAAGACATATTTATCTACAACTTTACTAAGCTTCAGAGTTCAGATGATCATCTTTTTTCATTATCTTTTTTCATTATCTTTTTACAACAATGTTTTATAGCGATCTTCACCTTTTTCGAGATAACTCTCGAGATAACTTGAACTTTAAGCCAGTAAAACTCACTGGAAAATTAAAGTTTTTGTAAAGCCAATCACACCATCTGAAAGTACATGTTTTACCTCACTGATAAGTGATAACTAAGTACTGTATTATTTTTAAAATTGAAAAATTACAAAAAGTAATGATTGGTTTTCCTCAGCGGCGAACACGCTAAAATGCATTTTTCGCAAAACAGACAACTGAAAATTTGTCATTAAAAAAATAAGAAGCCTATGGATACACCCCTCACATAATTCGTAGATAGTGGTCTCAAGAAGAGATTACAATACTTATTTTTTGATTTTTTAAAATTTGTTTATAAATACAGAGCTTGAATCAATAAAGTGGAAAATTTCACACTTAAACAAGAATACCGGAAATTCAAACATTCGAAGTACTTTCAAAATATGAATAATTGATTGTCTTGGCGATTATTTATACGTGCAATTTTGTTTTTAATCCAAATATCTTTAATTGATCAAGTTATGAGCATTTGTTTATAGCGCGCCATGCTTATAAGTACATATATATACCGCTGCATCCGCTGCGCGCTCGCGCATATTTTTTGAGCGGTTTTTTATTTGTTAAATACTGACGAATTTATTGGTCGTAGAAAAAAGTGCTCAGTAGCAAAATTGTGTAAAATTTTCTCACCTGTCCAATGTTGCCAACAACGTTCTATTTTAATAAATAACGTGCCTCCCCTATATAGTATAATGTTAAAAATTACGAATTATTAATGTATAAAAATTTATTTTTTATCTCCAAAAAATTTACCCCCGCTTCCACGGATGCACGCCTCTGATCTTCATAAAAAGGTTTTGTACTGGCCAAGTTAATAAATTTGTTTTTTTATTATTATTGTTAACTTAATGTACATACTTTGCACCTGTCAACTTCTGTAATTTATGACATGTTACAGATATTAAGTTTGATATTTTAAGCCCGGCATACCTCGTTATAATTTTTCAGAAATGCTAAAAGTGTTTTGTATTTGAGCAAATGAGTACACAGTGCCCAAATATTCAGGTGTATATTTGTTGGATTCTTTTTTTAACCTATAAACATATTGGGAAAATTTGTAAGAAGTAACAACGTACAGTTGTTAATACAAGAGCGTTGGCTTAATTTCTATTATGTATAAGAATCCAGTAGTAAAAAAACAAGTTCGTAGTTTAAAAATATATTTTAAATACTAGGACGCACTAACCTAATAAAAAGTGTAATCTCCGTTATTATCAAGCACGCCTCGACAACGTAAGGGCAGAGAAAAACCAAGACAGAGAGAAGAATATCTCTTCTTTCCGCTAGCTCGACAACGCCATGGCCTTCAAACGGCAACACCCCGAGATTGGCGCGTGGGATCTCACAATACACCCCAACATAGCCAGGGCGGTAGCAACACGGCAAGCAGAGAGAGTTTTCTGCGGCGCGGCGCGTCTGAATACTCACTCTCACTGTGATTTATACCGTTTATACGGACGGGCTATTCTGTTTTTAACGCACGGCTACATTTTTGAAGAATCTTTTAAACTTTTGATTGTTGTTTTTCATATGTGTTTTTTACTTTGCAGCATTTTTTTTATAATAACCCAAAATCTGCCACGCACTCCCGCGATCAATATTATCTCATGCCCAACTCAGTAGCTTTTCAATGAATTTTGCAGACAATAAAGGTTTTTGTAGTGTGCTTCTGTAAGTGATCTCCACTTAGTCTCCGTTTTATTGTCATTACACTAATGTCTATGCCTTTTTTCTTAAGAATTATTTGTGCTTGATGCAGTTGTAATCTCGGATTTTTTCCCAATAATTTACTAAAACTTAAGTTTGGCCCCTTGGGGTGGATACACAGGCGAAACTTTTACAGTACCTGGGTAGATCTGGAGAGTCGAAATAAGCAAAAAATTATGCACTGGATGAAACCAATTGGAATGAGTCCCTAAAGGTGTCCAGATGAAAGTATAACACTCTTTATAAAAATATCTTGTTGCTAATTTTTTGTATTAACAATTTATTGCAAAAAAGTATTTTTTTCATGTCTTCGGTATTTCCGTCATACCTCAGTTATTTATTAAAATAGCGGAACGTCATTAGCACCGTCGAAAAGGTGAGAAAATTTTACACAATTTTGCTTCTTAGCACTTTTGTCTATGACCAAAGGATTCGCTAGTGTTTAATAAATAAATAACCGCTCAAATAGTACAGAGTTTTTCCATATATTTTCGAGTACCCCTAGAGCGTTTATTTTAAAAGCTAGAAAAAACTTACAAAAGTTGGAGTATTTTCTCTGAACTGTCAAAATCTGGCATCGGATAAAACAAATGAACATCCCAAATGTGTTTAAACACATTAAATTTGTTTATATTTAATGAAAGATCTCTTAATTATTTTTTCACGATTTTGAATTTCTATAGGCTTGTCATTTAAAAACGAATTAAGATACGGATCTGGGGTTTGCGGTAAAATATTTATTTTTTGAAGATCTTTAAAATGAAGTACCACACGGCATATGGTTGCATTTAAAATTTTTGACCTCAACTCCCTAGCGTCACCCCTCAAGGGGGTTGAAAAAGTTAAATTACATAAAAAAGTAGATTTATTAACCAATAAGATACACCTAAAATTTGGTGTCTCCATCTTTACTAATAGCAAAGATATTTGCCCATACCAGGACTTTTCGGACACCCTGTATATGTTTCTTTGAATGCTGACCTCTGGAATAAGGACATTTTTTTATCAAAAGAATCTTATTTTTGAAATTCCTTTTTTTACTGGTGAAAATTTGAACAAAATCGCTTTTACATTTATGATATTTGAGATGTGTGCTTTAAAACTGGGACTAAACTACTTTTTGTAGATTATCTTTACCCTAGAAGAACACCCTGTATACCATGGCAGACTCGGCAAGCGAATCTGATTCAAGCAGCATCGACGGGGGCCCTATAATGATGCCTCCGAGCCCCATTACCAGAGAACAGCTCCAGAAGCGAATTGAGAGTTTGCAGCAGCAAAACAGAGTCCTAAAAGTTGAGCTTGAAACCTATAAGTTGAGGGTTAAGGCCTTGCAGGAGGAAAACAGGGATTTGAGAAAAGCATCTGTTATCATTGTAAGTTTTGTTTAACAGAGAAAAAAATTCACAAATGTGGACATTTACATACAAAAGGGCCCGTTGTGTCAGTGTAGAATTAGGGATGAATTCATGTAGAACCCCTAGAATTTCCAACAGAATGGAAAGGTTCGCATAAATTAAACAAATCAAGTTTTTACTTAATAATATTAAATTTTAGTAATTTTATATATTATAGTAAATTTAAATTTAGAAGAATACTATATTACTTTGAAGTTACTGGGTTAAGCAGTTAAATGTGTACACTTGGTAATTATTTATATATACTTGTTAAGTATTTGATTTCTATTTTGATCATCTGATAAAAAAATTTAAATATATCAGAAATTAGGATCAACAGGTAGTCCTTTTTCATGTGGACGTTCACATATAAAATATTAATAACCTTCGCCAATTCCTGGTACAAGAATACTGAAAAATTAATGCCGTTTTTTTTATTCAAACCTATATTGTCCTTGGTTTTCACGTTCATTGCGGTAAAACTAGAAATATACGACGCTAAGAAAAATATGTTTTTGTTCATATTTACTTTGAAACGCCTTATTTAATATTCCAATCCAAACATCTTTTAAGGTATTTAAAAGAAAACAAATATTTTTAATAGCTATTTTTAAAATTCCGACTTGTTTTCTAGTTGGATATTTTATTTTAATTTTTCCATAAAAGCAAGCAGGGGTAATCATTACTGCTATTTTAGTTTTTGTCCATTGATTCTTTATATTTTAATTATATTTTCGTATACTTCTAAAGACTGTAACTCAAAAAGTATTTCGAATTTCAGTCTAAAAATGTAAAGGTATATTGTTCGGTAGTGCTACTGTCGTTTAAGATCATTTCTGAAAAATCGGCAACTACTAAGCTTGTCCAATTCCTTAACTCATTCTGTTTTTGAAAGATTGTACTGATGAAGTACAAACTGTGGCCTCCTGTTAGTGATGTAAAAAAACGCGTTTTTTTTAAATCGAATTAAAAACCGGAAAAAAAGCAATAAAAAACCGTTTTTTTTTGTTTTTAATTGTTCTAAATTGATTTTCGAAACCAAATCAGCAAAAACCTCTGAAACACCTTTACAGGAATACTAAATTCCTCTTTCTTGAACAGAAAAGGATTTATTAAAATGTGAAACTGAATGTAGTTGTTTTTACCAAATCCAAAGCATAAAAAAACTTACACTTAAAATTTTTTTTAAAAGAAGGTCCATTTAAGAAATCTTTCCTCTGGAATAGCGAGACTATCAAAGCTATCAGTCCAAGAGCTTGGTGGAGCGGCCTTTGTGCTAACTCTGAGCTATCCAGGTTGGCGATCCGATTTCTAGAGTTGCCAGCAACATCGGCTGCATGTGAAAGATCTTTTTCTTCATACTCGAGGATTCACTCCAAATATAGGAATCGGCTGACCAACAACCGAGCGTCAAAAATTGTCTAGGTCGCGAATAATTTGAAATTAATGGCGGAATGTAACGCAAAAGAAAAACCCAAATCCAGCTGTGACTCTGAACCCACTGCTGGGCCAAGCTCTGACGCCAGTATCACTGTGGATAGGAAGTTGAAATCGCACTCAGTGAGTCTGGATCATCCGTCCTTTCCGAAAGTGACCTAGGCACTGACGTGGACAATGATTCAAATGACAGCGATGACGATGACGCTATGTCTGTCAACAGCGTCAGCACTTAGCTAACTTGTAGAGACTAGCCAGTTTAAAGTCGCGTTAAAATTCCGTAAGATGTAAACTGCGCAATATCGGTAAATCGTTCCAACTCGATTAGGGCCAGGCAAGCAGCTAGTTAGACATAGTGATGTGGTTGGCTTGTAAACATGTACTTTTGTTAAATTTTTATGTATTTGATTTTTAAATAAACTATTGTATTCTGTATTTTCGTTTTTATCGGCGCTGTATCTTAGATTTGTAGTTATAACAAAAAAAAACGTGATTTTAAAAAAAAACCGGAGGGCTCTGTTTTTTTTAAATAAAAAACACGTTTTTTTTAAAAAAAACCGTGCGGTTTTTTATTCGTTGCATCACTACCTCCTGTAAATCGTTCCATGTATAGGTTATGCGATTACTTAAAAATGTCTCCTTAAGAATTGTTGCGATTTTTTAAAACTTTTTCCAAGGCTTTTATATCTTTTATATAATGAGAATTCCACACTGGGATGGTTCTAAAATTGGTCTTATGGCAAAAATGTAAATTTTCTTTATCTTTTCACTGCTTTTGTTATAAATTACTTTTTGAACTAGATCTATAGGTTTATTTGCTTTCTTCACCAATATAGCAGTGCGTGTTTCCCATTTAAGGTCACTAGTCATAATGACCCCTAGGTCTTTTTGTTGTTTAACTTCTTTAATTGTGGTATTGTTAATGCTAAATAATATCCTAGAGTTATTCGGTCCTATATGTAAAACATTACATTGTGTTATGTTAGGGGGCATTTACCATTTCTCAGTCCACCTTTCAATCGATCTTCAACAACATTTTTAGATTGAGTTAATTTAATAAGTAACAATATAATTTAGTTTTATAATATAATTTAGATCGTTTTATAAGTATTCTACATAACCATGTGATCAATATCACATAGTTTTTGAAATAAAGTTATGCTCCTTACTTCATTTAGAAACCTTCTGAATATGATTCCAAAAATCAATGTTTTGCAGCAAGCTAAAGCTGAGCAAGAAGAAGAATACATTTCCAACACTCTTCTTAAGAAAATTCAGGCTCTCAAGAAAGAGAAAGAGTCCTTGGCTCACCATTATGAGAGAGAAGAAGAATGTCTCACTAATGATTTGTCAAGGAAGCTGACTCAGTTGAGACAAGAAAAATGCAGGTGAGAGTCAAGTTTTATTAGCTAAAAAATTGCCAAAAAGGACTCTTATTGCTATTAATAACTCGGAGAAAATAAAATTTAACTCTTATTTCTTTAAGGGTGTATTTTATCTTTTAGGTTAGAGCAGACTCTGGAGCAGGAACAAGAATGCTTGGTTAATCGTTTGATGAGGAAAATAGAGAAGTTAGAAGCAGAGACTTTGGCCAAACAGAGCAATTTAGAGCAGCTTCGTAGAGAAAAGGTAAGTGTCTTGTATTTCATAGTGTAGATATTGGAACTTTAATTTCTTTTATTATTTTTTATGTTGTGTTATTTAAATGGCTCATATTACTTCTATGTTTGTTTTGGTTATCTTGGTAGGAGATTCCTTTTAGATGTAAAAAGGTAGAACATAATATATTGAAATGTAAGTATCTGCATTTCTACTGTAAAGGATTCTTAAAAAGGACAATTAAAAATAGGGAATATCTATATATATGTAGGATTTTTATCGTTTGTCTAGGGGTAAATTGGGGCGGGGATCGTAAAACATAAATGTTACTTTAAAGATATATATATTTAGGTGAAGTAGGAGTGACACTTTACACTATTACACTTTACAATACAGTTCCGGCAAATTATGGCAATTAACGGCACGATTAACAATGGCAGAACATTTAGCAATAATTAACAATACGTCTTGAAACTAATACTATCGTCTTTCCGTCTTTAAGGAAATCGCCCGTCGTTTTACGTTGGTTACGTCGTCTTCTCGCAACCCCCGTATGCGTCGTCTTCAACTCGTCTTTTTTGCGACTCCCGTCTTATTGCCGCAAGCAGCTTCAACTTAACTCCGTCTCCCCTCCCGCAAGAATCGTAAGCCACCGTTGCATGCCGCGTAGTACTGCGAGTACAAGCAGAACCGGACTTGGTTGTATTTATGGATTAATAATAATTATAAATGAAAGTTTCCTACATATATATATATATATATATATATATATATATATATATATATATATATATATATATATATATATATATATATATATATATGTATATACATGCATTTGTGGTGGATATTTTTGTCCATTTATTTTGGTCTTTATTAAGAAAAAAAAATTCTACAAAGTATTATGCAAAATTCGAAACTTGCAAACCGCGATACTATCGGTTGTGACGTCACATGTCATATAAATAAAAGTGTTACGGGTGGTATGCATAAAAGGTGCTAATGCTCCGCGAAAAAGTCTTTACTACGTAGCATTTCCTTTTATATACAAGTACCTACTCTACTTGAATTATACTACAGCACATACCTAAACAGGAGTACCTATTACTAAATCGAAGTATCTACTACGTTATAATTTCTTTCAACTGTAGTTATTGGATTCTTAAATGGAGTTAGCAACCAAGGGCGGATTCTGAAATTTTAAAGTTGTATATCTCTGTTTCTACTTACGGGACCTGTGCCAGGTTCAGGGGTTTTAATTATAATAATAATAATTAGGTTAATAGCCCACTAGGAATGTTTTGGTAAAGAAAAATAAAATTTTGTAATTTGCGAAAAAAGTTGAATTTTTGCTGAACAAATGGAAAAAAATGCCACCCTTTATAATCTTAATACTCTGAAATTTACCTATGTAAAGTTTTATCTCTATTCTTCTAATACAACAGGGCCTAACATGGGGGTAAACATTTAACATATTAAACCCTATGGTCCGATATAAAAAAAAACCTGCACTGGATAAAAAAAAATTGTTGAAAAATACTTCATAATGAAATTTATTAAAATAGAAAATCAATATACTCTTTTCAGTTAAAGAAAAAAAAATAATAAATTTCAATATGCTGCGAATAGTATAATGGCATGTTATTTTAAAGTTTTCTTCACGAATAGGGTATTTGTTTGTCATAAATTTAGCCAGACTTTTTTGGCAAATAAAACAAGTTGATTCGTGAATATAAATCAAGTCAAACTTTGTGTCCGAGTGTAAAAATAAAAACGAGTTTTCTCAGATATCAGACAAATGGGGATTTACATATGTTATTTATTTATTTTTGTTGTCCTGTCAACACGGCGTCAAATTGTAAAAAATCTGTCCAGTAGTTGTAAAAAATTGTTTTATCGATAAAAGAATTACAAAACAGCAAACCTATGTTAATATATACAGGGTGTCCGAAAAGTCGTAGTAGGAGAAAATAGCTTTGCTGTTAGTAAAGATAGAGACACGAAAGTTTAGGTGTATCTTATTAGTTAATATATCTACTTTTTTATGTAATTTAACCTTTTCAATCTCCTTTGAGGGGTGACGACGCTAGGGAGTTGAGGTCAAAAATTTTAAATGCAACCCTATGCCGTATGGTACCTTATTTTAAAGGTCTTCAAAAAAGAAACATTTTACCGCAAACCCGAGGTCCGTATCTTAATTCGTTTTTAAATGGCAAGTCTTTAAAAATTAAAAAAACCTGAAAAAAAGTTAACAATTTAAGTAAGTACCTTTATTTCTCTTATTACTTTAGATGTTGTTCAAAATGACCACCCTTGGCAGTAATAAAGTCGATTTTAAATCTCTGCCAAGAAGTAACACCTGCCGTTCTCGAAAATGTGAGAAATTAGTTTTAAAATCGACTTTATTACTGCCAAGAAGTTCCTGGTTGTCACTTTGAACAACTTTTAAAGTATTATAATAAGAGAAATGGAGATTGTTAAATTTTTATTTTTTTCTCACAATTTTTAATTTTTAAAGGCTTGCCATTTAAAAACAAATTAATATACGGACCTCGGATTTGTTTTAAAATGTTCCTTTGTTGAAAACCTTTAAAATGAGGTACAACACGGCATAGGATTGCATTTAAAATTTTTGACCTCAACTCTAGCGTCACCCCTCAAGGGGGTTTAAAAAGTTAAATTACATAAAAAAGTAGATTTAAACACTAATACAGTTACACCTAAAATGTGGTGTCTCTGTCTTTACCAATTAGCAGAGATATTTGCCCATACTAAGACTTTTCGGACACTCTGTATACACTTTTTTATCTGAAATCAGATCCGAAATCATATAGTATCGAGGTTTAGAAACACTCTGCATATTTTGAAAACATTTCAATAAAATTTCCTTTTATTACAAATCAAAAAAGGTGGAACTGGAAAACACTCTGGAGCAAGAGCAAGAAGCTTTGGTCAACAAGTTGTGGAAGCGTATGGACAAACTGGAGGCTGAAAAAAGGATGTTGCAGATCAAATTGGACCAGCCGGTATCGGACCCAGCTAGTCCAAGAGATATCAGGTAAAATATTAACTTTCCCGAGGAAAAAGAGCGAAAACTTAGCTTATGATGGCAAAATTCGGAACCTCTTATTATTAAATACTTTTCAGCTTGATTGAATCATTTTTCTTTATTTTAGCATTTTCAAAAATATGTTCTTTATTTTCTGTACAGTAATGGCGATACTGCCACCAATCTCAGCGCCCACATTCAAACTCTGAGGCAAGAAGTGGCCAGACTGAGGCAAAATTTGGCAATCAGTCAGCAGGAGCACACTCAGAAGATGCAGCGATATGCTCAGGAAGAAAGGAATATTAAAGAAGAGAATCTCAGGTAGATAAGATTTACCTGAACCTGCTAAACGCAGCCGAGATGCAAAAAATAAGTTTAATGAAACTGGTTTTTTCTTAGATTACAGAGAAAACTTCAGCTGGAAGTCGAACGCAGGGAAGCGTTATGCAGACATTTATCTGAGAGTGAGAGCTCACTGGAAATGGAAGAGGAACGACATTACAATGAACAAGTGCTTGGAGTGAGACAACATACTGTCTCTCCTATCCCTTATAATCCATCGCCGACTCAGAGTCGACCATTGAGTCCGGGTAAGGAATACTTTTTTGTTTTTGTAGCTGCCCACGTGAATGCCACACCAGTGGCGGCGTCGTATATGGGCAACTACGTATAAGTGATAATAATACTTTATATAATTTATAATACACATAATGATGGACAATTTTAGTAAAATTTCCACTTTTATTTAATACTTGATAACATGACGCGTTTTGCTACACTATAGCTTCATCGGATGTTTGTTACAGACTAAATCTTAAACTAAAAGTTCACAAAGGTGTCATAAAATACAACAATGTAGGTAGATAAATAAAATTTTAGTTTAGGTTTTATTATTATACTAATTTACTATGGGCTTAATTTCTATTAGGTAAATAAGTTTAATAAGGGTGAGTTATTTAATTCTAATTGATCATTAAGTAATATATACCTCCTGACAGTAATGAACAAAATTTTCTAGTGAATCTAAAAGGGTATTGGGAGGAATGCTGGAAATTTCATGCCTTATTCTTTCTTGCAACTTCGTTATTTCTGTGAGTTATTTTTGTAGACTAAATTTTTTATATGATCCCATAGAAGAAAGTCAAGCGGGGTCATATCGGGAGACCTAGCTGGCCATTCAGTTGCACCCCTGCGTCCAATCCATTTACCCGGAAAAGGTTCCTCTAGATATTCCTGCACCACACGTCCAAAATGTGGAGGAGCGTCGTTATTTAAAAATAACATAAAAGTGTGTTTGTTACAAAATCTGGCACACATGACTCATATTATTTTAAATATTGTGAGGGTTTTGGAAAAATACCTGCTTGGAATCTGCGTTGAGGTAGTAAAAGTTGGCATCGTCTATCATTCGAACCGCGTCATTGCAACTAGGAAATGATTTGTTAACTTGTTGAAAGTTCAAACACTTGGAGAAAAAAATCTATTTTTAGCTACGGTTATTTAAATTTAGAATCGGATTTAATTTCCTATGAATAAAAATACCAAAAATAAAATATGCAGGATATTTTTAAAATTATAAAAAAATCAAATCTGAAAGATGATGGATTCTTTCACTATAACGAAATTTCTTAGTTTTAATAGTGATATCTCAAGTAAGGGGATGTATTATAGATACATTTGGGTTCATTTGAAGTGGATTGACTAAGATGAACACCAAATTTGTCATAACTTTTATTATGGTATTTCATGTCAATTCATTATCTTTTTCTGGTTTTGTTTGTCAATCATTTTCTTAATTCTACATTTGTTGTTGTATGTACATATCTAAAGGTGTGAGGTCGTGAGGTCTGAGCTATTTGCAGGCCAATGCAACGTTCCATATCTACCGATCCATTCGTTATACTGATGGTTTAAAAAATTGCGAACCTCGATTATATTATCGGAGGCGCTCCGTCCTGTTGCCAAATAATACATCGACGTTCTTCAAGTGGCAATTCATCGGGAATATCTTCGATTTCATTTTCTAAAAAATTAAATTAGCGCTGGCCAGCTAATGCTCCCCGAAAAAACAATGGTCCTAGAATTTTATTTTGTAATAACCCACACCAAACATTGAGTGAATTACGCCCCTGAAAAGCAATATCTTCGACGGTAAAGGGATTTTCATCCGACCAAACATGAACATTTCGTCTATTAAATATTCCCGCAGTTGAGAACCTTGCTTCGTCTGGCCAAACGCTAGTGTGAAATAAATTAGGATCTTGCCGCATTCTTTCGTTAATATTTGTGGCAAAAGTATATATATATATATATATATATATATATATATATATATATATAATATATATATATATATATATATATATATATATATATATATATATATATATATATATATATATATATAATATAATCTAAGACATCCCACATAGACTTCAAGCCTAAGTACTAACGTACCGTGGGTGTCTGAAGAGAAGGGAAGGGGATATCTTATATACTTATATATTATTATATTATTGGCACCAAACTTTTGAACTGGCATAACTTTATATGGTTTATACTTAAAATACTTTAACATTCTTTGAACTGTTCCATAAGTCAACATTTTACCTCTTCTTCTATATCTGAGATACCACACACAATCGGGAATTGATTTTTTGGATTCTCTTGAAAATATAATAAAATCGCTAGGTCCCTTTCTTCATTTCTTTCTCTTCTTCTTTTTCCATTGCCCATCTTTCTTCTAGTCTTCTATTTGTTTTTTATTATGGTGTTTAATGATGGACTTCTTTGTCCCTCTTCAATACTTTCTTCATATTGCCTTTGAGCCGCTTTAACATTATTGATATTTTTTAAATATAATTTTAATATTTTCAATATCTCATTAATAGAATAACTCATTTTGCATAAAAATAAAATTATAAACTCATGGTGACTAAGGTATTATTGTCAACCTTGACATTAATTATGACTTACCTACGAAGAAAATTTAAAAAGGTAGCAGGTATTTCGTTCGCAACCTGGATAGTTACGTTTAAAGTATATTTATGCGAAATAATTTTTAATTTGAAATATTTCAAAAACGTTTGAAAAACCGCATAGGGTATGTTATACAAAATACGTCTAGAACTTCTCCTAAAATCCAAAAATATGATAAAAATCATACCATCCAATTTAAGAACGTCCACATAAAAAGTATTGTGACACTTACAAAAGTTCTGCGTATG
>OZ020189.1:146909575-146914575 GCA_963971165.1 Philopedon plagiatum | reverse complement strand
CGCACCAAATATACACGTACATAAAATTAATTGAATGAATCCACATAATATTCCTCCACTTTATAATAGACCTTTCCAATCAGAAGTTCTCTTACAAGCTTTTTAAACCTTTTTTGACATACGGTCAGTGGTATACGTCTGGGAAGGTGATTAAACATTTTCTTACCATTATAGATTACCGAACTTTTTACCAAACTCGAGTTAGGGATCGGAAGTCTCAGGGTAAAGTCACTGTTTCTCGTCGGATAACCAGTCTGTTCAAGTAATTCTGATCTAAATTTCTCTCGCACCAAACACACTGTCTCCAGAATGAAAAGAGAAGCCAATGTCAGTATTCCCAACGAGCGAAACAAAGGTTTACAGGAATCGCGAGCCCTTGCCCCAGAGGCAAATCTTATTGCCCTTTTTTGTAGCATAAAAACTGAATTAAGTAAGTATTCTGGGCAACATCCCCAAAAACATAGACCATAGCGCAACCGCGATTCCATTAGGGCATAATAGACACTGACCGCTGTCGCGCTACCCAGTTCACGAGAGACAACCCTGATCGCGTAGCACGCCTGGGATAGTTTCTTGTTTAGAGTAGTAATATGTTTATCCAACTTAAGCTTTTCATCAATTTGTAACCCCAGGAATTTGCTGACGCGATGATTACTAATTATACGATTACCCACCGATACATTCGTGCTACATTTAAAACATAAAATATTGGTTTTATCGATGTTCAATGTTAAGAAATTCGACGAGCACCATGTTTCCAAGATGGCCAGGTCCTTTTTAATATTAACCTCAAGCTGAAAAGGATCTCTGTGTCGCCACAAGATCGTTGTGTCATCCGCAAATATTGTAAAGGACCCACTTAGTTTAAGATGGGGTAAGTCGTTCACATAAAGTAGAAACAACAAGGGACCAAGGACAGATCCCTGAGGAACACCGGCAGAGATCCCCATTGAACGCGACCTACTATTGCTGACAATGACACGTTGACATCTTTCGGACAAAAACGATGTAAACCAAGATCTTTCCCATACTAGGACTTTTCGGACACCCTGTATATCGTTTTTATTATAATTCATCCTTGGATTAGTACAGAATGTAACCTATATCAATATTACTTCATATTTATAAGTTTACAATTTTTTCGCGCTAAAAATGCTTTCTAGGGGATTTCTACTTTTTGGAAGGTGACTTTCGCTGAAAACTGTTGAAAATCGCCAAGTTTTATACATATGAGGTAAATAACCCCAGTAATGTTCTTCAAAATAACATTTTTGGGTTTGTAATAACTTCCTGAACAATTTATGCAAATATACAAAAGTACATGCATATTCCCCATGATACAAATAAGAGAAGATATGATACCGCGCAGGTAGGCGTGGCCATTTACGTCACGCCGTGATCAATTCCGCGATATTTTGTAAACGAAACACGTCTTTTTTAAGAACGCGTTGTGTTTTCAACTATTTTTTGGTGTTTTTATATTACTCTTGGGAGTTTAAAAGTAAAAATGAGTTGTGCTGTGTATGGTTGTGATGTGGACAATCAATCAATCAATGTAATCAATGTATGTATTTATCCCTTTATTTATATGATTATTTTAAATCATATACTATAAAATTTGTGTTATAAGCAGGAGGCAAAGTATATTGCCAATAGAATTTATATAAAATCGCCTTTAACTAACGTAAACTCTATATCGCGCGTGATAAATTTCAAAAATAAATCACAGCGTGACGTCATGCGCGAATCCCGACGAATTTGACACGGTTTGGTATCATACCTTCTATTTATTGTATCATGCGTATTCCCTATTTAATTCCGTCCAGCCTCTAATCAACATTGTTCCTATTTTTCAGGCGTTCCTTGCGGCAAACCTCATTCGAACTCACCATTCTTCGATAATAACAAAATACAGACTACGTCATCTATAAAAACTGCTTATAATATAATAAAAACTGTCCTATTAATACATTTGAATATTATAAAGATAGCCAAATCGCAGCTGGAAACTGGATTTTTTCGGTTGCGCATAATTTTAAAAATATTTTTATTGCTTCTAGCCGATATGTTTCAGTGAATGTAATCCTCTCTCTGTGTGTACTTATAAAATTATAGCGGCACTTTTTGAGTTATACGCATTTTTTACGGCGTTACTGGATTGAGAAAGTTTTTTAGGAGAAAGTTTTTTTTTATTTTGGTTTAAAAGTGGTTATATTATATATTTTTTTAAAAATAATAAACGTTCTTGCAAAACTAAATTTTCATGGGCTTTAAATCTGTAGCATTTTTCATTGGATATGTATTTACAGGTTGGTTCAAAGTACTGGGATATGGTATGGATTCACAAGCCAGTTTGAGCCTTATTAAATCATGAAATATGTCGTTAGTGCCGCCCTCTATCCGCTACAATAAATCGAGGCCGGATTATTTTTTCCCGCCCACTGGCGCTATAAGTCCCATTACTTTGGACCACCCTGCATATGTTATATACACTTGATAATCAAGATCCTATATAAAAAAACTGTACAAAAATGGGTGCAGCTTGGAACAAAAAAAATATAAATTTCCCTATCAGTTCTTGACGAAAAACTAACAAAGTTTCCAATAAAATTATGGTTAGGTCCTTTTATGTCATCTATCCTTTTATGTGATCTGGCAACACAGCACGGGTGGCTGGAAACATAAAACAGCTGATAGCGTGTCGTGTTCGCACATGTTAATTTTATGACTTCTTTAAATTCAATTTGTTGCTAAAAACTTTGCTTAACGCAATGACAATAGTTATAATGAATTATGCTTCTTATGAAAGCTTTTATGTTAAGAATAGCTTAAAATAAATATGTGGCAACGCCGCATTGTCATTTGCCAAGATGCATCCTAACCTCTTTGTTATTTATTTTTTCGGTAATAATTATTTTTGAGGAGTTTTATGCAGGGCTTTTTTTGCGTTGAGTTGATAAAATACCAGCACTGTCCTGTTTTATGGTATCGAAATTCACGAAGCTGGACGTTTACTGGCGTTCTTGAAATAAATTGATTAAATACAAAATTCTCCTATATTAATTATTATTATTGATAAAGGGCGATACATTTTTTATCAAATGTTATTACTTTATAAACTTTCACATTAAAAACTTTCTTTAACCCACTGCAGGCTCAATGGTTGGTCATCTTGGTGTAGAAATTTCGTTATTAAGGGCTCTTGGGTTTATATTATTATTATTATTAAGTTAGAAAGGCATTAAAATAACTGAAAAGAATGGACAAACATTTAAATATTTGTGAAACTGTGAAATAATTATATTATTAGCATTGAATATTCGGCCCACAAACTTGCAGGAGATTTTAAACTTGAACTTTTCATTACAACATATGCCAGTAAGCTTTTCTCATTAATTAGCTGTAAACAACCGGCTCTCCATCCTTCCTTGATTTCATTATCAACATTTTCCGCTTTATAAATAATTTCTTGAATAATGGGAATCGACAAATTCAAACTGACAGTAACGACAATTACCATGAACCGTTGCCTAGCAACTGACGTAATGACTCGGCATAAACCATTATAATGTTACGAACGTGCAATAGGCTTTTTGCCACGTCACTGTTTTTGACTAACATAAATCATCATAACCTGTTCTGAAGCAGGTTATCCTTGATCCGCTGTCGTAATGTTTGAGGTTATTTTGTGTTGCTGTGTTGAAACTTTTTCTTCACCTTTCGTTTTTCCTTTAAATAGTAAATGAGCATACAAAAAATGGAAACGGATATAGGTATAGCAAAGCATTTACAAATTTATCGGCTATTGCGTTTAAAGTATCTTGTTTAGACACGTACCACAAGAAAACAGGTACTGCTTTTTCTGGTAGAACTGGATGATTACTATGTATATCAGTGAGTTAGTGCTCACCGGTCTCGAAAATTAAAAAAAAAGAATAAATAATAATCCATAACACGCCTCTGATGCCCACTTTGCAAAAGATGAGAGAGAAGGAAATAAGTGCGATCTCTGTCTGTTATACCGCTTGGTTTTTCCTTGCTTGATTCTAAAAGAAAATATTTAGTAATTAAATTGGGATTTTAATTTTTTTCTGGCTTAAAATATAACCTCAAGTTACCCTTTTCACCTGCCATATATCTGGCCAAGAAATTGTTCTGTTTAACACCAGCTTATTATTTTAGTGATTGTTATTATCCATAGATGACCACACTGAGAACATAACTATTCTTAAGAGGAGTAGTCAGCTGCCGTCCCTGCTATTTTGCTTTTTTAATATTATAGTTGCTCAGTTATTTGCTATCAATAAACCAATGACTGTCCGATGTAGGCACATAGAAAAGACACATTTTTCATTGAATCGACATTTTATTTCGTACTTTTCCTGTTAAACCGTGCCCAGCTAAAATTCGACAGACTTATCGAATTTTTTCGGGCGCTGGTTTAACGGAAAAATGAAAAATAGAGTTTTGATTTTCTTAATGACTTATATATGTGTTTTTTGTGTGTTGGTTTTTTACAGCACATAAGTAAGCAACAACAGTATCTATAAGAAACCAAAATAGGGCCGCTCAATACTCTTCTTGAATAATAAACACTAGCTATACAACTATACACAGTTACAGTTTTTATTAAATAAGAATTAACACTGGTATTGTAAAATAAAAATTAACAACTACCAGGGGCAATGAGATTTAGAAGATCCCCTCTGATTGCCATGTTCACACCTTTTGTGATATATAAAATAACAAAAGAAAAACAATGAAAAAGTGTGTGTTTTACCTTTAAACGTTTATGGTATAATGTGTATTTTCTATGACATTTTAAAGTTTTAAAAATATGGTGGTATTTTCTTCATCGATGTTGTCGTTTCTTTCATAATTACACTAGATTACACGAAGAGCTTGAAATGAACGTAACTTTGAAACTACCTTATGTAATCAGAAAGAATGCTGTGGTAATAGGTACAATTATGCTACTTTTTTCTGACGAATAATGTCAA
>OZ020189.1:146857643-146909375 GCA_963971165.1 Philopedon plagiatum | reverse complement strand
CTCCTTTAAACTACTTGTTGCATAGAATTATTGTTGAGAGATTTGGCAACGCAACAACCTAGATCACTTATTACCGGTGGTGCGCAACGGTTCAATTTTTTTTTGAGGGGCATTATCTATCCTATTATCGCGAAGGGCCATTTATGACTAATTTTCCCCCACCTGAATTCACATCAGGATTTACTGGTTTCAATATATGCAGTGAATTTCATAACAGCCTGTATATGGTTCATATTCTTGGTAATACCTTTGAGCATTTAAACATTTTTTGGATGTAGTTGGGACTGTGCTACTTACTTTAATCAAGGGATCAGGATAGCGAATTGTTCTACCATCATGAGTGACCAAGAACGGGATTCCTTTTGGTCCAGTTTGTACTTTACGTACCTTGCACAATTTGTACTAAAACAAAGCAAAAATTTAACATAAGTTTACACCTGATGACTAAAAGAAAAATACATTTTAAAAATAAACTAAGATAAATCAGTATATGAGTGGTGGTAAAACTAGAGTCATCAATAAAGGCTCAGAATCATAAAAGGCATCATGTCAATTATCTAGTAGAAAAAAATCAGATGAGTAAGGGGTATATCATGGTCAATCATAAACTAAAACAGTGGGAAAACAAAATGTTCTCAACCAATGTTTTGTGCCTAAAAAATTGTAATCATCATTTTTAGTTCTGCAAGAGAGGTATCAAATTGAGCTTCAAATTTAATTAACAAACCTTATAGTAATAATAAGGCCATTAATGGAACTTGGTAAAAAAAATTAAAAATCTGATGACATAACATGAATTTGGGCCTGCTAAGAAATTTACACTAGGATTCACTATTCCTGAGATTGGTCTAATTTGATAATTAAGATTTTTATAAAAACTGATAAGTGTAAGAAAAAGACAATTAAGTTTTTCAAAGTTACAGAGAAAGAGCAATACAGGTCTAGAAGTTTTTTTTAAAGCGGGCCCTAGGATTTTACATGGTACAATTTCGACCTCATGTTAACCCCATTTATATTACAGCTATAAAGTTAAAACTTGAAATAGATCTTCAAATAGCCTTTTATTTAGTAAACTTTATTTACTTACTTTAGCTTCTTCAGCAGTGATACGATGGATAGCGAATCTACCTTTAACATCATAGATAAGACGGAAGAATTCACTAGTTTTTTCAATCGTTATAACATCTAAAAACACATAAGTATTAAACTGAGAACTTTCACCTAGCAACAAAATTTAAATACATCTTTTTGGAAAACATGTATTCTGCTTGGGTAATACTCAAGTAGCTACTTCATTAAGCTACCCAGTGACCATTACAGAACACTTTATTTAGGCCTCACTTTGACTGCATAACATCAAAATTAAGACAAATATACAGCTTCGATAGGGCCAACATTTCTAAATACCAAACTTTAGCCCTTGCTGATTCAACAATTTATACAAGAATATTCCTCTGAATACAGGAATCAAGTAAATGGATGATTAACACTTTCTGGTAATTTTCTATGGATTTTAAAACTGTTATTTTTAACATAGAGAATATACAAACACAGACATTTTCAGAATGCTTAGAAAACTCTCAAAGCAGTTAATAAAAGACACTAAAAAAAGTTAGGAATTAGTATACCTATTCTTAGTAAAACCAAACTAGGCCATTTTAAAATTAGATAAAAATAAACTTACCCATAAATCCAGCTGGGTAATTAGGGTCAGTCCTGACTTTTCCATCAACTTTGATCAATCTCTGCATAACAATTTTAGTTACTTCACTGTTGGTCAAAGCATACTTTAGCCTGTTACGCAGGAAAATAACTAAAGGGAGCGATTCCCTCAACTTGTGAGGTCCAGTAGATGGGCGAGGGGCAAACACACCCCCCAATTTGTCCAACATCCATGCTTTAGGGGCATTTAAACGTTTCAAATGCTTTTTGGGACCTCGCGCCTACAACAAACAATTTTTAGGTTAGCTTCTGGTAACGTGTTTTTTTTAGTACTGTTTTTCTAAATAGAAGTTCTGCAATCTCCACTTGGAAAGAAGAAGGTCGGCAAAACTGATGGAAACACAATTTCACTATATTTTTGCCGTTTACTTCACTGAATTTAAAATTTTTAGGAAGTTTACAATTCCACAATACTTAGGTTATACCACAAATATCTGGGGAGACTCTCAAAAAATATTTGTTCAAATTAATAGACGGACATCTAAGCTTCATGTTTATACGGTTAAAATACAGTTTTTCATTGGAAAGGACTGGATGATTGCAGAATTTTGAATTTTCTTCAATAAACTCACCATCTTGGCAATTTGAAAACGAAAGAGAAGGAGATATTTTGACTTATGACAGAAAACTCAAAAACTGACAGCCACGGCCAAGTAGTTCATTTGAACCGATCGGAGCGATACCTATTCAACAGGATCGGCTTTAGCCCTGAAAATTCTCATAAGTTTAAATTTAAGTGTGCAGTACAATTATAACATTTTGAAGTGAAGATATTTGGCATATTTTGACATTTACTAGGTTACGAAAATCGCATTACATAGTAAACGCTAAAATCTGCCAAGTATTTAATTACAGAAGGAATTATTGGATTGCCTTTGAAAATACTGCCGCTTTATTGTGACGTCAACAGACAATAACTCTCCTATGCACCGTAGCATTTTAAATACGTGATTAAATAGCAACGGCGAGGTGTAAAACGTTTGCCGTATTGATAGTAGTCATAAATCTAAAAAACTATAGATAATACATTACATTCATAAAATCATTTCGCGCCACATCAATCACCCTTTAAAGAATACGATGGATGCGACTAAAAGAGGTAGGCACAGCGGAAAAAATGGCAACACTGTCCAACATTCCACCCAAGAGTTTTGAGGGTGCTAAGCACCCCAAGCCCCTCTAACTAGGCCTAATAGGGTGGAGGGTTGTACATTTTGGTCGTGCTTATTAGAGTTTTGGGGGTGCTAAGCACCCCAAGCCCCAATAACTACGCCTAATAGGGTGGAGGGTTGTACATTTTGGTGGTGCTAATTAGAGTTTTGGGGTTGCTAAGCACCCCCAAGACCCCCATTAACTACGCCTATAAAATACAGTAAATCGGACTGTACCTGTAGGTTTTAACTGATGTATTAGCTCTGTTCGTAGAGAAATCATAAACCGATCAGCGACAATCAAGTTTCAGCTATTTGGTCACATGACAGTTTGCGGACTGGTTTCTAGTAATTTTATTGGCTCTGACTAGTTTGTGATTCTTCTGCGAACAGAGCTATTGTAGCACTGGCAATATTATATTGCCTGTGATTAAAGCTAGGGCCGGCCCTGACTTTTCGTAGATAAATTGGGACTTGGCGGATGTTTTAAAAAGTTTATTGTATTAAATTGTAAAATGAACTAGATCTTAGTAAATCAAAATTTAAACCATGAAAGGCTTTTCCTAAAGACTATTTGGTTTCAACATAAAAATAAATCGGCTAAAATTCATCAAAAATAATGAGCTTGAGAAGTGGGCGGGGCAAAAAAAGTAATTAAGCACCATCTAGCGTTCATTAATTATGCCACTTAAGTCATATCTGGCTTAGAGAAAAGTATGGATATTTAACATCATAAAAGTTTTGTTTTTATTTTATTAATGTTGTGATGTGTTTATAGTGTGGTACTGCCAAAAATTCTCGCAATCATGTGTGCCACTTTTTTCCAAAAACAAGAAGCCAAAGCTAAACTCGATATGATGTCCTTACAGGATTGTTTGGACGAAAATATGTATTATATATTTCCTCCAGAAGGCCAGACGAGTACGGTAACCGAGAATTTTTTTAACGATAGCTCGAATTCGCCATCGAAACAGGAACCCACGGATTCTGACGAGGGGTAAGCGATTTTCGCCATTTTTGGAAAACTACACTTTTTGAGAAATTGCCAACTTTGGTAATCCCAAATGCGAATAGCGGTGATTCAGAAAATTTAATGCGTTTGTTTTGATGTGTAACATGAGTTTGATATTGTCGTGTGGCTACTTTAACAAGGTCAAAGATCAATCGAATGCTCTGCTGCTCTGTAATCTTATCAGTGTAATCCTACAAAATCAAATAAAATGAAAATAATAAATACAAAGAGGTTATCAACAATTTTGGATAATATTCTTTTGTTGGCAACATTTTGTAATTAACAGCTGAAAATCAGCTTTACGAGGGACGGTTGACAAGTTCTTGTTTGTAATTTTATTTTCTTCTATTGGCTACATTGGTTCGGAAGGTTCTAATATACAAGGGGTGGTCAAATAGAAATCTGTGCCTCTACGAGGGTCTTTCTATTAATAAGCTTCTTTTACTTTATTTGGCAATTTACAACTTGAAAGGACACCAGTTTGGTAATAAAAATTAAACACTATATCACAGAATTTAAAAACATCTTTAGTAGGAGAGCTTATACACTTACACCAATAAGGGTTTAGATGAATAACGGTTCTGGTAAAAAAGTACTACTTTCTTTCCAGATACACAACTGCCATTTCTCCTAGTGTTTACCAGAATAAATCAGAAGTAGCTTGTCAAAACAAATCAGAAACTGAGAATACTGGTGATTTGCCAAAAAAATCAGAATCTACCTTTATACAAGAATCCAAAGACAGTGGAAATAGATTTCATTGTGAATATGATGGTTGTAATAGAACATACAGTACTGTTGGAAATCTTAGGACTCATATGAAAACACACAAAGGTAAGAGTATATATAGTAGATACTATGGTTAAAAAGTTTTAAATTTACGGAGTGTCTAATTTAAGAACACACTCACAATTGCTGTCTGTGATCCATGATATAAATGTCTGTTGATCTGTGATCTGTCGAAAAGCGATCATGATTCGTAAACAGTGTTGCCAAATTGCCTTTAGTTTCAGATATAATGTGGAAAAGTATAAAAATCAAACAAAATTAATTTTATGAGACACTGACAAATTTTGGGATGTGACAAATATTGACACAAACAAAAATAGTCAAAGCCTCTTTTGTTTTAGGTGACTACAGATTTAAATGTACAGTATCTGGTTGCAATAAAGCTTTTCTCACTTCCTATAGCTTAAAAATCCACATACGAGTGCACACTAAAGTAAAGCCTTTTGAGTGTCCACAGGAAGAATGTCATAAAGCTTTTAACACGCTGTACCGATTAAGGGCCCATGAGAGGATACATAATGGACAGACTTTTAATTGTGAGACGCCTACTTGTAAAAAGTTCTTTACTACTTTAAGCGATTTGAAAAAACATATGAGGACACATACAAGAGAGAAACCTTACAGGTAATGTAAGTTTTTAAGCCTATATTAGCCTAGACCTGTTTATTTTTCACATAATTTTTTATTGACATCCTAGTCTAGAAAAATAAGTCGTACAGAAGCGCTAGTCTCGTCGGTTGCTTTATTGTAAGCAGTATTTTCGTGACCTCGAGTACTTCTCCCTACACTTAAAAGAACATGAGCGAGGCGTATAAACAACGAATACGGATTAAGAGAAGCCCGGCTTTCTTATAAAAAGAGATACAATTCTATGACATTTCGAAACAGCTGTTTTTAATACTAGCGCCACCAACCTCCTGGGAGTTTGAACTAATGCGTAACCGTCCTTACTGGTAAAGACGGTTACAATTGTATCGATCGCTCGAGTAAAGTAGCGGGTAGACGGGATGAGGGGCAATCATGGCGGTGGTTTAGAATTATTCTCTTTCCAAAAACGCATATAATTACGAATTTCTGTTGATATCAACAAAAATTGCAATACGCGTCTTTGAAGGCAGAAAGAAAAGCTTGGCTATTAAAAGGTTTGAAAGGATAATAATAAGAGTAGGTACCTTAGTAGTTAAAAAAATTTAATAACAATAATTGATTGATTGATAGATAAATTCAAAGTTACGGTAATATATAAAAGACGATGACTTAAACAAATATCTCTAAAAACTAATTAATGTCTCGGTTCTGTTTGGTAATCACTAATGAAGTTGTTACCTGAAACAAAAAAAAAGTTAAAAACTGTTATTATCACATGATCTCATTAGCTTGTAAGCACACAATATGCAATAAATAAAAAATTTTAGCTAGAAGAGGGCTTAAACTTTTAGCATTTAAAAATATACATTTTTATGGATACTTGCATGAAAAGTAGACATTTTAAAAATATATTCTTAGATTTAAAGCTATTCGACATAGATATTAAGAAAGTAATAATTGCAAAATAGGATTAATTTTTTACATTAAAAAGAATACAAGTTACGTGTGTCCAGTCTTATGCCATGAGACGAGCTAAAATTAAATCAGACACCTTTTAGTTTTATTAATGTATGTAACAGGAATGTAAACTTGTAAACAAAATTAAAATAAATAATGGTATGATCTCTGATAAGTTGAGACCCCCATATTTACTTCAACAATCAAAACTAACTTAACTGTTGCTTAAATAAAATAAGCATATTTTCAAAGAAATCTACCATTTATTTGCAGTATTCAAAAGTGTCAACTGTGACCGTACCTTAGCTACACATTATCGAGTCATGTTTTCCCATAAAAGCGAGTTCAAGCGTCTGATACCAAATTATCAGAATTGAATTTAATAAAATAGGATCAGCAAGAACTTGTCAAATTTGATATAAACATGTTAGAAGCGTTTGCGCGGAAGAAAATGATCCAGACCACGATACACTTACAACGGTATGCTACGTAATGACGTCACTTCGAGGGAGAATCTTAAATTGACTAGGCGCTTACCTGAGAAAATGAAATATGACAATAATATTTTAATAAACGTCAACTCGACACACTACCCGACAATAAACTGACCTGTACTTATGTACAAGGGGTGCCAGCGCAAGCGTCTAGTCAATTTAGGATTTTCCCTCGAAGTGACGACATAGCGTAGCATACCGTTGTAAGTGTATCGTGATCCAGACTGAGAAAATTCTTGACGTATACATGCAAGCATATGCTTTGACTTTCATGAAAAACCCCAGGGTGGGTTGTATAGACAGTTAGCTTTGATCAGCATTGTTGGGGATCATCAGACATCCCGCAGTACTCATTTTCCTTTTCTTATATTGAGCAACTGTAACAAAACTATTACTTTGTCGATAAGATAATGTCCCTTAGACAATACCTAAGGTATTTTTGAGTTTGAGATGAGTAGAGTCTTTAAATTTACGCTTTGTAGTATAGTATACTTCAAACCCTTACATCTAGTAATAAAGATAATTTTTATCAGACTTAATTTACAAAGTTACTTATCAGAATAAGCAGCACATTAATTATTTAATCGATGGACACATAATTCCAACGCAGAAGTCGATTTATTGTAATTGCTTCTGAAGTGGAAATAACTTATTTTCTACGCGTAATAATTAATTCAAGTTTATCATTTTTATCAATTATCATCGTTTTAAAAAATGTTTTTATGAAGGAATTTAACATTGCGATTTATATAAGCATTATTGGGTTTCCCCAACTGTTGTAAGTATAACATTACTGGTATTGTTTTTATGTAACCTTGAACTTGTGTGTGTTTATTTTGTTTAATAAAAAAAGAGATAGCTAAATTTTGTCTAAAATAAATATAGAAGGTTCTTCTTAACTTGAAATTACCTAGCAACAACTTTACTAAGTTAATTGATGAATTTTGAGAATACCCAGCGATTTTTAAATCACTAAAATCAACGAATTAATTACTAGAAATATAGAAATTATTAATTTCCGACTATTTTAAACTTATAAGTGGATAGCCGATATGGACAATATTATTATTTCACAGTGTTGAGCTAAATGTACAGTTTGTTGTCGCTAATGGGTTGTCCCTTCACTAAATTTTGATCTTGTTGCCATTGCATGTAAAATAGAATCCCAACAAAAACGTCACCGTGAAAAGTACCCCAGTTCTTGCAACTGTTCGGCCGTAAACAGACTTAATAAGAGCGAAGTTTAACCAATGACGTCAACAGTGGCGGATTTAGGGGAAGGCGCAGCCCCCCCCCCCTAGGGCATTGTACAAAAAGGATTTCAATAGCAAACTTTATAAAAATAAATATTGTTACATAAACATTAACCATTTCTACATATCCTACAAAATATTATAAACAAAAACAAACATTTTGCCGTCTATGTAAGGTCTTTGAAATGAATTATACCAAAAAAAAATATGAATAATAAATCAATACTAATATGTAATATAAAAAATGCAAGCCTTTTTTGGCATTTTTGATTTACATGCTCTTAGATTGTTTCTGAAAATATTCCTACATACACTGCGATCTTATCAAAATTTGCGCCGGATATTTTTGACCTCTAAACAAAACAAATAACCCTATAATTCTTTTCTCAAAAAACATCTCTTTGGAAAGTAAATTTTTTCGTAAAACAGCTTTTTCGAAAATGGATTAACGAAATTTTTCAAAAATGTTTTCTCGAAAACATATTTCGAACCTCGATGCTTTTTAAAAAACGGATTTATGAAATACTTTGAAAATATTTTCTCCAAAAACCCGTATTTCAAAAGTGCATGTTTTCAAAAATCTCCCCAAACAAATAATTTGTAAAACAGGCACATTTTTCGAAAATATATTTTTTTGAAAACAATATTTAGAAAATTAAATTATGAACTCTAGCAGCTTGGAAAATGTTAATAAAAAAAATACGAAAAAAGAGAAAATATACATATTTTCGAAAAAAATGTGTTTCTAAAAATTTCCATGTGTCAGTCCAAATGGACAGGAGGTATAAATAAAAAAAAATGCTAGAATATTGGTAAGTTAAGATAACAAACCGGTTTGTTTTCGCAAGAACAGGTATATTATATACGATGATGTACCGTAAAGTGAAAGGAGCAGTGTTGCCAGAGGTATCGCGGCTGTTTCCGCTACCGTGATTGCAATTTTCCGCTACCAGGTGCATTTTGTCGCTACCATAAGGTACGTCACGTGATATTAGCTTATATGTGAGGCAAATCGCCTTAGATGTCCCAGCGCGGCGCGCAAGCCTAAAAATATGCCATTTTAAACTCATGATCTCGCAATGAAAACGCCATTAAAAAAAGGTGACGTTACGCCCCCCTAGACGAAATTCTAAATCCGACCCTGGACGTCAATTAAATTCAACTAATATAAGCCCTGTTCGCACAAGAGTCACAAACCAGTCGGAGTCAATAAAATTACTGGAATCCAGTCGGCAAACTGTCACGTTACCACATGCCTAAAATTTGATTGGCGCTGATCGGTTTGTGATTCCTCTATGAACAGAGCTACAGTTTGAACCAAGAATGCCTCCTTCTCCGATCGCGCGAAGTGCCACAGGAACGCATGCGCAGTTGAGAGATTGTAGCATTTTGTAGTATTGAACAGGGCCGGTCTTAATATGTGTGTATGTATGGTGTTCTGAACTGAAAGAATGAACTTTGGCTGCAAATCCTCCCCTGGTCAAGAAATGTGCGTTGCCTACTTGCGTTGTTCAGAATCGGCTCGTTTCTATGGTTAGCATGCTCTCCTTTTTTAGCTGAGTTATGTAAACAAGGAGAGCACACTGACCGACTGGATGTCACTGATGAATTCGGAAAAAAGCCTATTCGTATACTGCGCACGCGTTCCTGTGCCATAGATTTCGCCCATAGTGGAGTGTTGTGCGCAACATATGTATTTATGAATGGAACTTTAAATATCAGCCCTCCAATTTAATTTGGACGTCACTGACCTGATACAAAAAGACCAGAGGCCATATTCTACATCTTAAGGTAACTTTTCTCAGATCTCAAGATGCAGAATACGAACCCAGTACGAAGCATTCGACTTTAGCTTGTAATACCCCGTTATCAAAAACTAATAGCGCTTTTCATTGGAAGAACTAGTGCACATTGAACGTATTTGCATCCAGTTTTCTTTCATTTAGTTAATAAAGGATGGAAATATATTCAGTGCGCGCTAAACTGATCAATGGGAAACACTCCAATTTTTTGTTGTAGATGCGAACAAACTGGTTGTGGAAAAGCCTTTGCTGCCTCGCATCACCTCAAAACCCATCATCGCATTCACAGCGGTGAAAAACCCTACGCTTGTAAGGAAACGCCCGACTGTAGCAGGGCATTTGCCACGTCACACAGCCTCAAGTCTCATATTAAAACCCATCAGAAACAAACAAATTCTCAACAGTTGAATCAAAACCAAAACTCTACGGAACCTGTTATAACCAATCAACAAGAAGCAATGAGTACGGACATGGAAACTGATAAGATGCTTAAAAGTGACGCTGAAATTCCCGCTGCCCAAAACGACAATGTCAAAAATGAAAATATGACATATACGTTTGAAGGAAACTTCAACTTCAACAGTTTTCACCGAGATGTAGATTGGGGCAGTATGGAGGAAGCAAGTGAAGAAGTTGATCCTTTGGCTGTTACCGGTAAGTCGTATGTTGATGTTGCGATGATTGATCATAAGATGGAAGTAAAGGAGGAAATGATTAACGATGTTTGTCCCTAACTGCTAGAAGCTTTACAGTTTTGGCTTTTTTTTGTTATGCTATTTGTTTTTTTTTTAATTTATTTATATATTGTTTGGATTTTATGTGTAGTTAATCAGTAATTAAATCTTTACCTAGGGAAATTACTATTTATTTTAGATTTTAGAATGTAAAAATACAAGTGATTATGTTTTTTTTATTACAAAATAAAATTTTAAATAACGTGTTTTTAAAAAACTACTTGAAGTATTTTTTATTATTAAGTAAACATTATTTACTGGTGCCCTATTTATCTCTATTTTTTTCCTTATGGATTAATATTTGTGTTACTAATAGCAAAATTTTGCATCGCGTCCCGTCCAGACAAAGGATCTTCAGCACCATTTATGCGATTTTGCAGAAGACGCAAAAAACTAGTTTTTTATATTTTTCTACCAAGTACTCACTGTAAGTTTTATTCATAAAATGTCGTCAGCCCCAAGTTTGCTTCTTGGGGCTTGTGCTGTTTTGCTTAATCAGTGTGTTTCCTAGAGGCCGTTACAGTAATACTAATATAGTATCTTGACGAAAATGGCGCTTACGACACTTTGCCTGGACAGGGACGATATTGGGTATGATTTCGGCGGGTTACAAATTGAAAGATTTGTACTTTTCTTTTTATCACAACGACCGAAGTTCTGATATACAGTATGTGAAAGATATAAAATGAGCAAATTTCAAAAACCAAAAATTTTTTTTTCTTGGTAGGTATAACGCCTTATGTCATTTTCGTGTTTATTTCAAAATAAATCTTCAATTTTAGGTAAAAGAGTTATATTTTTGGCATGTTTTGGATTTGCTTTAATTCCTAAGAATAGTAGGTGACATAGGTACTTACAGTAAGTAGAAAATAATAGCCTGTTGTTACCTAATCTAATCTTTTTTTTTTTGTATAATAACTTCCCGATATAATTTTTTGTAAATAGATAATTTAAATGCCATTTAAACTTTCAAGTATTCTTGTTCAAATTATATTTTATTTTGTATTTGGTCATCATAAATAATTTCTACATGATTGTGGCCGTTTCATACTGAAAATATCTATTAATTGAACGTTATCGCCACTCTACTGTTAAGGAAAAATTAATAGATTTTTTGTTCCTCACTTTATATCAATAAGAGAGCGACCCAACGTCTATTTAGGATGATGATAATTGTTTTACATCACTCTGATACTTGCCTAGATCCATATTTATTGAAAAATCTTTAAAAGTCCCTCTAAGTCATCTGTTATTAATATATTTATACAGGGTGCCCAGCGATTTGCTAAAAAGAAATTCCCTGACTCCCTGACATTTCTCTGACATTTTCCTGACACTACAGAGAAGTTCCCCGACATGACAATAGAGAAAATAGTTTTATTGGACGCTCTTTATTATACATATTCTTTTATTAAGTCCCACAGACTATAGCCTGTCTACTTCTACTGTCTATTTTGTATAAGCACCAGCAGATGTCTGTCTTGAACACGTTACCCAGAAACATACAGATTGTCCGAAAGGTCCTAGTATGGGCAAATATCTTTGCTGTTAGTAAAGATAGAGACACCAAATTTTAGGAGTATCTTATTGGTTAATAAATCTACTTTTTTATGTAATTTAACTAATTCAACCCCCTTGAGGGGTGACGCCAGGAAGTTGAAGTCAAAAATTTTAAATGCAACTTTATACCATGTGGTCCCGAGGTCTGTATAAATCGTTTTTAAGTGGCAAGCCTATAAATATTAAAAATTGTGAAAAAAAGTAAAAATTTAGGTACCTACAGGGTGATCCCCTATAATGTCGCCCCCCTTTAACTTTTTTATTTTAAGTGTCCAAAAAAATTTAAAGGTATGGTTATGTAGGTACTGAAAGATACTATTTTTTTACGTATAAAGATAATTTGAAAAATGATCAGTATACAAGGAAACACGAAAAGTGTATTTTTTTTAAATGGATCACCCTATATATGAATTTATTTTTCGACTCCTTGTAAAGTTCTAAACATAATTCATATATTATGCAAGATACCTAAATTCAACCGTTTCTGAAATATTCGCATTTTAAACATTAGTTACTAATAAAAAATCATAATAATAAAGAATTTTATTAAACAACTGCCAGATTAAGAAATGTAACAATAACAGTAACAAACACAATTTCAATGGGTTATTAAACATAAAGATGCTCTACCGGGCCTCCATTTTCTTCAACACACCGTATAAGTGTTCTTCGAAGTTTCTCTAATGCATCTGTTATGAATGCTGGGTTATTTTCATTTAAATTATTTATTTCATTCGTTAATATATCTTTAAGATTATTGAGGTTTTCAATTTCGTGGCTGTATACACGGTTTTTTATATAACCCCAAAGAAACGCATCCATCGGTGTCAAATCGGGGCTGTTCGCTGGCCATTTAATTGGCGCATTTCTTCCAATCCATTCAGGAAACCTCTCATTTAGGTGATTAAGCACATCACGAATATTGTGAGGGGGTGCCCCATCCTGTTGAAAAATGATATTTTGCAACATATTCAAAGACAAATCGTCTAAATATTCTTCTAACTCGTTTTCCAAGAAATCTAAATAGCGGGGTCCATTTAAAACAGTATCAAAAAAATACGGACCAATAACTCGATCGCCCAGAATGCCACACCACACATTTACGGATTGCCGCCCTTGGAACTTAAATTCCCTATAAGAATGTGGATTTTCTCTTGCCCATTGTCTGGTATTTTTTCGATTAAACAAGCCACTCGTAGAGAAGGTAGACTCGTCAGTCCATAAAACTTTTTTCAAAAAACTGTTGTTTATATTAATTCTATCTAGAATCAGTTGACAAAATGTGACCCGACTATCTTTTTGCATTTGGGTAAGCTTTGTAGTGGGTTTAATCTTATATGGCTTTAAATTCCATCTTTTAAGCGTTCTTTGGACTTTCCCGTATGAGGTATTCTGAACATTTTCTTCTATTTCTTGTAATGATTTTGAAATGTTTCTTATGGAATTATTAGGATTATCTTCTATGGCTAGCAAAATATTTAATTCTGCATTTTCATCTCCGTTCACAGTTCTTTTTTTTCTTTTTAAATTTGAAGTTTCTTGAAACTTACTATATATAGATGTGAACGTTCTTCGACTTGGGACATGCATACCGGGATTATCTTCTATCATATTTCTAATGGCAGCGCGACAATTTAAATTATTTTTAATATAATAAGTTAAAATAATTTGTTTTTCTCTGTCTGAGTACGGCATTTTTACTTACTTAACAAGACAACTACAACAATATTGACATAATGTCACTATGGGTATTTATTTTCAATAAACATTTTGTTATCCTAGGGCTTCTTGATTTGTAACAGTTGTTTAAAAAAATATTTGATGATATTGTTTAAAATGCGAATATTTCAGAAAAGGTTGAATTTAGGTATCTTGTATGATATATGAATTATGTTTAGAACTTTACAAGGAGTCGAAAAATAAATTCATATATAGGGTGATCCATTTAAAAAAAATACACTTTTCGTGTTTCCTTGTATACTGATCATTTTTCAAATTATCTTTATACGTAAAAAAATAGTATCTTTCAGTACCTACATAACCATACCTTTAAATTTTTTTGGACACTTAAAATAAAAAAGTTAAAGGGGGGCGACATTATAGGGGATCACCCTGTACCTTTATTTCTCTTATTACTTTAAAAGTTGTTCAAAATGACCGCCATGAACTTCTTGGAAGTAATAAAGTCGATTTTGTAACTCACTTCTCACATTTTCGAGAATGGCAGGTGTTACTTCTTGGCAGAGTTCCAAAATCGACTTCATTAGTGCCAAGAAGTTCATGGTGGTCATTTTGAACAACTTTTAAGGTACCTACCTAATAAGAGAGATAAAGGTACTTCAATTTTAATTTTTTTTTAGGATTTTTAATTCTTAAACGCTCGTGGCTTTTTCTTGCTTGATTTCGTCTTTACACCTAAAATTTGGTGTCTCTCTTTACTAATAGCAAGGATATTTGCCCATACTAAGACTTTTCGGACACCCTGTATACCATATCGTAAATGCGACTCTTTAAAGAAAAATAACTTTCAAGTACAATATCAGGATCCAATTATTTTAAAATTACTCTGACGGCATCGCAATTTGAGGCAAGTTTAGCACTTCGTCTCTGGACATGTTCCTCAAATTTTAGTCTACTATACAGGGTGATTCACGCTGGATGCTCCGTTAGACGTATCTGGCGAACCAGTTAACGAATCGTTCTGAAAATGTGGCCATTTCCATAAACTAACATGCTCTGCCTGTCTAAAATATTTTTGACAATGCAGTGTTGCCGCTTCTACTAAAAAGTTGTATCAACTTTGATATTTTAAATGGAACACTCTGTATATTATTTCATTTTTAAAACCTCTATTAATTTCTTAACAACTTACTTTAACATCGTTTTATACTTATCTCCTACCGTTTCTGAAATAATAATTTACATTTTCTTTGGCGGAAAAAGTTACCTTAAAAAATGCTGATAATTTTTAACTCTAAAATATTAAGACCTTGAAAGAGTTGTTGTAGAGAGTTAAATAATACCGGGGGGCTTTTTACCCTATGCCCAAATCTTAGTTGCAGTATACAGGGTGATTTTAAAATACTAAAATATTTTGGTTACTTGAAAAAGTGACCATAAGTATATATTTTTAAATATAACACCCTGTATATTATTACTGATTTGAAAATCTACTTAAATTTGCTTTTATATTTTTGTCTATCGTACCTACACCTAACTAGTCAAGTTTCTGACTTATAGGCCATTATTTGTACAATTTTCTCGGCAATTTAATTTCCATTCTGATTTTATGCCATGCCATGACAAACTATTGTTTGATATCATCATGTCACTTTCGTTACCGTTTTGATATTTTATTAAGTATTACCGATACAAGTGGTAAATACCGTTAAAAATCATGGACGAAAACTATTCAAATGCAGTTCTTATGAATTTACTTATTTTATTTGGACAGTGTAATGAAATTATCGCCAGAACATGTATAAAGTTTAATAAAATGTACCCAAATCTACCGCCAATAAACCTCAGAAAATTTATATCCTAGTCAAAACAAAACATTCAACTTTCTGTTATACAGTAAGATTATTGAAAAGAACTTAATTCAATATGAATTATGAAAACAATAAACAAGAAGACAATTTCCTTCGAAACCAAAAAGCCGAATCAAGAACTTCAAAATAGGTTAACCACATTATTTATAAACTAAAAAAACAACGGAAGCTTATTTTTCCTGACTTTAGGAAAAAAATCTTTACTTTTGCTAATTACTACTGAAATTTTTTGTTTTCCCTGACATTTCCCGTTTTTTCCTGACAATGGGAATCCTGTTATATGGATTTCATACAGAAAGGTGCTTCTCACATTTACCTTTGATCAAGTCATTTTGTTGCAGGTCCGTCCCCAGACTCCTCCTTCCAACATCAAAACATGAATTCGTCTTACTTTGAAGACCTTTACAGTCCTTTCTTTAACGCCAGCAATTCTCTAATGGACAACAGCTATCCGATGCAACCTATCACTGAGCAAGTAAGTCAGATGCAAATTGAAAATAAAGCTAAATATGCTGCTGTGATCGAAAACGATATTAGCTCCCAATTTGAGATGGCCAACCGATTGAAGAATTACGCCACTGTCAATACTGCTGAGCCAGTGGATATTCAGTTACCTTTTAATATTGGAACAGAAAATGTAGAGAATGTAGCTAAGCAGGAGACATTGATTAACGAACCACAACCTGAACTAGAAGAAAATTCTTTGATAACCGAGTTTGAGAATGCTGGAATCAACTTGTACGACTTCGGAGATAGTTTTAACGAAAATATGTTTGAGATGAACAACAACAGCACTAAAGCAGGCGGTAGTACAAATGTGCGAATATTGAGCGTAAAAACTGTGGTTGCTCCCAACGACGTAACTCCTCAGTATATCCAGAAAGAGAAGCCCGTGGTGAATCCCCCGCCGGTTCCGTCTGAAGCACTGCAAGTGAATCTAGCTACTCACGAGGAGATTTCGAACGCTTGGGGTATTGGTAACTACTCAAACATAGGAGAGTTAAACGTATTCCAAGAAAATCTCAACGAGAACCCTCTTACAGCGATCTCAACTGCCGTGCAATCGTACTTAAATCTTCCTGCTGTGCAAGCAAATGCTCCTGCAGCAGTTCCAGTCAGCAGACTTTCTGTTGTAGAAGACATAGAGAACGTCGATAGGTTTTTGTCTTCATTAAATAACCAAAACCAACATAGAAACTCTGATGCGTTGAAAAACTTGGCGGCTGAGGCCGACATCTGCAAATGCGAGAATTGTAAGTGTATTGATAGCGCTAACTGTCACACCTGCACCACTTCTTCTATTGAGGAGGTCGCGCCTTCGCCTTCCGCTGCTTCTGCCTTAACAAACGACGTTTCTAAGTCAACTGTAGAGCCATCTTCCAGCCCGTGTACTAACTGCAAAGCTAACTGCCCAAACGCCGCTTCACATAACTGCAAGTGTGATAGTGAAAGTAGTGTTAATAAAACGGAATGCACTCCTAAAAAATCGCAAGAGGAATGTCCCTCTAGACCGGAATGTTCCAAAGATTGCTCTTCTTCTTGTTGTTCTTCCAAAAAGAATGGCGATGATTGTGCGTCTAAAATACAGGCTTGTGGTGAAAACAATTTTAAGCAAGCCCTGTTGGGTATCGTTCAAAAAACCGACGGATGCAGGGAGAAGGGAGACGATTGTTGCGTTGTTTTGTGCCTCAAAACGTTGGAACAACTCAGACAAATGTTGAAGTTTGCTACAGGTTGCAACGGGTTTCAAAATTTGACTTTAGGGTGTGTAAAAAGGTCGCAGTTCGACTCGTGTCCGTAAGTTTTTATCTGTGTAGTATGGTTTGAATCTGTTGTGCGATTGTAATTAAGATTTAAACAATTCATTGTAACATTTTAGTTCCTAGTTGACAAGCAGACGGATAGTTCGAAAATTCAGGGACGTTATATATATATATATATATATGCAAATATAAATTTTTTTTAAATAAAAGGGCCACAAAAGGTAATAAAAAACGCCTCTCAAAACTAGAGAACAAATTTCTGCAAAGTCAAAAAAAAGACAACACAAGGTATTGGCAAGCTGGCCACAATTTTACAAAGCAAAAAATAAATACCCTTTTTTTCTAAAATTGTTCCTATTTACAGAAACATTAAGGTAGTCAGTTAAATGCTCAGTTCTTAACATAACCTTTTTGATCTTTTTGCTCCCAGTTTTTAATAGACACGTGACTTATTGTTGTAAACAATAGGACTGATCACGTTCTTGTCAAAAATTCCGAGCAAAAAGATTGAATTGGAACTTAGCATTAGTATACGCGAGTGAATCAAATAATGTAATCAGATTTTTTACAGTCAGAAAAATGTCGTCAAAAGAGTTGGAAGTCCACTTAAACCATACTACATCCAGATTTGTTAAAGCCAGTTTTGATTGGGTTGGGTTGGGTTGGGTTAAAGCCAGTTTTTGACCAGTCTTAGAAGTAGATTATTTTGTTTAGGATATTATGATTTGATTTTCTTTGTGATAATTATAGCCCGAGCGGCGACTGCAGTTACAAGAAAATAAACTATTTCTTGGCAAAAATAGACATTAGGTAAATAAGAAATCACTGGTTTGTCAACCTTATCAAATTTTGCAGTAAATGTTAATTTTTCCCACAACAAAGGGGGAGGTTATTGGGTTTTGGATCCGGGGGAAAAAGTATAACAGGTTATTCACATTGTTTATTTGACGTTTCGGTCATCTTTTTGACCTTCATCAGAAATTTCTTTTATAAAGCTTCAAAATAGAGACTTTTTAGGCTTTTATTCAGAACCCCAAAATAACAGTTACAAAAAACCATAGACTAAATAATACCTAGACGAACACTGCCGTGCAACGAAAAGCGGGCCTCCCTTGAGACATTTGGTGGGTTTACTGGTTTATGGTTTAAAAGTTTGTTTGTCTACCATTATATAAATATGTATACTGTGTCTACATGTATATATAATGGTGAACAAACAAACTTTTAAACCATAAACCAGTAAACCCACCAAATGTCTCCAGGGAGACCGGCTTTTCGGTGTATTCGAGTGTCTCTCTATATTGTTTCTAATCTGAAAAAACTAATAAAGTATAGTTTAATTTATATTATAGCGGTTTCTCCGAATTTTATGGCAATGTTTTGATACGAAAGCATATTTTCACCCATGGTTGTACAGGGTCTTCCAACGAGGACTGAACAGGGGCTCATTTTTGAGCTTCCTTGTATTTAAAGAAAAATCTAAAATAGCCAATCGATGTACTTTTTCCTGCAGAATTCAAAAATGAAACCAAAAATTTATTTAAACCAGAAACAAAAGAGTTACGCTATGGATAAGGTGTTTTTTAAATGGAACATAGCTGTTTTTATACGATTTTCGGAACGAGTGATTTTTTTTATGTCCGTTCTGATTAAAATATTTAATATTGTGACAGCTATTTTTATTAAATTTTAATGTTTTATCCAGTATAATTTAACTTCAACCTGTTTGAAACATACACTAGGTAATAAAGGTAAAATCACCTTGAAATCCTTCAAAGTCAAAAAATTTGACAAAACTATAATATTATAGTAAATTTGTCAAATTTTTTGACTTTGAAGGATTTCAAGGTGATTTTACCTTTATTACCTAGTGTATGTTTCAAACAGGTTGAAGTTAAATTATACTGGATAAAACATTAAAATTTAATAAAAATAGCTGTCACAATATTAAATATTTTAATCAGAACGGACATAAAAAAAATCACTCGTTCCGAAAATCGTATAAAAAAAGCTATGTTCCATTTAAAAAACACCTTATCCATAGCGTAACTCTTTTGTTTCTGGTTCAAATAAATTTTTGGTTTCATTTTTGAATTCTGCAGGAAAAAGTACATCGATTGGCTATTTTAGATTTTTCTTTAAATACAAGGAAGCTCAAAAATGAGCCCCTGTTCAGTCCTCGTTGGAAGACCCTGTACATATTTTTTGGATATTTCTTGGATCCTTTTTATATTTATTTTAATTAGTGGATGGTTAGTGGGTTTTTGGATCCAGGGGAAAAAGTATAACAGGTTTGTGGGTTGTCATATCCTCCTATCTGAAAATTTTGAGGTAACCCTCGTATTTTGGTGTTTTATTGTTCAACTTAGGAACATTAAACAAGAGCAAAATAAATCACATATGCGTAATATTTTAAAAATTCCTTTATATCGGTGTTAATTTAATTGAACTTTTTTTAAGGAACCCCAGAATCTACTGCTATAATAACTTTGTACCTTAAGTTATTAGAAAAAACTATAGGTAAACAAGGGAGCATTTGGCAAACCAACTATTTATTATTTACCTTATATCTGTTTTTCAAAAGAAATATATTGTTTTTTTGTATTAAATGATGTAGGCTCAAGTGGAGTCACCTCTTACACTATTACCTATGCGACAATACGACAGAAATTTTTCTGAAATTAAAATAAGTTAAGAATATGTACATATACATATATTTTTTAAGTATATAGCTGAAAGCGTTAAAGAATTTTAACTTTTTGAATAATTTTATTTCTATTAGATATAGGTAAATATTTTTATAGCATTAGGAACAAGATATTAGACTACAAATATTTATTTGGTGCTTACGTGCTGGAGATAGTACTTAACGTGTGTTTTTCTAGTTAATCATGTTGAGAATTAGAGGTTATATTAACATATCAGGACGTGTATTTGCCATTAATAATTACATTACCGTAATAAAGTGTTTTGAAGTTTGACTTTTATAACAGGTACTTATTTATGTGTTTGTGTTTTGATGTGTACTAATATAATGGATGTTATTGGCATCTGCAACAAAGATACCAGGCTAGTTTGCCGTGTTTATATAAATAATATAAAATAATAAACAAATACGTGTCTTCTATACTTGTAAGTTGTTGGAAGAATTTTGGGTGACAACTTGACGGTTTGACCCTTAGAGGAAAGAGAGGAAATTTATATCAAAACAGGGTTTTTAGTCATGTAATTTTTCCTATTTTTGTTGCACCTTTACAGAGCATTTTTTAAAGCGGGCCATAGTACCAACCAGGCGCAACCCGTGAGTTTTCTTTTACAGGTGGGGCAAATTTCTTTGGCAATTAGTGATATCAACGTAACAAGCAAAATACACTTTTTAAATTAAGGAAGGTTTTTAATAATGTGCCTAATTCTACCAATAAATTGTTTACCTACAAATAAACACCGTAGAAAACATAAAATACTAAAATTACATTTTCAAACAGTTTCTTGCACTGTTTAAGCCATTATTAACACAAGTGTTCAAGTACTAGTACTATACTACTACACAAAGGACACAACACAAATATCAAATAATATCCAAAAACATATTACACAACAAAATTAGGAAAGCCGGCGCGACGTAATGTAATGTAAACAAAAGTTTATGCAAAATACAAAACGCGTTTTAGGCAATTAGTCTAACCCAAATGTTTTGCAATAATATGTTTCACGGAGCGATTCGAGTGTATTTGCATAGTGGCCCGGCTCGGGACAACCCAAAAACCGGCGGCGTCGACGGTCATGCACGCTCCGAAAGCGATAATATTGGTGGGCCGTCGACAATTTCCTCATATTTGCCTCTTTTTAATTTCCTAAAGCGCGTATGTTTGTTTCCCTCCTTGTTTCAGTGCATTTATATAGCTTTTTCTATCTCCATGAAAAATGTCGCGTGAATAGAAAAGAGAAAAATACATACGCAGGTATCCACATACTTCTGCCAAACAAAATTAATGCCTCTATGAACTTTTCGCGCGCGACGAGCTTTTGAGACAATAAATTTAACATAATATATTATTTCTTCCTGCTTCAGTGATAACTTTGATACTTCTTTTATTAGGATCCATCCACGCGAACTACGTCCACTTTTAAATAGCATTTAGCATTGCCACAATGAAAAAACTATGCTTATTTTTTTCGTTTTAGTGCTTCTAAATAATAAAAGCTTGTTTTTAAAAAGTATTTTTACAAGATTTTATTATATTATAGAGATAAAACTGGACATAGGTAAATTTCAGTCTCTTAAGATCGTGCTGCGAGCCAAAAAAGCTTCAAAAATACCTAAAAACTGCATTTATAATTGTGACAATAAAGTTTTAAATGTTAGAGAATGTGTGTCACCTTCACTTGGTCTCGCGGTACGAAAAGGTAATAGACAGTAACACTAGGGGTGTGAAAAATTAATGTTTTTCAAAAAATAAAGGTATTCTTTAGGTATTTTTTAAAGCTTTTTGCAATAATTGGCGAATTAACATAATCTTAAGACTCTCAAATTTCCTTGTCAAATCACCTTTATTACCTTTTCCTAGCTCTATCTCTTTTAGGCAACATGTAAATCTGTTATCTTTTTTGTAGGTGCCAATATTTAGTGCAATGTTAATGGTTAAATAAAGTTGGATTTTGTTTTAATTGAAATTTTTTAAATTTCAGCTATTTTGATCATCTGACTCGAACTCGATATCGGTAAAATAAAATGGAGTAACATTTCTTTTCTAATATTATTTGTAACTTATTTGGCTTGAATAAGAACCCAGGCTATGAAATGATAAGAAAGAAAATTTTTTTACAGGGAGTTGCGAATTAGCTTCTTACTATAGAGATCTCACATATGGGAATTAGGACGATAGGTAAACTGAAAAGTTAAATAATTTGGAGTTATATTCGATGAACAAATCAACAGGGTTTTGAGTAATATTTATATTAAATAAGAATACAGAATATTTTTTCTTAATTTCAGTATCTATACTTATAACTCACGACAGCACGTTATAAAAATATATTTTTCCAGGTACCTGGTCGGTATCATGAAATTTTTAAAATCAGAAGAGGGCATATTCAATTTTAATTTATGCCATTATTTAACATCCTGTGCATGGGCGCCCTCAGACTTTTTTCTCAGTTGGGGCAAAATTAAAAAAATTAATATATTTTTAAAGATTTTATTTGTAGTGATTTATACAAATACACTAATAAATAAAAACTATGACAATCTCACAATCTCGGAGGGGGAGGGCACCCACCCCCCGCCCCCCCTGCGGGCGCCCATGATCCTGTGTATCAAATACAAACTAATTATATTTTTATAAGGTGTCCAAGAATATTGTTAAAAAATACTTTTTTTCAATATTCGTCTTTTCGAAAATACATAATAGGCCACATACATATTGGCCATGTTTCAAACCTGAGCAAATTCGGGCTGTGTAGGTTTGCTCAAGTTTGTTTAGGTCTGCTCACTGCTCAGGCTCTTTTTTTGTTTTTCATTTCCATTTACCAGCTACTGGAGCTGAAAATTCAATTTTTGGAATGCTTATTTGGAAAATGTCTATTTCCGAAAATTTGCATTTTCGAAAAACAGTATTTGCAAAAGATGTGTTTTTGAGAAATTCATTTTATAAAGGAATATGGTTTTTCGAAGATTAAAAGTGTAGAACATCATTAGACACCATAGTAACTGTTGTGTGCCTTCAATACAGGTACAAATGTAAACGTTTGTGATTTGTGTGCGCCAAAAATATAGAATTTTTAGGCTCTTTTACACCGTAACTTAGCATATTTCTTATCAAAAAGAAACCACAATTTAAACAGTCTGTTTTATTTTTTATTATATGTTTACTTATGTTATTCATGATCATTTTCGGTCTTAATATTTAAATAAATACTTCTATCTCCGGAGATTTTAATAGTGCAATTTCATAAGACACTTTTTATTTTAAATATTACTACAATGTAGTTACAAACAACGACAAACAGTTATATTAAAAATATATAATTACATATATGGAATAGATACCTACTTTTATTTATTTTGCAAAATTATCTAGGATTTACATTTACATATGTAGATCATAGATCATTTGTAAGAGGTTATGTTTATCTAAGTATATCATTTTTGCCCTTGTAGGCCTTATATGATTAAATTAGTTATCTAAGAATTCAAATTAGCCATTCTTGGACAGCTGCGGTTCAGTTTTACCTATAACTGGATAGACTTTGTTCTTGAGGAAACCTAAGCAAACCCTTTTATTTTCTTTGTTGAGGAAGCCCCACAAGAGAAAATCGAGGGGGGTTAGATCGCATGATCTTACAGGCCACTGAATATCACCATTTCCAGAAATGACGCGGCCAGAAAGACGTGTCCGTACCAAATCCAAAGTTTCCCTCGCCATGTGACACGTGGCGCCATCTTGTGAAGGTTTCTCTTCAATCAGTCGAGGATTTTCACTTCCCCAAATCCTACAATTTTGCTTGTTTACATAACCTATAAGGTGGAAATGAGCTTCGTCGGAAAAGATAATTTTATTGCAAAATTCTGCATTATTTCTAACTTCTAAGATAAATTTAATTGATATTACTTTTATATATTTTTAGCTCGTACTCGTACCCCTGCTGTCGACCTGTTGGTCTCGATTTATCTAGTTTTGTTGAACGTAGTTGTGATGAAACGGTTTATAACGCTACCTTGCGCTGTTGCCTTCTGGAATGTATGTAGGTACCTTTTTAGTACATGCTATTTGTGATAAAAAGCAATTTTGGAACTGCCTGTCTCCTACCGGACCTGGATCGTTTCACAAAAGCCCGCTCTCAAGAAGACATTTGCACATGATGTGCTTGTATCAAGATGAACCCCTGTGCCGATTATGTATTTAAGAGGAGGATGCCGCCTCTCATATACGCAACTGCGCTGCATTAACTTGTAACCGTCTAAGGAATTTCGATAGCCCACGGTGAGATCTCCATGAGACAGCTGGTAAAAAGATTATTACTTAGCCTCATTAAAATGATAAACCTTTTCAATAGGTCCAGTACCTACCACAGCGATCCCATAAGCTTTAATGGATGCGGTAAGGAGGATGTATATACAGGGTGTTATGGAAATCATTTAATATATTGGAATGGGTGACTCCTGGGATGGTCTACAGACATATCTAATACTTTTTTTTTCTTAAATCGAACATTTTAAAAATTTTCAAAAATACCCTAAAACCAGTCTATATTCGCCGCATCTGGCTGATCGTACACAAGGCGCTTGACGGAAATTTGCGCGCGAAAAACTTTAAACAAATGAATTTGTTGAAACGTTGTCAGACGTATAAATCTTTAAGGAGAATTTATTTTCTGTTTTTAAGCGTAATTTAAGACATTTAAGAATTTTTTTTAACCTCTTCCTACGAAGAAACTAAAAAAAATAGTAAAAAGGCACTGCGAAATCAATCATTTTTGTCAGTAGCCTTAGTTTTAAGTAAGATTTAAGACACCCTATATTACGTTATTAATGAAATAAGCGTTATTCTTACTAGCTTAAACTTTCTGCCAAGGAAAAGTTAAAAATCAAAACGAAAATACTAATTGAATTGAGCACAACTACATACCTAGTACTTACTTCAAAAGTATAACCAGATCCGCTAAATTACATTTGCACCGGCAAACGTTACCATATAATACGTAAATATTATTAGTGTTTTAAATTAAATTTAGTTTTCAACCCTATTACGCTACTCACTCAAAGAAACTAGATAAAACTGATCAAAATATTGGTTAACAACGGATCGACGAAGACCATTTTCTAGGTAGTGAAAATAAATTAAATTATTTAAATCTTTAAACGAAAAAAAAAAATTAAAACATTCAATTGTGTGGCTTGTGTGCTGTTGACAAACTTAAATATGGCGCACGGACCTTTGATGACAAGAATCCTTCTATTTCGATCTCCCTTCATCATGAAACATGTCTCTTTGTCACTTCCTGTACTTTTATTTGGCGCGAAAATTTAAAATAAAAGGCCTGTTGTATTATTGTCTTTGAAACACTAGAGTTAACTGCTAAGCCCATATATCGAAAAAGAGAAAAAAGGCGTCATCGATTTTAAGAAAGGAAGCAGAATTAACCATTAACCATACTTTTTTATGTGTCAGATTTTTAGTAGATTGTTTGTTTTGCAAATATTTATTAAAATGTGTGAACAAGAAGGTAAGTTTTTGCCAGATTTTCACTTTACCGTAGAATAGAGCAATATTTCCTTTTTTAGGTATGTCGGAGTTTATAATATTGCCCTCAACCAATCCTTCCCAAGCCCAAGATGAAGGAGAATCATATAAGTGGAGTCACAATTCTACACTTATGTTCTTGGATTTGTATAAAGATTATAGGAACCAAGTTGGTTCTTTAAAAATAAGAAACCTTAAGAAAATGTTTGAGGAAATAGCAAAAGAATTACGGTACAAAACAAAACAAAACATAACTGCTGCAAATTGTGAGAATCGGTGGAAACATTTAGAAAGAATGTACAAAAAATATATAGATAACAATAACAGGCCGAGGAAGGAAAGATTTTGAATATGTAGAGATTATGGATAAAATTCTAGGTAAAAGGAATACATCCAGCTATATTGCTGTCTTCAGACACCGTGATTTATTCAGCAATTGAGAAGGAAAATACTGGTTTAGTGGACACAAACATGGAAAAGGAGAATATAATGCAGGGTATTATAATGGAAGCAAATGCCACTGAGAAGACAAAGGAAGTAGCATCTGTAAAAACAATGTCAGTAAAAACTAGTTACAAGAATAAAGAGTTAAGGACATATACATATTCTAAAGGAAATAAGACAGGATAGAAAAGATTTCTATAAAAAACTTCTGGAAATAAAAGAAAAAAAGTTACAGGAAAAACAAAGAAAAAATAACATTTTAGAAGAAAGAAACACTATATTGAAACAATATAAGTATGCTTAAAGAATTGCCATTGTTACATATAGAAGACATATACCTAAAAGAAATAAGTCGACTAACTACTTTAAATATTGAATTTTGTTCAAAGAATTATTTATTTTGATTATTGTTACATTCCTCTATGGATTATATTTTATTTTTTGTCTTCTAGACAGTTTTAGAGTTTAGATATTTTTTTAAAATAAAACATTAAAATTTTATGTCGTTTGTTATAAAACAGGAGCTTGAGCTATCGTGTATCGATACAGAGGAATTATTTTTTTATTACTACCTTTTCATGCTTCTTATTAAACTAGATCACGATACACTTGCAACAGTATGCTACATATGACGTCACTTCGAGGGAAAATCCTCAACTGACTAGACACTTGCACCCCTTGTACATATGTACAGGTCAATTTATTGTCGGGTAGTGTATTGGGTTGACGTTTATTCAAATATTACAGGTCAGTTTATTGTCGGATAGTATGTTGAGTTGACATTTATTAAAATATTATTGTCATATTTCATTTGCTCAGGTAAGCGCCTAGTCAATTTAAAATTTTCCCTCGAAGTGACGTCATAACGTAGCATACCATTGTAAGTGTATCGTGAACTAGATATAATGGCTAGTAACGTAGGTCAGTACCAGTGGCGTATGGTGAAATTTCAAAGTTGTATATCTCTGTTCCTATTTACAGGACCCGACCAAATTTAGAGGTTTTAATAGTGTGCCCACTGGGAATGTTCTGGTAAACTCAAGCAAAAATTCAACTTTTTTCGCAAATTCAAAACGTTTTTTTTTCTTTACAAAAACATTCCCAGTGGGAATTAAAACCAATTAAAATTGGGACCGGTCCTGTACGTAGGAACAGAGATACTCATAATTTATTAATGTCAAAATCACAATGTAATGTACACACGTCAGTAATAAAACCATATAGAATAACAGTTAAAATTGATTTAGAAATTGTCTATAAATTAATAAAATAAATAAAGCATTAACATTTGAACATTTTGAGATACAACTAAAAAATATCAATCAATTGATGAGTTACTAAATATAAATAAAATATTTATATTTTAAAACTTCAAGTTAAAACTAACAATAAGAAAATAACTTATACACATTAGCTGTTCGACAAATCACCAACATTACAATTTAAAAACTCTCCAAAAGAATAAAAACAGTTCCCAACAAGGAACCCACGCATCTTAGAGATATATACAACTTAGAAATTTCACCATATGCCACTGGTCACTACCATCTCTATAGTTGTGCCTTTAAACATATTTATATACGGGGTGCCCATTTTAAGTTTTAACCACCATCGTATAGTTGGAAGCTCTCCAATTTTCATTTTGCCCCCCCCCCCCCCCCCTCCTTGATGGCGCCCCTTGTTTGCATTATTTTATATATTTTTAGCATTTTTACAACAAATTCAAATTGGATAATATACTGTGTACGTGGTAATATGTACAGGGATATCCAAATAAAAGTGAACAGGCCTTATAACTTTTTTATTTTTAAAAATGAGAAAAAATGTTAAATATGAAAGCTTTGGGGATTTTTATGAATCATTCATATATCTTATCAGCAAAACAATTGAGTATCAAATAAAAGAAATATAGTATAAAACATTGATTTTCTCACTTATTTTAAATTGGATGGTATGATTTTTATCATATTTTTGGATTTTTTTTATCCGATGCTCGATTATTTTGCTGATAAGATATATGCATGATCTATAAAAATCCCCAAAGCTTTCATATTTAACATTTTTTTCCATCTTTAAAAATAAAAAAGTTATAAGGCCTGTTCACTTTTATTTGGATATCCCTATACAATCGTGGTTTAAAACAGTTTAATTTTCTATTCAAATTCATTTATTCATGCTATTACAAATAAATTGTTTACACACGTCAATTACAGATAAAATAATTTTCATATTTAGACAATAATAAAAACATTCCTGACAATACAATGCATTAAAATTTATAAATCGAAATGAACACAATACAAACACATTAAAAAATCTAAATAAAAATATTAAAATATATTACAACTATAATCTAAGTACTGTTTTGTGATGTAAAAAGCATGTTTTATTAGGAACTGTTTCACCTTCATTTTAAACTGCTGAGTAGAGAGCTCTTTGACATTTTGGGGTAACTTAGTAAACAGTTTTACGGCATAATATTCTGGTCGAGCCTGACATTTACCCAACCTGCAGTGTTGTGGAACGTAGTTGGTCTTATTCCTAGTGTCATGGTCATGTATGTCTTGGTAAGACAGTAGGTCATCCTTTTCTTTGATGTAGAGGAAACTTTGCAGGATGTAAGCCGAAGGAAGGGTAAGAACTCCCAACTGAACAAAGGCATTCCCACAATCCTCCCTGTACCCTAAGCCTGCCATGATTCTGACTGCCTTTTTGCTGGAGACCAAAGACTCTTGTGCATGAGGTGACCGTCCCCATGCGATAATGTCATATGTCATAACACTATGGAAAATTCCATGATATGCTGTTCTCAGGGTATTTATTGAAACACATTCACTCAAATTTTGTAAAACAAATACACTACTTCCAAGTCTTTTACAAACATTAGCTACATGAACATCCCATTTCAGCTTCCTATCTAGGTATAGCCCTAGAAACTTGAGAGATGCAGCTGTTCCACCACCAAGTGACTGACTTCGTGATGTAGATGCGCTGACAACATAATCCAGCAGGCTCAGCGGATCTATTTCTTCCTGTTCCAGCCAATGTTCTGTTAAACATAAGACTCCCAGGTCACAATCAGCAATGGCAGCCTCGAGCTCGTGAAGCTTGTTTTTCACAGAGCGGACATTGTAATGTAGCAGTTTTATACATGACGATTTGCTACCACCAGGCTTCGCCCCTGTTGAGGTTCTAACCTAGTTAGGTTTAAAAAACTGTTTACTTGAATACCAACTGGCTAAACATTTTTGTCAAGAATGACAGATTTTTTATCCGTGGGCACACCAATTTTAAAAGAACTATATTTCTGCTTCCACTTTGTTTTTATCCGTTCGCATTCACAGTCGATGTTATAATTTAATTTTAGGTATTTTCCAATATCCTCAGGTTTTGTGTCATTAGACAATCGTGATACAAATTACCAAGAATAGCTACCTGATGAAGCGGCTTTCAAGGTGGTTGCATCCTCTGTTTGCCTTCGATTGAGTTTGGTCTCAGTTTTGGGTCCACTTGTTTCTTTTATTTTTTACTGTAAGCTTCTGTTTGTTTTTGTTCAACTTCGTTGAAAGCATAGAAAAATCAAAGAAAATAAAAGGGTTTGATTGAAGGGGCTGAAAGTAGGGTTAATGCCACTGTCATTTTCTTCTTTTTTCTTGGGATGGCTTGCAGTCACGCTAGACTGTTGTTGTGGTCCTTATTTCAAGTCGTTTTGTTCGATGCCAATTTCTGCTTCTTCTGTTTCTTTCGCAGCTAATTTCACGGAATTTTTGGTTTTACGGCTTTTTTTATTAGGTTAGAATTTTCGAAATTTTCTATATTCTTTTCCAAGTAAGCATTTTTTTCTTTAAGAAGTTTATTGTTTTCTTGAAGAATTTCAATTTTACTCTTTAGTTCGTCCACTAAAGTCTTTAAATACATAATTTCGATATACTTCTCTGGTTTGGGAATGTCATCACTTTGTTTACATTCCTTACACATTAATCCAGTTTTGTAACTTATTATTATAAGTATATTAAGTATATTAACTTTATTAATTAGTGAAAAAGAATGTTTCCAGTGCTATAAGGATAACACTGGACATTTGTGGATATTATTTAGTGAAGAAGAAAGTTTCCACTTCCAGTGCTAATAAGTACGTTTAGTTATGTCAGTGAAGTTAGCTCCTAAAAAGAGCCAGCTCCAAAAATCTCAGACATACGTTCAAAATAAACCCTAACAGTGTTGCCACGTATGCTCAGGTCACCCTGGCTCCTAAAAGTCATTCAAATTAATAATGAACTAAAAAAAGTTTTAAAGATATTAAAAACAATCTAAGGATAATATAAAAACACAAAAAATCATATCTCTACCATCAACTGTCTTCTTGATATCCTTCATAAAAATGGAAAATGGAAATAATTGAATCATTACTTTGTTATGAAAGGAAATAAGTTTATCATATTTTTACCGTAAATGGTCCTTGATATCCCCTCCTTAAAAATGCTACCAAAAGAGGGTGACAATCTAAGGCTACACTAAAAAAACGTTTAACTGCTGGAAATAATTTAATCATTAAGTACTTTGTTATTAAACGAGATAAGGGAGTCATATTTTTACCATATATAGTTCTTAATATCCCCTCCATAAAAATGCTACCAAAGGAGGGTGACAATGGAAGGTTACTTTAAAAAAAATGTGTAACTGCTGGAAATAATTTAATTATTACTTTGTTATTAAAGGAGATAAAGGAGTCATATTTTTACCCTAAATGATCCTTGATATCCTCTCCTTAAAAATGCTACCAAAAGAGGGTGACAATCTAAGGTTACACTAAAATAAATGTTTAACTGCTGGAAATAATTTAATCATTACTTTGTTATTAAAGGAAATAAGTTTATCATATTTTTACCATAAATGGTCCATGATATCCCCTCCTTAAAAATGCTACCAAAAGAGGGTGACAATCTAAGGCTACACTAAAAAAAATGTTTAACTGCTGGAAATAATTTAATCATTAAGTACTTTGTTATTAAACGAGATAAAGGAGTCATATCTTTACCATATATAGTTCTTAATATCCCCTCCATAAAAATGCTACCAAAGGAGGGTGACAATGGAAGGTTACTTTAAAAAAAATGTTTAACTGCTGGAAATAAATTAATTATTACTTTGTTATTAAAGGAGATAAAGGAGTCATATTTTTACCATAAATGGTCCTTGATATCCCCTCCTTAAAAATGCTACCAAAAAAGGGTGACACTCTAAGGTTACACTAAAAAGAATGTTTAACTGCTGGAAATAATTTAATCATTACTTTGTTATTACAGGAAATAAGTTTATCATATTTTTACCATAAATGGTCCTTGATATCCCCTCCTTAAAAATGCTACCAAAAGAGGGTGACAATCTAAGGCTACACTAAAAAAAATGTTTAACTGCTGGAAATAATTTAATCATTAAGTACTTTGTTATTAAACGAGATAAAGGAGTCATATTTTTACCGTATATAGTTCTTAATATCCCCTCCATAAAAATGCTACCAAAGGAGTGTGACAATGGAAGGTTACTTTAAAAAAAAATGTGTAACTGCTGGAAATAATTTAATTATTACTTTGTTATTAAAGGAGATAAAGGACTCATATTTTGACCCTAAATGGTCCTTGATATCCTATCCTTAAAAATGCTACCAAAAGAGGGTGACAATCTAAGGTTACACTAAAAGAAATGTTTGACTGCTGGAAATAATTTAATCATTACTTTGTTATTAAAGGAAATAAGTTTATCATATTTTTACCATAAATGGTCCATGATATCCCCTCCTTAAAAATGCTACCAAAAGAGGGTGACAATCTAAGGTTACACTAAAAAAATGTTTAACTGCTGGAAATAATTTAATCATTACGTTGTTATTAAAGGAAATAAGTTTATCATATTTTTACCATAAATGGTCCTCGATATCCCCTCCTTAGAAATGCTACCAAAAGAGGGTGACAATGGAAGGTTACACTAAAAAAATGTTTAACTGCTGGAAATAATTTAATCATTAAGTACTTTGTTATTAAACGAGATAAAGGAGTCATATTTTTACCGTATACAGTTCTTAATATCCCCTCCATAAAAATGCTACCAAATGAGGGTGACAATGGAAGGTTACTTTAAAAAAAATGTGTAACTGCTGGAAATAATTTAATTATTACTTTGTTATTAAAGGAAATAAAGGAGTCATATTTTAACCCTAAATGGTCCTTGATATCCTCTCCTTAAAAATGCTACCAAAAGAGGGTGACAATCTAAGGTTACACTAAAAAAAATGTTTAACTGCTGGAAATAATTTAATAATTACTTTGTTATTAAGGGAAAGAAGTTTATCATATTTTTACCATAAATGGTCCTTGATATCCCCTCCTTAAAAATGCTACCAAAAGAGGGTGACAATGGAAGGTTACACTAAAAAAATGTTTAACTGCTGGAAATAATTTAATCATTACTTTGTTATTAAAGGAAATAAGTTTATCATATTTTTACCATAAATGGTCCTTGATATCCCCTCCTTAAAAATGCCACCAAAAGAGGGTGACAATGTAAGGTTACACTAAAAGAAATGTTTAACTGCTGGAAATAATTTAATCATTACTTTGTTATTAAAGGAAATAAGTTTATCATATTTTCACCATAAATAGTCCATGATATCCCCTCCTTAAAAATGCTACCAAAGGAAGGTGACAATGGACGGTTAGACTAAGAAAAATGTTTAACCGGAGAAAATTATTTAATTATTACTTTGCTATTAAAGGAGATAAAGATATCATGTTTACAATAAATAGTCTTTCATATCCCCACCATAAAAATGCTACCAAAGGAAGGTGACAATGTAAGGTTACAATTTTGTTAATGTATTTAAATATTATTTTCATAAAATGACATACATATTTTTAAAATTACATTAAATTTGACTTTGGCGGAGTTTCTAATATTATAAAAGCACATGTTTAATTAGGCACTTAGGTCGTCTAGACGGTTCCAGTGGTAGTTTCCAGCCTTAATGAAAGCAAAACTTAAATCTGTAACAATGGTCAAAAAAGGAGGCCACTTCAACTTTTACTTGATGCAAAAAGATTGAAAACGATACAGCCAGTCACCAATTGAAAAAGCGTCATGGTTTGAACTTATTACTTCCAAAACTGGAAAAATGATTTATTTGTCCTTAATCCAAATAACTCCCGCATAATAATAAATTCGTTTTCGTAGTTGAGCGTCAGGAGGTTTATGAACTAACTGTCCTGTTGCGTCCAGGTATAGGACATTATTGTGCGTTTTTGTATTATCAAGAATTTCTAACAGTTCTGTGCTAAAAAGATTCAGAGTCAAAGGTTTGAAAACTCTAGATATAGAAGGATGTTTTCGCAGGCGCAGATACAAAGGGGAGCATTGGGTGCAATTGACCCCCCCCCATGAGCCTGAGTATGATGGATATTCAACTAAATTTTCACCCAATATTTGGTTTCACACACGCACACACACACAGAAATCACAAAATCAGAACAAATTTTCTGGAAGATGGGCAACTCTCATACAAATTGCGGAACGGCGTTCCGGTGCGTTCCGGTCCATTTCGAACCCTGGTTGGTAAAGAGTTTATTTCTCTAAGTTCTCGCTTAAAATTTGTTTTTGTCACATCAGTGGGGTATTTCTTAGCAGAAGCATGACAAACATTTATTGAGGAACTAGACATAGCCTTGTATAATAATATTATCTTTGACCTAACAAAATTTACAATAGGTCAAGTCGTCGGGGGGCCTCCCATGAAAAATTAAACGTTAGGCTGAGTAAGTAAGTCCGCCACTGGATGTATTTCTATTCCTTTAATTATATCGGAGAGTACATGGTGCACAGTGTGCACAGTGGAATAGCGTTTTCCATTGGTCAAGGTAGTGCGCACTGAATATTTTCTACCGTTTTTTAATATTATGGAATAAAATGAGTCGCGATACACTCACGCCGCTTTAGTTCTTAGAGTGGAGAAAGCTGTATGTGTACCGGTTTGTTCAATGAACCACGCTATAATAGTATGTATCGCGTGAAATCGCCAACTCGTGAGTTGTCGATTTCATGTAGTTTCTCCATTTTAGTCTTGTTTCTTATACTCGTAAACGCTAATCGCGAATATTGTTCTCATTGGTCAATTTCACATTAAAATTTGAATCTGACCAATTAGATTCGCGTTTATATAAAACAAGACTTCAGATCCAAAATGTTTGTTTTCTTACTTTTTTCTAAACATCGAGTAACACCCTTGTCGCAATAGTTAGTGCCACTTTTCTCCCAGTGTTTTTTTTTTAAACTGAACGGCGCATGGGATATTCTTTTAGAAAAATGATTTAAGGTAAAAGTAATAGAATAGAAATAAAAGTAATACTAATAACGTTCCTTCCTAACTATATCGATATACCCACGAATAAAAGTGATCATGAATAGCTGAAAGTGTTAAAACGCTCGCCCAATATTACGTAGTGGTATGTATGTGGGGCAAGCCAGAAAAGAGACAATATAAGTTGCTAAAAGAATACAACTATGGTTTGGGTGGTATGGGTTTCCCACGTTACAAAGACCGTTAATTTGAGTACCAACTGATAAAAATATAAATATGAAAATCACTATTGCTTTTAAATTTGATTTGGCAGAATGTAACAGAAAATAATTGTTAATGGTTCAGTTATTTTAATTGTGCTTCTAACCAGCTAATGTAACAGAGAATTATTATTAATGGTTCAGTTATTTTAATTGTGCTTCTAACCAGCTAAATTGTGTTGTGTTTTTTGTACTATAGAAGAGGTAATGTTAATAGTATTTAGAAAAAAGATTTTTTTGTGTATAATAATTCCATGCATGCATCTTAGAGTAAAGTAGAATAGAGAAATTTTGGGAAAACAGTAGAAATCCGAATAGCTCATATTAAAGAGTAAACGAAACGATGTGTAAAATTCCAGAAAACAATATAATAAATTAGTTTAGTGCGAGTCAGGTCTCCCTCCACACGAATTTTGGAAGGAATATGGACTAACGGCAGGGGCGATTTCATGGGGGAGTACGGGGGAGCATTTGCAAATATCGGTCGACAATTTTGGATTTTTATTTAAGCATAGTTGGATATTTTTTCTTCACCCCCTCCAAACATAGTGCTTTCGATAAACCCCTGACTAATGAGGTTGTCATATGCTGTGACGGAAGGTGATTTATACCATTCTGTTACAAAAATATTTCTCTACTGAGCCACCAGAGGGCACTTTACCTGAATCCCAAATTTTATTTTTCCCTTATATTTTTTGTTTTGACAGATATTGCAAAAACATGTCATTTTAAAGATAATAAAATACTGAACAAAAAAGATACTCAGAATCCGAGTCGATAAACCGTTTAGTCGCAAATTAGAATTAAAGATTTTATTATCAATAAATCAGTTTTTCAAAATGAAAGCAAAAAAAACAAGTTACAATGAAAAAAAAAACCTAGACGAAATGTTATTTGACAGATAAAAAATACAAAATAATAGCAAGCACTTTTTTCCATTTTAGTGTTTCGTGAAACGGAACACTTATGGAATCACTTCGGAGTACGTACGTCGGTTCGTCCGTCCGTCCGTCTCTGTCTGTCACAGGCAATTTCCTCTGAAACTACTCGACGTAAAAATTTCAAATTTAGTACAGAGATAGAGTGTGGTGGCCCAATTATAGACGTGAAGTATAAAAAGTTGAATTTTGATTCTGGAAGTTAATTTCAGGGGGTAAATTGGGAAATGGAAAAGAAAATTTCAAGGGCATCGTGTAGGGTGTTAAATGAAAGCTTATTGAAGCACGAATTCAACAATATATATATATATATATATATATATATATATATATATATATATATATATATATATATATATATATACATGATGTATTTTTTTATGCATTTTTTACACTTTTTGGGAAAAACGCTTAAAAATTGCTGTCCCCCACCCTCATCACCAAATGGATCGCTTAGAAAAATCTGAAAAAAATCATGAACACCGAGAATTAGGTCTAGATTGAGCGAAAATCAGGGATTAAAAAATTCTAGCGCGATCAATTGTTATAAACAATTTAATTGTTTATTTCCTTATAACTGCTGAACCATTGGTTTTAGAGAAAAAGTTTTTGGACTAAAAATATTTCTCACGATGTAAGGAACAAGTTTTGTTCTTACACGTTTTTCAAAAGATTTTATTTGGCTGAATCGAAACGCTCCCCACTCAGTTCCGCGCATACGCGATGTGATTGATAAGGCGTTTGTGCCGTCGGCGGCGGATAGCGCGGCAGATGGGAACAAATCGGGCGGCCGAGGTTTGCTCAGGTTAAGTGGGGGCTGATGGGACAGAACACTAATTGTGCAAGTATAGCTTGCACTTGATCGATTTTTTAAAATATTAAGTTAGTGTTACAACTTTTATTTGATTAAATAAAATTAGAAATAAATTAAAAAAATTGTTATCGTTGTTATTTAATTGTCCGATAACCTTTTAGGTATCTTATAATTTTTAATAACATTTCGATTAGGTTATTGTCAGATTTAACTAAATCTGAACCATGATAACATGATTTTTTGTTTCCATTTGAAAAACTGATTTAATGATAATAAAATCTTTGAAGTCAAATTTGCAACTAAACGGTAAGGTTTCTCGACTCGGATTAGGAGTACCTTTGCTGCTTAATATTTTATTATCTTTAAAATGACATGCTCGTTTTTTAAATATTTTTATATATTTTTTTTAAAAAGATATGGTAAAAATAAAATTTGAGTTTCAGGTAAAGTGCCCTCTGGTGGCGCAGTAGAGAAACATTTTATAACAGAATGATATAAATCACTAAGCTGAGTCTCTGTGCCAAATATCAATTTGATTAGTTAAGAAATAGTCGAAAAATTATGTTAAAAATAAGAACAGGAAATTGACCTTTGATAGGCTGTAACTAGTAAAATACTCAGATTTCAAATTTTTGTTCCTTTGCTTACTACCTTTATTTTACCACGTAGAATCACCTGTCCAAGTATCCTGACGCATTTTCCGAACCCTCTGTATATTAACAAAACCTTCGGAAAGTTTTTATATTATAACATTTATCTGAAATTGTTTTTTAAATTACAGATTACTTAATAATATGGCACCGAAAGTGAGTTTTAATTTAAATAAATTAGCCACCAGGCTCAAAGATTTAAGACCAGATGAAAACTACCAATTCTTTTCCAATTTATCAGCCAGTAATCCAATTATTATTAATTGCTGTATGTTTTTATTTGGTAAAGTTACCAAAAATTTAAAATATAAAATCCAAAGAACGTTACAAAGAAATAGCGAAATAAAAAAATTGTTGCAAAACAAAGAAAAGGAAGCCAACACACAAAATTTATCGCCCACAGATATCTCATCTGCAGATATTTACTTCGAAATATCGCCTAAAAAGCTCTCCTCTGAACTCTCTACCAATCAAAATGGCAACGATTCCGTAATAGTTCAAGATTTAACAGAAATTCCCGAAACAACTTTACCACCAACAAAAGTCAATATTAACGTAGATCCTCATCACAAAAATAGTGTAGATAATCCCAGTTCATCATCTTCCAACCATTATTTAGGCAGATATTCAGAAATCGATAATTCCCCTCAAAAAACTAACTCTTACGATCTAGAAAGTACATCACAGGATGTTCAGTTTTCAACAAATACTCCCAAAAGAAGTTTAGGTATTTTGAAACCAACGAATCTTTCTTCTGGAATAGCCGATATCAGTAAAATTAGTAAACCTCATGCAACCGTTAAACAACTGTATGAAGATCTTCCCCCTTCAAATCAACTTCTTTCCACCACTGAGACAGTAAATGACCCAGGGTTAAAAAGATTTAAATTACAGTTTGGAAACTGTCATATTGAAGAGGGAAAATTTTTCATGACAGCAGCAGAATTTAATGATATTTGTAAAAATAATAAATTAGTAGATTATTATATTTCGATTCGCAGGAAATTTGAAACAGTAAATTTTGTTTGTCCGATCCATTTTAAAAAAACAATCAGTACTAGAGACGGAAAATCGTTTAAAATATACGCTTACTGTGCTCATGAAAATTGTAAGACATTTCAAATAAAACTGTACAGAAAAAAAGAAAATATTATAGAAGGATATGTCTTTAGTTCCTCAGTAAATTTTTGTCATGCTTCTGCCGACAAATACACCACTTATGTGAGAAAAACAGAGCGACAAATTTTAGGCGAGAACCTAAAGACATCGACTCCCTTTCAACAAAGACTGAAAACGATAATGGTCACTCCAAAATTGCAAATAAATTCTGGAAACTTAAGAGATGTCAAATCCACACATGTTTATAAAAAAATAAAATCGGAACAGTTATCTGAATTAGACCGGCATAACGACGAGGTTATTGATTTAATTCTAATGGCACGTGAACATTCTTATATATTTAGAGTTTTCGAACCTTTGACTGTGTATCTTTTTAGCAAAGAACAATTAGAAGTTCTTGATAATACAAAAACAGACAATAATGTCCTATACCTGGACGCAACAGGACAGTTAGTTCATGAGCCTCCTCACGCTCAACTACGAAAACGAATTTATTATTATGCCGGTGTTATTTGGATTAAGGACAAAGAAATAATTTTTCCAGTTTTGGAACTAATAAGTTCAAACCATGACGCTTTTTCAATTGGTGGCTGGCTGTATTGTTTTCAGTCTTTTTGCATCAAGCAAAAGGTGAAGTGGCCACCTTTTTCGACCATTGTTACAGATTTTAGTTTTGCCATCATTAACGCTGTAAACTACCACTGGAACCGTCTAGAAGACCTAAGTGTATATTTAAACATGTGCTTTTACCAAATTAGAAACTCCACCGAAGTAAAATTTAATGTAATATTAAAAATATGTGTCTGTCATTTTATGAAAATAATAGTTAATGACATTAACAAAATTGTAGGAAAAAAAGGAATAAAAAAATCTTTTTTTAAAAAAATTATTGGGTCCGTTTTTATGATGGACAAACTAAAATCTGTAGAAAATTGGTTTAAGTCTTTAATTATCATTTGCACATCACCCCACTACGACCAAAATGTAGTCAAATATTTATTAGACTTTGAAGCAGACATTATACACGACATAAGCGACGATACTACGGATATTGACCCTGAGCCAGATAAGGAATACGCCACATTATATGAAAAATCTTTGTTTTATCAACATTTTAAAAATATGTTTGACACATATAATTGCTACAGGGACCAATCTGCTACAACAGGTATTACTACTAATCCATATTTCCAGCCTGAAATCCCTAAAACTGTTTTAAAAAAGTATTTACCATTCCTACCAATGTGGAGTAATGTCCTAACAGATGGCGGATTACCAAGGTACAGCAATGCACCTATAGAAAATCATTTTAAAAAATTGCAGCACAATTTTCTTCCTTCAAAAAGAATGCGTTGTAGCAGATTCGTACGTGTAGCGAGGGAGCTTGTATTGGGTTTACATAAAGAAATTAATTTAGATATTAGTAAAAACCGATGCGCGAATAAAAAAAGGAAACCTGACAATATGCTGGGCATGGATGTAGAAGAACAGTGGAACAAAAAAAGACGACGAAGAGATGCTATATATTTAACTCCATTAAAATCTAAACAAAGCCAAATTGTTATTCCAATAAATCCAAATAACACAATTGGTGATTTGGATTATTACCGAAATCGGGAATTAGAATACGTTGTTGGGTGGTATGAAAATATTCAGCCATTTCAGTATTTGGAAGCTTCTGATTTTGATAGCCTGTCTGGCCATCAGTGGTTAACGAATAATATCATTGATATGATTATAAGCTTATTTATCAGGGAACACAATAATGTCACCTATATCGACACTTTTAATACTGGCTTAATATTTAATCCTGGAGATAAAATAAATGTTCCCCAGTTACACGGATTATGTCTTTTCACTGTTTTTCAAAACGGCAATCACTGGTGTCTAGTTAGAGCACATATGGATAAAAAAGAATTTTCTTTTATAAACCCATTTGGCAGTATGAAATATGAAACGCAAAGGTATTTTAATATTTTTTCTAATGTTCTTGGGCTTAAAAAATCGGAATGGAAGCTAATTGTTTACGAACATCCCAATCAAAAAGATAGTTTTAACTGCGGAATACATGTCATTCAGTACGCTGACAAAATAATAAAAAATGATTTTAATTTTTTTTCGGTAAATGAACCAGAAAATTATAGGGTGGTTTTAAAAGAATATTTACTAAAACAGTCCGACAACTTATCAGGTAGATGTGGAATTTGTGGACACCTTCAGTTGGACATAACAGCTGATTGGATTCAGTGCGACTTATGCACCAGGTGGTATATGGTGAATTGTTTTCCAGATAAATTTTCTCCAAAAAGGGAAATGGCTGAAGAAGAAAAATATTACTGCCCAATGTGTATTACCTATATAAAACAAAAAAATATATAATATAATATCACACTCCCTTCAAGCTTCAAAAAGATTGTTTGCTCTCTTGTCTGGCACAGATGCGTCAGTCGATCAGTTATTTTTTTTATCTAGAACCCTAAAATGTAATAATGAAATAATTTAATTATTAAAAAAAAATAATAAACCTGACTGCACAAGGAAAAAGTTGAACTAAAAAGAGATAAAAAACATTTGCTTACTGTGAAAACATAGAACAAGACGATATATACGGGTTTTAGCGTCCGTAATCGTGTCAAGGAAAGAATGTTAGTGCCCAAGCGGACGAAAAAGACAATAAGTTATCCTCTTGCATTAAAGTACGGGGAGTCTAAGATTTTATGGACAACCTCGAGCCGGGTAGACAGTAAGCTTTCACCCTTGATGGAGATCATCAGACTGACGGACGTAACCATTGCGCATCGGACAGCTTCCCCCATAGCAAACTAGCATATTCAGTAGTTCTTCTTGACCAGAGACGATACAGAATATGCTCGAACGCCATCTATAGGTAGCCAAATGCAAAATGCAAGAACAGATCTCACTAGAGTGTAAAGCTGGTACTGTTATATAATAGGGAGCTAATAAAACAATAATGTAAGCAGAAGCATGACACGCGGTATCGGAACCGATTTTTGAGCATCACTCCAGATCTCCACAGTTTTGGGGTACACACTAGGGGTCTCCCATACAATCCCACCGAGAGTCGTGCAACTCGGTCTAAATATATATAACCAGAAGGATTTAGTACTCCGCTGGGATTGTATGTGCGAGTGAGTACCACAAAACTGTGAAGATCTGGAGTGATGCTCAATAATCGGTCCCGATACCGGGTGTCACGTTTCCTCATATATTACTGTTTTACTGACTGCCTATGTAACAGTAGCAGCTTTACTCTAGTGAGATCTGTTCTTGCATTACAGTGGCTTCCTATAGATGGCGTTCACGCGTATTCTGTACCGTCTCTGGTCAAGAGGACGTATTGAAGATGCGAGTTTTCTATGGGGAAAGCTGCCTGGTGGTTACGTCAGTCTGATCATCCCAACAACGGTGAAAGCTTACTGTCTACCCAGCCCGACGTTGTCCACCGACGCGACGTTGTCCATTAGATCTTGGACTCCCAGCTCGCCGTACTTTAATGCAAAAGCATGCTCAGGTTTGTTGGCCACTAACATGTTCTTTTCTTGATATATGTAATGTTTAGTGAGTGCAGTCGGAACCCATTAACACAACACAGCGTTAATAAATTGTGCTATTTTTAGCCCTGCGATTGCATCCGTCAAAGACTTTAATATCATTTATTATCTTTTTAATTTAATGTTTCTTTATTCTCAGACGTTTTCTTTATGTGGGTGTGTTTAACCGGGCCTCCGGCTGCAGTAATTGAACGTTATATCGTTTTGTTATATAAATAACATTTTGTCCATGCTAACACTACGAGTATGTTTTTACAATTTAGGTAATCTTGTATTTTCTTTTCAGTTCAACTTTGGGGTTTTTTTATAATTTTTTCTTAATAACTGAATTATTTAAACTTTTTAGTTTATTAATATATTATTTAATATAGTCTTTGTCACTTTCTACACTAAAATGAAACTTTTGGACTCTTATTACTCTGTAGCCCTTCAAAATTTTTAGTTTCTCGATTAAGACAATATTGTATTTTGTACGGTTTTAATCGAAGAGACAACGGCAATTTTATAGATGGGACAAGCAAAATTGACTGGTATTTACGATTTTCTTAGTTTTATTAGAACAGAAAAGAACATGGTATAAAAATTTTAATGTTGTACTCCTATATTCCATTGAAAACCATTGGAGTTGACCTTGTTGGTAATAGTACACAGGGTATCGATTTAAAAAGTTTCAATGCGAATATCTCGAAAACTATAAAAGTTTCAAAAACGCGGTTCAGCATGAATGTTTTATAGCCAGGGGGAACTAGAGATAAATTGCCAAAGATCTTCTATGAAGTAGGTTGTGTTTTAAATATTTACAACAGTTTTCAAATGACCCCAAAGGAAAAAATCAAGAAGTGTTAGATCGGGAGATCTCGACGGCCATTCTATTGAACTTCTCCGTCCAATCCACTGACCTGGAAAAGCGTTATTGAGAAATTGCCGGACAGGTAGAACATACCAGGGTGGTGCCCCATCTTACTGAAAATGTATCAAATTTTCATCTAGGTTTCTGTTTCTGTTAATATCCAACTGATTTTCCAGTTTTTCAACAATAAGAGCCTGAACGGTGACTTCGAGCATTTCCAAGTAGGTGTCGCCAATAAGGTTGCCATTAATAAAAAATGGCCCAACAACAGTGTCGCTGAATATTCCCGCCCAGACATTTATTTTTTCCTGATACTGTGTGTCGTTCCCTGAAAACATGTGGGTTTTCGTCACTCCAATACCTACCTACAGTTGTGTTTATTCACAGACCCTTTCAAAAAAAGGGCATTCGTCGCGAAAACAAATATTGTTGAACAACTGGGGAGTAATACGCAGCAACCCTTTTTTTGTTTGGCACTGATCCTGTTTCTTCGAATTTCCGAATCAGTTTTCTGTCATAAGCATGACTTACATTTTTTCCGGGGTTCATTTCGTTAAATGCTGGAGCAGTTTATAATGCACAACAATTCTCAGATCCATAAATAATCTGAATTCTTTCAGCCAACGCAACGTGTCCATTTGTGATGAAAAAATATTGATTCTTTAAAGAAGAATGACAATGTTTGAGGTTTTCCGACTTTGATAAGATATTGTTCCCCTAACGATGATAAATAAAATTCTTTGTACTTATTGGTCATTTTTTCTTACATTCCACAGTAGGCACATCAAATTCTTACTTAAATACAATTTTTTTGTTCACTGCCCTCCCAAATTTCCAACATTTAATGATTTCTGTCTCGTTTTAGTATTTAAAAAAATACGGTTTAATTTTGTTAAGACCTGAATTAAATGGAAAACCAATCGATCCATTTAACTTTTTGTTGTATGGCTAATTACTACTCAATGATTCAATTCTCAATTCATTTGAGGTATAACAAAGGGGATGGTGCCATTTGAAGTTTTAAATTTCTGGTGTGGGGCGCCTAGGGGGTGACTCGCCCCTTGTCTAAAGTATGGTGGTTTTAGTCCCCCCTGCCTATATAACATTTATGCCAAACAGCGTTTTCGAAAATTTTGTTGTTTTTGAGATATGTAATAATAATAATAATAATAATAAACGTCTTTATTCTTAATTCGGCGAAGTTCAGTCAAAGACTGCTCAGCTTAACCGAATACAATAATTTCAGTAAAATTAAGTAAGTAATAAAATGTATACATTCTATAACTACCAGAATAATCTAAAAACATTACGTAACATAATTAAATATACAATTACAAAGATTGAATTCAATTAAATTGAAAAAAATTATATAATTAGAAATACATTTACAAATTTTTTACCAAGAAGTAAATGAAATTGAAAATTTTCAAATTGACACCCCGTATACTGTAAGTACACGAAAAGTTAGGGATACTGATTTTCTATGAATAATGTAACAAAAAAAGACAATGTCCTTTAATTGAAATCGTAACATTTTGGGGATTATACGTAATTTGCAGCTTTTCGGTATGTAAAATTGCATTATGTTTAAAAGCATATTATATAGACCTTCATATTGATATTTAAAATATCTCCATATCTCAAATTTTCTTGTACATTGTATTTTGTATAATGTTAACCGTTAGAAATAAGGATATTTTGCATGCATAGTTTTAGGCCTAGAATAGTTAGCTAGTACATATGTATATATTGTAAATATTGTGGTAATCTATAACTTGTTGGGATTTAATTCAAGATTCTGCCCACAAACTATGAAAAACTGAATTAAGACAGAAAATTTCAATTTATGTCCCTTTTATAATTTCTTTTTATTTCATCAACTGTATCTCCTAATCTAAAGCGAATTTCCACGAATATTGCTTTATTCGATAGCCAATTTTCTGGGGATTCCAAAAATCTATAACTTATTGGGATTTAATTAAAGATTCTACCCAGAAACTAAGCAAAGCTTCCGACATGATAATATGGTGACCGAGCAAGAATGGTTTGCCTGGTAGTATTATACCTATGAGATTATTCTTCACAGTGTGGAAACGATGGATATTTCACCACATGCCACTGAATCGGCTCCTTGGATAAATTTTAATACTGGCGGCATTGTATACAGAGCAAGAATTTTTTTACTGTAACCCTCCATTGTCACTATTCGCTATTCTATTCACTATACCTAAGCAAACCTGAGCAAAATTGGCAATTTTCCGGTATGTAAAATACCCTCTATTTTTAAAAGTATATTATAGACGGTATTATCTTGACATTGGTATTATTTAAAATACATATCTCCATATCTCAAACTTTTTTGCACATTGTAGTTTGTATAATGTTAACCGTAAGGAATAAGGATATTCTGCATGCATAGTTTTAAGCCTGGAGTAGGTAGCTATATGTATATTTTGTAATATTGTGGTAATGTAGTGGTTAAGCAAAGCTTCCGCAATTTGGTGACCGGGCAAGAATAGGTGCCTGGTAGTATTAGACCTATGGGATTAATTTTCACAGCCTGGAAACAATGTATTTTTCACCACTGGCTGCTGAATGGGCTCCTTGAATAAATTGTTTATAGAGCAAGAATTTTTTTTACTGTGACCCCCTATTGTAACCCTCTTTTGGTGGAATTTTAATGGAGGTGATGTTAAGAACTATTTATGGTAAAAATATGACATCTTTACCTCCTTTAATAACAAAGTAATGATTAAATTATTTCCAGCAGCTAAACATTTTTTTTTAGTGTAACCTTAGATTGTCACCCTCTTTTGGTAGCATTTTTAAGGAGGGGATATCAAGGACCATTTATGGCAAAAATATGACTCCTTTATCTCCTTTAATAACAAAATAATAATTAATTTATTTCCAGCAGTTAAACATTTTGTTTAGTGTAACCTTCCATTGTCACCCTCTTGTGGTAGCATTTTTAAGGAGGGGACATCAAGGGCCATTTATGGTAAAAATATGATAAACTTATTTCCTGTAATAACAAAGTAATTATTAAATTATTTCCAGCAGTTAAACATTTTTTTTTAGTGTAACCTTAGATTGACACCCTCTTTTGGTAGCATTTTTAAGGAGGGGATATCAAGGACCATTTATGGTAAAAATATGACTCCTTTATCTCCTTTAATAACAAAATAATAATTAATTTATTTCCAGCAGTTAAACATTTTTTTTAAAGTAACCTTCCATTGTCACCCTCCTTTGGTACCATTTTTATGGAGGGGATATTAAGAACTATATATGGTAAAAATATGACTCCTTTATCTGGTTTAATAACAAAGTACTTAATGATTAAATTATTTCCAGCAGTTAAACATTTTTTTGAGTGTAGCCTTAGATTGTCACCCTCTTTTGGTAGCATTTTTAAGGAGGGGATATCAAGGACCATTTATGGTAAAAATATGATAAACTTATTTCCTGTAATAACAAAGTAATGATTAAATTATTTCCTGCAGTTAAACATTTTTTTTTAGTGTAACCTTAGATTGTCACCCTCTTTTGGTAGCATTTTTAACGAGGGAATATCAAGGACCATTTATGGTAAAAATATGACTCCTTTATCTCCTTTAATAACAAAATAATAATTAATTTATTTCCAGCAGTTAAACATTTTTTTTAAAGTAACCTTCCATTGTCACCCTCCTTTGGTAGCATTTTTATGGAGGGGATTTTAAGAACTATATATGGTAAAAATATGACTCCTTTATCTCGTTTAATAACAAAGTACTTAATGATTAAATTATTTCCAGCAGTTAAACATTTTTTTAGTGTAGCCTTAGATTGTCACCATCTTTTGGTAGCATTTTTAAGGAGGGGATATCATGGACCATTTATGGTAAAAATATGATAAAGTTATTTCCTGTAATAACAAAGTAATGATTAAATTATTTCCAGCAGTTAAACATTTATTTTACTGTAACCTTCCATTGTCACCCTCTTTTGGTAGCATTTTTAAGGAGGGGATATCAAGGACCATTTACGGTAAAAATATGATAAACTTATTTCCTTTAATAACAAAGTAATGATCAAATTATTTCCAGCAGTTAAACATTTTTTTTAGTGTAACCTTAGATTGTCACCCTCTTTTGGTAGCATTTTTAAGGAGAGGATATCAAGGACCATTTATGGTAAAAATATGACTCCTTTATCTCCTTTAATAACAAAGTAATAATTAAATTATTTCCAGCAGTTAAACACTTTTTTTAAAGTAACCTTCCATTGTCACCCTCCTTTGGTAGCATTTTTACGGAGGGGATATTAAGAACTATATATGGTAAAAATATGACTCCTTTATCTCGTTTAATAACAAAGTACTTAATGATTAAATTATTTCCAGCAGTTAAACATTTTTTTTAGTGTAGCCTTAGATTGTCACCGTCTTTTGGTAGCATTTTTAAGGAGGGGATATCATGGACCATTTATGGTAAAAATATGATAAAGTTATTTCCTTTAATAACAAAGTAATGATTAAATTATTTCCAGCAGTTAAACATTTATTTTAGTGTAACCTTCCATTGTCACCCTCTTTTGGCAGCATTTTTAAGGAGGGGATATCAAGGACCATTTATGGCAAAAATATGATAAACTTATTTCCTTTAATAACAAAGTAATGATTAAATTATTTCCAGCAGTTAAACATTTTTTTTAGTGTAACCTTAGATTGTCACCCTCTTTTGGTAGCATTTTTAACGAGAGGATATCAAGGACCATTTATGGTAAAAATATGACTCCTTTATCTCCTTTAATAACAAAGTAATAATTAAATTATTTCCAGCAGTTAAACATTTTTTTTTAAAGTAACCTTCCATTGTCACCCTCCTTTGGTAGCATATTTATGGAGGGGATATTAAGAACTATATATGGGAAAAATATGACTCCTTTATCTCGTTTAATAACAAAGTACTTAATGATTAAATTATTTCCAGCAGTTAAACATTTTTTTTATTGTAGCCTTAGATTGTCACCCTCTTTTGGTAGCATTTTTAAGGAGGGGATATCATGGACCATTTATGGTAAAAATATGATAAACTTATTTCCTTTAATAAGAAAGTAATGATTAAATTATTTCCAGCAGTTAAACATTTATTTTAGTGTAACCTTCCATTTTCACCCTCTTTTGGTAGCATTTTTAAGGAGGGGATATCAAGGACCATTTATGGTAAAAATATGATAAACTTATTTCCTTTAATAACAAAGTAATGATTAAATTATTTCCAGCAGTTAAACATTTTTTTTAGTGTAACCTTAGATTGTCACCCTCTTTTGGTAGCATTTTTAAGGAGGGGATATCAAGGACCATTTGTGGGAAAAATATGATAAACTTATTTCCTGTAATAACAAAGTAATGATTGAATTATTTTCAGCAGTTAAACATTTTTTTTAGTGTAACCTTAGATTGTCACCCTCTTTTGGTAGCATTTTTAAGGAGAGGATATCAAGGACCATTTATGGTAAAAATATGACTCCTTTATCTCCTTTAATAACAAAGTAATAATTAAATTATTTCCAGCAGTTAAACATTTTTTTTAAAGTAACCTTCCATTGTCACCCTCCTTTGGTAGCATTTTTATGGAGGGGATATTAAGAACTATATACGGTAAAAATATGACTCCTTTATATCGTTTAATAACAAAGTACTTAATGATTAAATTATTTCCAGCAGTTAAACATTTTTTTAGTGTAACCTTCCATTGTCACCCTCTTTTGGTAGCACTTTTTAAGGAGGGGATATCAAGGACCATTTATGGGAAAAATATGATAAACTTATTTCCTTTAATAACAAAGTAATGATTAAATTATTTCCAGCAGTTAAACATTTTTTTTTGTGTAACCTTAGATTGTCACCCTCTTTTGGTAGCATTTTTAAGGAGAGGATATCAAGGACCATTTATGGTAAAAATATGACTCCTTTATCTCCTTTAATAACAAAGTAATAATTAAATTATTTCCAGCAGTTAAACATTTTTTTTAAAGGAACCTTCCATTGTCACCCTCCTTTGGTAGCATTTTTAAGGAGAGGATATCAGGGACCATTTAGGGTAAAAATATGACTCCTTTATCTCCTTTAATAACAAAGTAATAATTAAATTATTTCCAGCAGTTACACATTTTTTTAAAGTAACCTTCCATTGTCACCCTCCTTTGGTAGCATTTTTATGGAGGGGATATTAAGAACTATATATGGTAAAGATATGACTCCTTTATCTCGTTTAATAACAAAGTACTTAATGATTAAATTATTTCCAGCAGTTAAACATTTTTTTTATTGTAGCCTTAGATTGTCACCCTCTTTTGGTAGCATTTTTAAGGAGGGGATATCATGGACCATTTATGGTAAAAATATGATAAACTTATTTCCTTTAATAAGAAAGTAATGATTAAATTATTTCCAGCAGTTAAACATTTATTTTAGTGTAACCTTCCATTTTCACCCTCTTTTGGTAGCATTTTTAAGGAGGGGATATCAAGGACCATTTATGGTAAAAATATGATAAACTTATTTCCTTTAATAACAAAGTAATGATTAAATTATTTCCAGCAGTTAAACATTTTTTTTAGTGTAACCTTAGATTGTCACCCTCTTTTGGTAGCATTTTTAAGGAGGGGATATCAAGGACCATTTGTGGGAAAAATATGATAAACTTATTTCCTGTAATAACAAAGTAATGATTGAATTATTTTCAGCAGTTAAACATTTTTTTTAGTGTAACCTTAGATTGTCACCCTCTTTTGGTAGCATTTTTAAGGAGAGGATATCAAGGACCATTTATGGTAAAAATATGACTCCTTTATCTCCTTTAATAACAAAGTAATAATTAAATTATTTCCAGCAGTTAAACATTTTTTTTAAAGTAACCTTCCATTGTCACCCTCCTTTGGTAGCATTTTTATGGAGGGGATATTAAGAACTATATACGGTAAAAATATGACTCCTTTATATCGTTTAATAACAAAGTACTTAATGATTAAATTATTTCCAGCAGTTAAACATTTTTTTAGTGTAACCTTCCATTGTCACCCTCTTTTGGTAGCACTTTTTAAGGAGGGGATATCAAGGACCATTTATGGGAAAAATATGATAAACTTATTTCCTTTAATAACAAAGTAATGATTAAATTATTTCCAGCAGTTAAACATTTTTTTTTGTGTAACCTTAGATTGTCACCCTCTTTTGGTAGCATTTTTAAGGAGAGGATATCAAGGACCATTTATGGTAAAAATATGACTCCTTTATCTCCTTTAATAACAAAGTAATAATTAAATTATTTCCAGCAGTTAAACATTTTTTTTAAAGGAACCTTCCATTGTCACCCTCCTTTGGTAGCATTTTTAAGGAGAGGATATCAGGGACCATTTAGGGTAAAAATATGACTCCTTTATCTCCTTTAATAACAAAGTAATAATTAAATTATTTCCAGCAGTTACACATTTTTTTAAAGTAACCTTCCATTGTCACCCTCCTTTGGTAGCATTTTTATGGAGGGGATATTAAGAACTATATATGGTAAAGATATGACTCCTTTATCTCGTTTAATAACAAAGTACTTAATGATTAAATTATTTCCAGCAGTTAAACATTTTTTTTAGTGTAGCCTTAGATTGTCACCCTCTTTTGGTAGCATTTTTAAGGAGGGGATATCATGGACCATTTATGGTAAAAATATGATAAACTTATTTCCTTTAATAACAAAGTAATGATTAAATTATTTCCAGCAGTTAAACATTTATTTTAGTGTAACCTTAGATTGTCACCCTCTTTTGGTAGCATTTTTAAGGAGAGGATATCAAGGATCATTTAGGGTAAAAATATGACTCCTTTATCTCCTTTAATAACAAAGTAATAATTAAATTATTTCCAGCAGTTACACATTTTTTTTAAAGTAACCTTCCATTGTCACCCTCCTTTGGTAGCGTTTTTATGGAGGGGATATTAAGAACTATATATGGTAAAAATATGACTCCCTTATCTCGTTTAATAACAAAGTACTTAATGATTAAATTATTTCCAGCAGTTAAACGTTTTTTTAGTGTAGCCTTAGATTGTCACCCTCTTTTGGTAGCATTTTTAAGGAGGGGATATCAAGGACCATTTACGGTAAAAATATGATAAACTTATTTCCTTTCATAACAAAGTAATGATTCAATTATTTCCATTTTCCATTTTTATGAAGGATATCAAGAAGACAGTTGATGGTAGAGATATGATATTTTTGTGTTTTTATATTATCCTTAGATTGTTTTTAATATCTTTAAAACTTTTTTTAGTTCATTATTAATTTGAATGACTTTTAGGAGCCAGGGTGACCTGAGCATACGTGGCAACACTGTTAGGGTTTATTTTGAACGTATGTCTGAGATTTTTGGAGCTGGCTCTTTTTAGGAGCTAACTTCACTGACATCGTTTAGTTGAAGATTATTATTTTACACTTCACTTGAAGAGCAGTTCTCTGTATTGTTTTGTGTTGTAATATTTTAGCTCTTTGAAATTAGTGTTACTAGGAGTTCTTGCTTTAAAGGTAACAAAGATATTAGGTTTTCAAACTTGATTCATAGAAATATGGTAAAAAAATTTGGCAACGCCTGACTTCGAAACAAAAAAATTTTTTTCTGTAACTGACATTTCTTGCTGTTTTTTATATGGCCATGTATTTATGACAGTGGCGCGCAGGTACTAAAAATTTTTTTTTCGAGGGCCGATATTTACCTTTTTTAATAGTGAAACACCATTTATGAATATTTTTATTCAATCTGAATTCATATCAGGAGTTACCCATTCCAATATATTAAATGATTTCCATAACACCCTGTATAGACCTCAACCTGCTGCATGGGCGCACTCAGGATTTTGTCTTGTGTGGCTGATTGGTCGGGGGGGGGGGGGGGGGGGAGGGGGCTGAATGGTGCAATTCGGTGGATTTTTTCAATTAGTAGTGCACTTTTTTAAATTTTTGTGTGCCTAAGATGTTGGTTTGGGGGGGGGGGGGGCAGCACCCCCCCCCCCCCTCCGGATGCGCCACTGTCCTGCTGTACCTTCCAATCTAATCAATATAGAGCAGGAGCTGGCAGGC